>CAAE01014545.1:562526-622539 GCA_000180735.1 Tetraodon nigroviridis
CTAATGAACTAGCAAACACTGGAAATTAAATGAATAATACATGGGGTTTCATTAATGCCAGCCAGCAGACTACCAAAAATAATGAAGACTAAGGAAGCAGGAGCAGGAGCAGGAGCAGGAGCAGACATTGGAGCTTTTTCACCGTGTTTACTCAGCATCTGTCTGCCAGAGAGCCGGGCTTTTGATCACGATTTGGATGGGTTCTCCTCTCCGTTGCGTGGCAGGAAGAGTCCAGGGAGGCCTCTGAGCGGCGCCGGGGCTGGCTCATTTGCAACACAAATGAAGTGAGCTAATTGTACACGTGTGGGGAGACGGGGGACACGCACACATGGCGCAGTGTTTGCAAAATATGGAAATAATTAATCTCATTGAGCTACTGAAATACCATCAGTGCTGCAAAAGCGGATTTGACTGAGGCGCAGGGTGAGACAAATACCACAGCAAAAGGCTGGAAGGGGCGAGATGCTGCCACAAAGCTGGTTTTCATCAGGCAGGGAGCCTCAAGTTTATTTTTGGTTACTGATTAAACGAGAGCATGAAATCTAATGTGGATTTGGGGTAAAGTGGCAGGATTGTTCTTCAATAACTCAAACACCTACTAAACAATATATAGATGCATTTTACTCTGATAAAGTAGATTGTGCTCCATCTATTTAACACTGTTTTTTATTAATGAAAATGAAATCCCTATAAAATTCACTGCATGTGAAATCATTGTGAAATCAACAGGATTATAAAATAAATTACGTCATATAGATGTGACATAATGTAGCGATCGTTAGCTAGCCTCTTTTAGCCTAATTTGTAGTAAATGATTCACTCTTTCCTGATGCAATCTTTAAATTTGGGAGTTTACCTGTTTCATCTTGGACGTATGAGAAAGCCTGATGTGTTCAGGAAATGCTAGATGTAAACAGACAGACTTGACTTTGCAACTGAGACTGCTGACCTTTGCCCTAAAGGTCTGACCTCGTAGGCCTTAATGAGTCAATAAATTAAGAGGACCTATGGTTTAAATTAGCAAATCCTCGGATCACCAAGGGCAGTGGAGGATTTACAGAGTAATAAATGTGTAAAAACGGCACCGTTTACAGATCTCAGACTGACTGGATGCGGTCAGATTCTAACGGCTACGCTGACCAATAGCATCACACAGGAAGGCTTATGGTCGAAAGCAAAGCATTATCCACACAGCATACGCAGTTTCTCCTCCCTCTCGTGGCTATTTAAACAAGAGAAAAAAAAAAAACAAAACAGGATGACATCAGACATCTGTTTGGGAAAGAAACAAGGCTTTTTAAGAAGGGAAAAAAAGACCTCCCAGGGACTGGGCTTCAGACGCAGGAACGTACGAGTGCTGCCACATGAGCTCTCACACAGAAACACCCACAGAGGAGCCGGGCTCAGATTTGTGCCACTCAGCAGCCTTCAATTGAGTGAGCTTACGACGAGAGGGAAAAGTTAAGGACCTGGAGCAAAATCGAAGTGACCTCACGTATACTGGGAGGGCCGCTGGGTCTACTGGAACTCATCTGTTAATGGCCTGGTTCAGCCTTTCACGATATGAGTCCCGCTCGTGAGCATTAAAAGAGCCAAGACGTCAGTCCTGTGCTGACGTTACACCACCGACCGGTTGAAACTCAGGCAGAAAGCACATGCCCCTGGGTGCACATCTCATGTACCCGAGGTCCTCTCTATCTGGTGTGGGTCTACACCAACTGCCTCTGCTCTCCTAGCAACAGAACGAATAAGCTGCCGGTCTGGGACGGCAGAAATGAGCCTGGTGCTGATCTGGCTGCACAGCCCACCTCTCCATGTCTCTCTCCCTCTTTCTGCTGCTTTCTTCACCTCTTAAATGGTGTCTGATGCTGAAATATGATTTGAGAAAAGCAGAGTGGAGTTGACCATATTGATTTATCCTCTACTGCTCTCTCTCTGTCTGACCATTCATTCCCTTTTCCCTCTCTGCAGCCATCATTCCAACTCTTTCCACTTTATCTTTCTCCCCCTTCTCCACTTCTTCTCTTCCTCTCCCCAGCGTGCGGTCATAATAACGCCTCTCTTAGACACTCAGGCAATAAACTGGGGCCTCCCTCTTTCCTGTGCGCATCTCCCTCGGGTGAGTAGAAAACCAATAAAAGGCTGGCTTAATTACAGCTGCTGTGTGCCGCCAACACCCGAGAGCCATTCCACGGGACTGAGGGTGGGCTGAGCGTGGGCAAAATGCGACGGGATGCTGGGATGGAGCATAAGAACGACCGAGGATATCGCTTTTTCGCCTCAGTCTGACTCCCATACCTAAACCCTCAAGACACTACTTTATAGTACTCACAGAGATGAAAAAGTGATGATGGTAGCTTAGAGGCTGACTGGGAAAATGTGGGTAGCGTGAAAGAGCACAGTCAGCTTGATTTGGCGTCTGCAAGGCATTAATATGGAACTGAGTGTAGCGGGATGCTGCTGTGGAAAACATGTATGCTCAACACGATTGTAGGTCATCCTGGACGCAAAAGGACAAAGGTACCCTGACTTCTGGAGACGTTTGTCCTTTTCACTTGTTTCCAGATCCCAGATTCATCACACCTAAGTCTGGGGCTCTCTGGGTTTTTATAGGCTCCACCAAGCTAAAGCCGGTTTCACATCTACCGCATGCACGCCTCATCCGCTGTCGCCATGGTGACTGACGCCCAGGTGTTCACGCTACCTTTTTTTCCGTTCTGTCCTTCTTTGCTTTTGCACTTGATGGCTCCACCGTGCTGCTTGTTTCCCCACATTCCAGCCTCCGCGGTTTGGGACTGAGTATCGAGAGCCAAATAAAACTCATGATGGCGTTTTTCAGGAACCTGCTGCAGCCAGCCAATTTAACAGCAACGTATGGAAAAAATAACCAGATTAAACATGTCTTCGCCTTCCTAAAACACTTGCCAGGTTGTTAAATATGCTACTTTTACCCATCGGTCTTTTTTAATATTTGCACCGACATCATGGAGAACCGTACAACCACAGCTCATAATTAGAGGGAACCAGAGAGGACATGGTTGAGACTTTGGCGAAGAGACGGATAGTGAAACTCCTATGGAAACCACAGCAGAAGTGACGGCGGGAGAACACAGTTGTTGTTCTTTCCCCCTATCACGGTGCACCACACGACTGCAGATATGCTGTCACTGCAGGAAAAACAAAATAGGTAGTGGGAGAAAGTAAACAGCTGTGAGGATGAAGATGACTCACTAAAATCCCACCCAGGATTGTGCAGCCTCTTTGGAATACGCTGGGTACAGAAACCAACACGAGGCTAACAAGTAGCAAAATTCAAATAAGCTTTCCCGCCGCTGTCGAAACAGTGGACAGCGGACGGTGTGTGTGGGCGTGGGTGGGTGTGTTTGTTGGACGATGGGGGGTGAGTTTGGCTGTTGGTTAAATGCAGCATCCATGCAAAACCATTCAGGCCTTCTAAGAACGGACCCCCCCCAAAAAAAAAAAAAAAAACACACACCCCATTAGGACCTCTCTGACGAAAACATGCATAATACATGGAGGCTCAATCTAAAAGCATACAGTATAGCCCATTCGCAGGCCTACACCAACGGAAGAACAGAGAAAGCAAACACACACACACACACACACACACACACACACACAAACGATAGCCAGCACTGTATAGATGGTGAGCACTGCAGGTTTGCACAAAGTTGTGTTTTGTGTCAGCAGCTTTTATGCTAATTACATAAACTGCGAATATACAGATGCTCCCCATGCAGACATCACAACCGACAACACATGTGCTCGTAAAAACGTCGCTCCGACACTGGAAAATGTGGGCGGTAGTGGGGCAAAAAAAAAAAAGAAAGAAAGAAAGGAAATGAATCAGTCAGACGACATGATCGCTGGGTTACAGTTTCCAGGCGTGTGTTGTTCAGTCCTTCCAGGGCTTGCCTGTCCTGGCCATGCAATGTAAGGTGGCAGGGAGCCCGGTGATGCTGTAAATTGTTTCTGATGACAGGGTGGGGTGGGGGGGCAGAGGTAAATGGTTTACTCTACCCAGAGACACACGTGCATGGTGGTGGAGACATGGGACCTGCGCCTATGGCGAAACAAAGAAGAAGTGTGTCTCTTCTCTTCGACCCCAGTGCAAATTTTGGAGCGCTCCTGGTAAATGTGCCAGACAGCCATGTTGGGCTAACCAGGGCTTCTGTGAAGGAGTGAAGCAATTAGCAGATAAAATGTGCTCCAAAGTGCCAACGCCTGCACCACATCACAGAAAATGTAACAAAAATGAAACATTTTTTTTTAAACAAATACAGTGAAATAAACCCGTAGCAGGAGTATTAAAGTGATACATCACTTCCGGTATTTATAAAACGCTGCTCAAGCGCGTCTGCAGTGGGTCAGAAGACGTGTTAGTTGCATTCTGCAGTCTTTTGTCTGCAGGCGCCACGATCCGGGCCTGTGCAAGGTGCATACGCTGAGGGGGGGGGGGGGTGGAACGTTTCCGTATCAGGGGGAATTTCTAATGCACACTATCCTTATCACGCCCTCGCGTTCTCTCACGACACCACCAGCAGCAGCAGCAGCAGCAGTACGGCACACACGCTGCAGCAGCGGTGCGCCGGCATACGCGCACTCGCACACGTATATATAAATATATATATATATATATATATGTGTGTGTGTGTGGATACGCGGCGACGCGCACGCCACGGTTGCGCGCAGCAGTAGCCGCGGCAGCATCGCCGATCGAGCCCATCATCATCATCATCATCCGGCCGGGAAATATCTGCAGCAGCGAGAGTCCGGGGCGCTGGAGGCTGGCGTTCCGATGGCCGGCCGCCGATCGATACGCGCATCCACCGCCGCCCGCCCTCCTCCTCCACCTCCACCTCCTCCTCCTCCTCCTCCCCCCAGCCCGAACGCTCGCTTGGTCCGCCGGTGGGGAAGCCCCTCCTCATAAATCCGAGCCTTTGGGTTACAAAGGAATCACTCACCCGATGTTGCCCAGCGCCTGCTCCAACAGCTCCGTCTGCAGGATGTTCTGAGGCGCGGAGAAAGCCCCGTTGAAATGGGACAGAACCGAACTACAGAACTGACGCAATGACTCAAACTGCATTTTCCCCTCCTGGTTGCCCTTTTTTTCCCTTTTAATCCTCAGCAAACGATCACCCTCCACCAACCTCCTCCACGACAGTATATCCCAACAGCTGCGCTCTGGCCGGACGCCCCCCCCACCCACCACCACCACCACCACCTCAGCACCCTCCGCGCATATACCTCCCTCAGTATTTTTCGTTATCTCCGAGGGCGCATTAAAGGCGGAAAAGAGGGCGATCAAGTTCCATATTTTTCCTGGTGGAAAGTGTCCTCAGATGAGACGCATTCCGGGCGGGATCCTCCGCTCATAATGTTCCGGACTGGAAAGGTGAAAAAAGGAGCCGGCGAACGAAGCGGTTCTTCGTCTGGCTGGAGCAGAACGCTCCTCTCGGCGCGGGAAGAGCGAAGAGGCGCCGGGAGGGAGAGGAGAAGTGGAGACTCATCCTCCTCCGAGAGCCAGCAGCGCGGGCAGCGTCCGTTCCCGGCACGGGAGCCGCCGCCGCACATCCAGCTCACGTTTCCGGAGCGCAAAGTCGCAGCCAAAGAAGCGCACGCACGGCTGGGACCGATGCGCACACTCTTGGCCCCGTCTCTCACGCACTCTTTAGAACCACGGCGCAGTAGAGGCCAGAAATAGAGAGGCGCCGCTGTTCCTCCTCTAGAATCCACGCAGAACATCGGCTCGCCGCTCGTCTCCAGCAGGAGCGAAGGATTTCAGAAGCTTTTTTTTCCCCTCCCTCTCAGGGGTCCGCACTCATTCATTTCTGTGTTCATCCTGTCGTTTTATTGAGTCTGTCTTTCGTCGTGAAGCCAGGGATGGCGGGATTCATTTAGTCCGCAGAGGCAGGACGCTTTATGCGATCGGATAGATCACAGGGCAAAACATAAATGAATCAGGCAAAGCCTTATTGATTCCTGTTATCAGCCTCTTCTGTAACCATTAGAATCAGCTCTGCATTCTAAGAACCCTAAGAAATGATCTGTTCAACGGAGAACAGCAGAACCTGCAGAAACGTCACGACGTCATGGAGTTCGCTAATGACACATTTGCCTCTGTGCTTTTCCATCAAATAACATCAGCAGTACCTGTACACACTAGGGTTCTGCAAACCATGAAGGCGACGTTTCCATCGTTACAGTCTTCATCCTGTCTGCAAATATTTTGTAATTTATAAATTAGTAATCGTTCCGGAGTCTGGCTGGCTAAAGAGAAGGTAAAGCGTGGAGCAGAAACCCCTCCAAACTAGACTGAGCTGGATTTTAAAGGCCACATCCAGGCTCTCTGAGCAGAAGTAGAACTTTAGCCGTTACGTGTGTTCTGATTCCACCGGAAGCTTCATCGGCTTCGCTGCAGCTGTCCTGTCGTCTTCATCCCAACATCATCCAAGACACCAAGAGAACTGAGATCAATCCCTTCCTTTTCCCATCCTTTCTTCAGAAAAATACACCCAGGAGTTTTGTTTTGTTTTTTTTGGGGTTTTTTTTGTATGGACTCTGCTATCTATGATCACCAATGTTCCTTTCTTTCCTGTCACTCAGGGAATCTCTCTCCTCTCCTCATCCTCTCCCATCTTCACCTTTCTGACTTAGCATATAGTTGATCCACAAAGGCAAAGGCTGAGGAAGCGACCGAGCGCCTAAGAAAGCTCTGATCTATACCCAGATGGATCGTCCTCTATAGCAGCCGGCCACCTGAGGACGTGGGCAGCGTCCTCCGCTGACATAGATGTAAAATGCGGCCGCGCTGCATCGCGGCCAAAGGCGTACTTTTGATTAGCCGCGCGTCTGTTGACGCGGCTGCGGCGGTCTGCGTACGGAACGGTTCAAATCACGAAGAATCCAAAAAAGACAGCGAGGAAGCCAACAATTAGACAAGACCGGAGCAAGAAATGGACCTTAACGAAGCACTTTTGCAGCTAATGGCGCTAAATTGAAAAAGCGCTCGCTAAAACATGCGATTTGGGTTGATAGTTCATCATTCATTCACAGCCTTGTTCGCTACAACCTCTGGTGGGTTACTTTCCCACTTCCATTCCTTTTTTTTTTGTTCGGATGCATCTGGTCTTTGTTGCTTATGGAATGTGAGCGTGCAACTGCAAACGTAACCCTGATAGCATCCATAGGTGTGTGTGTGTGTGTGTGTGTGTGTGATTGTGTTCTGACTGACTACTGCACTAAGAGGATTTCGGAGGCGCTGAGATGATAGAGCCCCCAGGTGGACATTTTGGTGCATGGAACCTTCACAGTGGGACTTTTGGTGCATCATGGGAAAGACAAACCCGCGTGTGTGTGTGTGTTTTATCTCCAGCTAACCTGTCTGTGGCCACGTCAGCGGGTCCAGGGTACCTCGGCCCCGGACCGTTGTCCAGAGACGCCTGTCTGGCAGCAGCCCGCCGTGAAGTCTGCTTCTGTCTGACGCTGGTGTCGAGTCCCCTGAGGTTCCTTGGTAGGGGTATAGGGAGGGGTCCTGCAGTTTGGCCTTCTTCCCCTGGGGCCCGCCTTCAAACACACCCCGCACCTGGCCGGGCCCTGAGCCGTAGAACCACGCTCCGGATTTGGTGAGGATTTCTTGTTGTTTTCGGCACAAGTTGCATACCCACATAACCTGCACGGGAGAAAAAGGCGGGCGTTAGCACTGTGAAACGGTGACTGGCAGGTCGCCGCGGGGCCGATCATGAGCCGTAATGAAGTGATTCGGGCGTTATGTGGCGTTGGAAGGCATTCTAGCTCGACATCTTGGACTTAACTCTTCCACTAAGAAGCGAAGTAGATGTTTTTCACCCTATAATTAATACACATCGCTTTTAAACAGTGTTGATGAGGTGAACGATGGAATGCTGTACACATGCAGCAGCCGTGGTTATAATCAGCACCGTTCTGGTACTTTTGGAGTCTGTGAGTCAGATAAACCTAAAAAAAAGGTCTTCTCGTTTAGGTCACGTGACCTGTGGTTTCGTCTTGGACTGATTTTTCTCGTTGTGACCGGCGAGCTAAACGGCTGTAGAAGCTTGAAAACCTCAGGACCAACGTGTAGCGTGCATTTCATTTTGAAAAGATGAATAAAACAGCAGCATTTTCCTTCTTTTGTGATCCGGAGAGCGATGGAAGGTAGAGCTTTTGGCTGTCGGGGTCATTTTGCTCCTTTATCTGCTCCTGGATACTGCAGCACCAGCAGCCAGCTCACCACATTAGCCTCATAAATCCAGCAGCAGACAGGAGCAGTGATCACCGTGCACGCACGCACGCACGCCTACAAACACACACACACACACACACACACCCACAGAACGCTCAGTCCATCAGTACAGTGTAAAGCTCAGCATTCTGTCTCAACCCTTCTTACGGGGAGCTATTATGGCTAAAATGTATAAATCATGCATCACTTCCCCTATAGCAAAACAGGGATCTCGGTCATTCCGCCGTGGCCACGCCCATAACCCAACAACCTAAAGTGGCATCCAAATGTGCCTGACAAGACGAGGAGACTGCCAAATGACTGACGGGCTAGACGCAAGTAGGGCCAGTAGCAACCGCAGCCCCCACCCCCCCCTCCGCACGCACACACACACACACACACACACGCGCGCGCGCACACACACCCTGCCTTTCTGTCTTTACAATCCAAGTGCTGAGTCAGTTGATTAGAGTTATTAATGTGAGCAGCATCTGAATGCTGCCTCATGCACCACCACTTGGTCCATGGCTCGCCTCGTGTTTTTATTCAGTGTACGCGCTGACGGTTGGGGCCACGGCGGCCGTGAGCAGCACTACTGGAGCTGGAGACCGGACCCGGAGCCAGGGCGTCACCTTCCTACCCCAGCGAGAAAGTACTAACGTATTCAAAACACACTCACCATTAGAAGTAGCCCACTTAAAAGTGGCCTGGATATACATGATTTTTTTTTTTTTATAAATAAGGGAAATGTAGACTTTTATTACACTTATATTAACAAAACAAGTGTGTAAGGGTATTACCACCTCCAGTGGTAATATTGGTTGAAACTTAGGCTTTATACGTGGGTGTGGCTCCGCCGTAAAGCTCCTAAAGAGCCATGATGGATTAGTTTAGCTGTGCTTCAGATGCAGTGCGAAAGAACGGGCGCCTCGCTCACACCGTGGGCGACACGTAGTCCTCTTTCTGACATATGAGACGTTTATGACCCGACATCAGTGTTACAGATAGGCCATAACTGTGCTGACACACAATGGAAGCAGAGAGGCTACAAATCGTGTTTTACGCATCCCAGAGGAGCGCAGACGATAAGATTACGGCCGCCTCCTTTAACTGGGGTCACGGCGAGCGTTCTGTACCCAACCGTGAGTCATCGGTTACGATTCGGGGACGGCGTCCGGGCTGCTTTTCCTGCTAATCAGCCAAATATCGCTTCCTGCGCCAGGAAGGCCGAGAAGCGTACGCGATGACAGACGCGTGGGTAATTTCACTTCACTACCTTATGATGAAAGAAAGGAAATGGAACAGTGGCCACATCGCAAAGAGAGGATATTAGAGAGGCAGCGTGTTTGTTCTGATAAAGTTGTTTGTAGTAGGATAGCCACCAGTTTATTGTAACAAATATATATATACAACAAAGATAACGAACATGTGAGTGTAGAAAGAAACAGGTGAACTCAGGTGGAACGATTTAAAGCGTTAAAACACCAGGAGTCCTTGTGAAATGGTAAAACATCCCAGCAGGGTTTGGTTTTTTTTATATATTTAGTGATTCGACTAGTTAATTCCACCATGACCTGATCTGTCACCTTTAGGGTCTGAGGACATGCTCTTTATTTTTAACAGCCAACCCCACCCCCCCTGGTTAAAGGATTCTCTCCTTGTACAGGAGGTAATCTTATTTAAAATGGGAAAATATTAATTGCGTTTTTTTTTTTTTTTGCGCCGTTCACAAAACTCTTCAATTTCATCAAAGGATATGTGATAGAAAATTAAAAGAAGAATAAAACCATGCATGGCTCCAGTAAATCTTAGGCACAGAGGGCCTTGGACGTCAATACTTGGATGTGATTTGCACTTTGGAACCGAGTCAAAATGGAAATGAAAGTTTATACAGTGCATTAAGAAAGAAGAGCAGAAGCATGAACAGAAACGTCACAGTTTGGCTGCACGGCCGGAAACATCACAAGAACGGTGAAATAAAAAAGACTGACTCATTCTGGGACGAATGACGATGCATTTAAAGCTTAAACTAGTGGATCAGAGAGGGTTTTAAAAGGTTACTCCAACCGGAGAAGGAAGACAACTATAGAGAGAAGCCATGAACGCACCAAAAGAGTATAAAAACATGATAATACACACATCCAGCTGCTTCATCTGTCTGTTCTCACTGCAACTGCCAAAGATTCTACATATGTACCCACACTTCCCTCAGCTGATCTCTCCACAGCCCAGTGGGGAAGGGGAGGGGGGGCGGCTGCAGCCCTATAGTCGCTGAACCTACAGCTAAAAATAGAAGGCTACAAAAACTCGCACTACCTTGCCCTGCAAACCCCAGGAAGATATATACCCCATTAAACGTTCTATAGGCTGTTCACAGAGCCACCGAATTAAGGGAAACAAACACCTAGTGCCAGGGGATCAATAAATAATTTCCTTTCCTTGCACTTTCTTTTCACAAAGAAGGTGTGTGGAGGGAAAACAGCAAAATTAATCTACCAAAAAAGAGAATGGCGCTGCTAGGAGGTAATTGGCTTCTTTCGGCTATAGGCGCCATGATCAAATCAAAAATGTTTAGTATATGTCATGTTGAGAAAAATTACGCACTCCACAATGTACTTAGCTTGTTCTTTTACTGCCACCCCACACACACACACACACGCACACACACGCACACAGAGTTAGCAGAGCGCTGAGCTCCCTCTAGTGGCCACTAGTCCGCACTGCAACCATAGTTTCACCGGGTAAATCAGCACCTCTTATTTCACGTGTTCTTGCATTAAAAGTTAATATTCCGTCGTTTCGGGGACAAAACATGCTGCTGAAATCATCTTAATTCACAGGACCTTGACCAGAAGGTACACATTTAGTAAAAGAGAGGAGGAAAAGAAGAGCTCCACTCAAGGCTAAATTATTGTTCTATGCAACGTTAACGTGCTGCTAATTGATCTGTCAGCCGCATCTGCGCTGGTTCCTCAGAAGATTCCAGCTCCAACCCGGAAGGACGGGACACAAGTTGATGCCAAAAAAAAAAAAAAAGAAAAGAGAAAAAAAAAAGGAGTTGCATTTTTGTGCAATTTCCTCGCTGTCCAATCAGAAGGCAGAAGAAGCGCCAACATTCACATGCACCGACACCGGCTGCACGTGGTGAATTCCATTTTAATGAGCTTCTAATTTTAGTGCGCGTCAGTAATAACAACAGAGCCGATGAATATTTATGCGCCTTTTGGAGTTGATGAACATGCGGAACAGACGGAGGGTTTGCGCACAAACGTCTCACTTCCGACACACTCAGCTCCTCCAAACCCGACACGGTTGTTTAAGCGGAGCAGACGGTGGGGGGGGGGGGGGGATGGAAATAAACCATTCTAGCGTGTTTTTAAAGTCGCCTGTTGGGGTGTTTCGGGGGTTTCGTGGGAATATATAAATCGTCAAATGAAAGCGTCTTACCGATGGGGCCGCTGGCGAACAACATGGTGTTGGGGAGAACGAGCTTTTCCGTGTGAAAAGGCAGCGGCGGTCGGCGGCTCCCTCCCTGCCTTCCCCCACTCGCCCCACGAACGCGGAGGAAAGTGGCGACCTTCAGCACCTCGGACAGCTCCAAGTCCAGCCCGCAGCGCCGAGGCGCCGTGAAGGTTACACCGGAACTCGGTTCAACGCGGCGGGTCGCTTCTCCCTCCCCGGCGCGGCCGCCCGCAACACCTAAAAGGACGGAGGGTTCCGGCGACGCATCGCTGCACCCGATCCGTCAAAACGTGCAAACAATCCCCGAGCTCAATGTCAGCCGCTCCGCGGGGGGCAGGAAAGGTGCGAAGCGAGCGCCAAATCCCGTTTCCCACCACCGAGGCATGAATCCATCCGAAACGGAGCCGCAGCTCGGTTCTAGTGGCTGAAAGCTGCTTCTATGCGCGGCGCGACCCAGCTCACGGTCCAATAGGAAGACAGAGAACGCGACGCTCGGTTTTTTTTTCCCTCCCCAGAAACGCACCATGTCGTGTCTGAACCGGTCTGCGCTCTGACCAGACATTTGATAGGTTAGAGGGAAAAAAGGAATGAAAAAAAGAAAACAGGCGGCACTTCTGCTAGAATCGTGTGTGTGTGTGTGTGTGTGTGTGTGTGATCGTGTTGTCAGACAGCAGTAAAATCATGAAGTCATCGGGGCCCTTTGGTTTCAAAACGTAGGCATGCCGGCAAACTGTGCCGCATTCACGTTCTGTGGGAACTGTCATGCACATGTAGGTTAAAACGAATTGAAATATTGGGGTTAGGTTTTGGAATGCAAGATGACATGACTGAATTTCTCTCTCCTTTTCTCTCCCTTTTTTTTTTTTTTAAAAAAAAAAAAGCTCCATTAGAAAAAAACACACACTATAAACTTAAAAAGAGCACAAACCTCCACCAAGCAGGTCCTTCACACATATTGTGACTTACACCAGTAGTACAAGATACACAGGTCAGATATAAATTGTGAACGTCTCTAGTTTGGAAGGAGAATTTACTGGAGTGTATACAGACGTATAAGTTGTGTTTCTCTGCAAGAAAAGGCTGCTGTGTTCCAGCATTTTTAAACAACAAAGGTGAGAAAAGTGAAATCTTTGGGGTGAAGGGCTCTGGGTGACCTTTTAGAAAAACCGGCCACACAATCTCCACTCTACCTGTGCAATAGAAATAGTTTGATAATGGATTTTTATTCACTGAAAATGTACACCCTCAGCATCAGCGCGTGGTGGCGTCTACGGCCCCGCTCGGACACCTGCAGGTAGAACTGGTTCCCCTCTATCCGCTCATATCCTGTTTACACCATGAATGAGTGGGTTTCGTCTCCTTCAGTCTCACAGCAGGAATGGTGAGGGGGGGCTATGAAGTGTTGCTTTAATCACAAACCACTTCCTCCTTGGAGACTGTTGATTCCTCAGGCCCTTTAGAAACCACATCAGAGGAAATTCTGGAGCTCTACAAGCAGCCATTCTGAAAACTTCAACCAGTTTATCTGTATCAAAGGGATTTTCAGATATTTTTTTTTTTTAACATTCCACGCTCCACATGTCTCGACGGTTATTTCCTCATGAATCTGCTGCCAAGGCTAAACTACCTGACACGAGCAGCAGCGATTGTTATCGCCCCAGATATTCTCTCTGCCGGTTTAGATCCGTAATTGTGCTATTTGCGATAAGATAAAGCCAGTAAAGGGAAATGAGATTACGGTGCTAGTTCAGGGCTTTAATTCTCAGGTTCCGAGAACGCCATTTCATTGATTTGTTGCCAATTTTTGGCCCGCTGCAATATAAAAAAAAGAGTACCGGCGTACCGTCATACATCTCCAGACAGTGCTTACCGTTATTGGGTTACACTACATTATCACCGGCGTCCGTGATCTTGACGGACAATCAGTCTTAAGTGTCAGGCGGCCATGGCAGAGCCAGGTATATAGAGGGCAAAGCCCAGGCCCAGCACCCAACACCCTCCGCACCACCAGGTAACTGACTTCCAGGCTATTCTAGATTTGGCTCCAAATCGCTCTCTTACCACACCATTCAGAGTAAAGTATGGAGAAAAAAAAAAAATCTCTAACTGTTTCATGAATGTATATTCGCTGCACTTGCAGTTGAGACTCACAGACAGACAGACAGACGTAATCGTCACTGTGAGTTAGTGTCTCGTGGTTGGCTGCTGTATGTGCATAAATATGCATCGTATCATGAGGAAGGAAGGTAGAAAAGGGTTTGCTAACCACTTTGTCCTCCTGTTGCAATTCCATGAGAGCAGGAATGCAGCAGAAAGGAAGAAACGGGGAGTTCGAGGGGGAGGGGAAGAGAGCAGAGGAGATGGAGATAGAGGGACAGAGAGAGAGAGAGAGAGAGAGGGAGAGAGAGAGAGAGACTGTGAGTGGCATTAGTAGGTCCTGGAAGTATTGTCATTATTGCATAAAAACACTCAAGTTAAGCAGTCTAATGCTAAAAGCTGGAGCTTTAACTTTGTGGAGGATTTTGCAGAGGTTAGTCGGATACTCCAGAGGTGCATTACGCAATCTCCTGGTGGGGGAAAAAAGGAGGAACAGCACCCCCCAGTGGCGATTCTGAGGAACGACTAAATGGCTACAGCTGTGAATCATGTCAGAGGGAGCAGAATTTGAACACAGACGTGATGAGAGGAGATGATACTGTCAGCTCAATTACTGGATTACAACAGTGCGGGGAGAAATTAGCCTCAGGTGTATTGTTGGCGTGGTTGTGTGTACATGTGTGCATGTGTGCAGGGGCACACCTATCGTGCAAGTCGGTGTTACCTTATTTGACCGCAGAGACACGCGTCCTCCACACCGAGCACAGAATTTTGTTTGGCAATATGAACAGAGGTGGCCACAGCCATCGGCAAACTTGGTTTTGTGGCATATCCCGCAGTTGGGGGCTTCGCTCTTCTGGTCCTGAGCCGGCTTCGTCTCCTCCCCCATCTTCTTAACCTGTTCCTTATACGACTCAAACTGCTGGTGCAACTTCCTGCAAACAAAGAGGGAAAGAAAACGGTGAGAAAGCAAAGATATGGCCCAATGGCAGATAAAAGAGGTGGTGAAATTAGGGTTATTTACCATGCTTCTGTTAAATTGGGATCAGTATACAAGATTGTTCAGTGTAAAACCCGACTCGACTTGACTGTCCAAAGGACACAAGCTCAGGTGTGTATGGCCGGGGTTTTGAAAGGAAAAGCAGACGCCGTGACATCAGAGGCTGCGAAGCTGAGCTCCTTCTGTCCCAAAACGCTGGCTGTGGCTATCAAATTTACCTTTGCAATTTTTAAGAACCACACTTCATTCCACTTTCTCAGGTTGCCTGGTCTTTAATGAGTCATTTGCACCTCTGCTTCTATATCAGGATGGCGTAAACTGAGCCGCGCTGCAGGTGCACGCTGCAGGTGCATGCAGCAGGAAGTATCTCTGGTTGGCGACCGCGCCAAATGTCAAGATTTAGTTGTGTTACTGTTTGTGTCCAACAGATGGCACCTCACCACTGAGTAGATCCTCCTAAGAGGTCCTCAGGGACAAAACAAAACAAAAAAAAAAAAAAAAACACATGGCCTCTTCACATGCATTTTGTATGATACATGTCAGCTGCGCGTCTCCTTGGAAACTAAACACTGGGCTGACTTCATTATTGGCGATTAGAATTGGTTTGGCCCCACATGTCCCCTGCAACATTCATTAGCGCTTGTGAATTATTGAGCACCGCTATCCTTTTACCACATACAGCCCTGAGCTGGGATAGACACGCGGGCCGTGCCCATACCTGCACAGGTAGAGCCCAAAATGCAGCGGGCACGTCTGACCTGCACACACACACACACACACACACACACACACACACACACACACACGTGCGCGCGACCAGGCCTGAACGCAAGACCTGCTCCACCGGCGTGACCCCTCGCGGACACCCCGCTGGAGGGATTAAAGAGCTAATTGTGTCCCAGCTTTTGTGTTGTTTTTTTTTTTATTTTTTTTTTTACCGGGCGGAGATTACCGCGTAGCCTTGCTGAACAGATTCCGTCAAATCTCATTTTCTGACAGAGAGCGCGATAACAGAGTGATGAAGAGCGTGATAGGAGCGATAAAGCCACTGTCTCAGAGGATAAAGGAAATAAGTCGGCAAACAATTGTGTTCTATTCTCACTTAATCTCCTGGACTCAAACAGAGAGACACACACACTCCATCCTGCGCCTCTGCTCGATATGGAGAAACAGTTTAAGAAGAGACAGATAGAAGATTAAAGAGCTCCCGATGAGCGCAGAAGGAAGAAAACAGAGTCCGAGCGCTGAAAGAATCAATTTCGGGTTGCGGCAGGCAGCTGTTGCTGTCCGCTCGCTTACTTATTCGGTCAAATATAGGTGACGCTGCTGACGCGTAATCATGCGCGGCTCAGCGGCCCCTCCTGTGCCGGCATATCGGAGCTCTCTGGGCGGCACCAGAACAGTGTGACGCCGCCGTTAACCTGAGACTCCCTCTCCAAACGCGATATCGTACCGAATAAAACATCCTCCAGAGACACGGCCTCGACAAGTCCATCGTTTTCTTTCCATTTACCGCATTCATGGGGTGAACGGAATGTTCATGGTTTCCAACAGTGTTTCTTAAGAGGCTGCTTTACAGACAGAAAAGTTGGGAAAGTCCAGGTTTGAACCGTTTCACGAGGTATCTGGCGTTTACTCCAGGTCCCAATGAATGAATTCATTCATCCTCGATCACGTGATACTTCCTTTCACTCCTGCAGGTGCACCTCACAAAGACGGAGTCCAAAATAACACACGCACTTCCTGAATAAACAGATGTTACATTTCTAGAGCTTAAACAGGCTGTACATCCAGGTAGAGAGTGAGCGGAAGGGTGGGGCTCCCCTGTATGTTTGTGCCTGATGGTATGACTTACGTGTCTGGCTCTGGCTCCTTTTCATTTTGGGACTTTTGCGGGCCCTGAAGAACGTTATTAACCAGCTCAGTGATTCCACTAAACCACCTGTTCAAACAAGCAAAGTGTGACTGGAACTTTCAGGCTCACAGTGAGGGAGAAAACAGCCTGACCGGCCTTCATCAGAGGAGGTGGGATCTAAGAATAAAACAGAGGCAACCACATTCACCACGGCCAGCGCAGAGACAGAGCGGCGATCGGCGGAGGCTGACAACCAGGCACGGTGTCGGAAAAGAAAGAGAGCGAGGGACAGGAGGAGGGTACAGCTGAGGGAAAGGGGGGAGGAAGCGGGAGAAAAAGCTCTTCGGCTGATGGAAATGAGAGCTGCGTCAAGCGCTCGACGGGGCTCGGGGGGGGGGGGGGTTCTCCAGGTGGATTTCAAAACGCAGCTGGAGAAACAGGAAGAGAGGAAGGTGCACCTCGCCGACATTCCAGGGCCGACAGGCCAATACAGAGTGCTGATGACGCGCTGGATGTGAATGAGCAGCCGCCGAGGACCGAGGGGAGAGGACAGAGGGCATATACAGGCCAGGTCAGAGCAAAAAAACTGGCCGGGAAGGAAAAGCTGCTGTCGACGATGTCGTGGAAATCGGCTGTTAAGCGAGCAGAATTTCGTTACGTCGAATGTGCGACAGCAGCTTTCCGTGACATTACTGACGTTCCTTTTCACCAGAGGAGAAAGCCACATGAAGCACACAGCACCGAGTGACAGAAAAGAAGCGTCAAAGCCTAAATGCGGTTTACTCACTGTGCCGGCTGAGGCTTTGGTTCTTCTTTGATCCTAAAACATAAAAAAAAAAAAAATAAAAAAAAAAAAAGTGTGCACAACTAAAGGCAGAACCAACACAAAAATGAGTAAATCAACACAAAAGACATGTAAATATTGACACAAAATCAAAGAGAGTCATTCAGCCGGAGTATGAATGACATCAGAATGA
This sequence comes from Tetraodon nigroviridis, assembly GCA_000180735.1. Taxonomy (NCBI): domain Eukaryota; kingdom Metazoa; phylum Chordata; class Actinopteri; order Tetraodontiformes; family Tetraodontidae; genus Tetraodon; species Tetraodon nigroviridis. Next base: position 580,181 of record CAAE01014545.1, read on the forward strand.
CGATGAAGAACATGGCAACGGAGTAAACAAATAGGAAAAGAGGTGATATAACAAATTAAAAATAACTGCTTCATGTGGACAAGTCCCTCTCTCCAACGGTCAATGAGCTAAACCTGTTTTCCTCAGCATCAATAAATCAAAGGAACCTAAGAGAAGTCCAGGTACCTTCAACCCAAACCCTCCAGGTGACCCACACCTGGATGACTGAGGACCTTCACAGACGCGGCCATGGACGGCCGCCATATGCTTTACAGGTACACACATTTCAGAGCGGCTCAGCTGGGTGACAGCGCATCGCCTTGAGTTTGCACACTGAGCTGCATCTGAAGGTGAGCTGGCGAGTGGCGCTTCGACCTGCGCAGAGCTAAGCTAAGCCGACTCCTCTGTGACGCCGATACGTCCAAACAACGTGCAAAAGTAGAAAAGAAAGCCCATCTACCAGGTGCTCACGTGTGGAATATCTAAGATATCTATATTCCATCAAGAAATGATCTGATCCTAACTGGATCTAGCAGGAGTAACACCCCGAAAGCCTCCGAATAGAGTTGATTTCAATGTAATAGAGAGAAATCTGGAGACGGAGCACGCGAGGGAAGAGGCAGTTCTGGGTACCCGTCAGTCTCGCTGCTCTGTTTCCCGATGAGCCAGTCCATATTTATCCCCTCGCTGTGTTCTCCCGATGACCTGCAGTGCCGTTCTTTATTGATCCCATCAGCCTCGCCGCTGCGGTTGCATTACGAGCCTCACATTTATCTGATCGAGCTGCCTGACTGGCCGCCTGGACTGAGTGCATGTACTCTACTCACACGTGCGCATATGTGAGTGTATTACTTGACACTGGCCAGCAAAACGAGCGAGTGTAAAATATCACTAGTGACGTATTCGGTGTCCTGCCTCCCAACGAGGCCCGTGGGGCAGATGGGATAGGGGAACGCTCTGTGTTCAGGCACCAGGAGCTCTCAGGGGCCTGGGGGCCTCAGGGGTCGGAGGATCAGTTTATATTTTCAATCTTCTGCTTGTTATGCTTTCTCTCTTTGTTTTTTTTAGCTACAACAGCAGCTATTTATAGGCCCTGTTGTTACTTTGCTCTGTATTTGGGTTTCAGCCTTGCCTGCTTCACTGGTTCTGTGTAATGAAGCAGCTATGCTTGGCAATGACTTGTGAAACACTGCCCCCTATCGGACAACCACAGACCACGTTTTCATGGACTTGAGCTATTTTTACTGTCTTTTTTTGCTGCTGTGAGCTTCAGACTAAAGACAGTCTAAAAATATTCCAGTTAAATTCTTAAAAGGCTTTTTAATAAAACAAAAACCCACAAAAAACTAGCACAACATCCATGTTTGGGCTGCTCTTTAACCCCGACAACATCGGCAAGATCAAAGATCTACTTGAAGGTTGATTTGAAAGGAACACTTATTCAACTGCAACATGAAAGGAGAACTAAAATGAACACGTTGTGTTTTAGAAACACAGCACTCCTGCTGACATTCGAATCGTGTCAGCCTCACGACCGAAAGGATTCGGTCTCAACTTCAGCAATATACTGCTTTTATCTGAGGGATTTTACATTTAGGTCATTTAACAGCATTTTTTGACTAATTTCTTGCTGAATAAATGGTGTTTTGGGACTCACCGGGTGTGTTCAGTGCAAAAAACTAGTGATAACTGTAATTTCTTGATTTCATTCAGCGGTGTTGAATGAACTGGTTGTAGTGGGGGAGGCTACGTGGACTGGTTGTCGTGAGTCAGGGAGGATAAACTCTTCTCTTTCACCCCCTTTCAGCACAAACTCAGTCACACAGAAACATCTGACAGCTGTTCCACTATGGGGATAAAGTTGAAATCATGCACCAATTCTGATGACTGAAGCTCTTCTAACAACATCTCAACTTATGTGCAGAAACAACTGACACATGTGACTTTTTGTTGTGGTTGTTGTCATTGTTTGGCATTAAGATTTGGAAAAAGCATGAGCGTGAACAGTTTAGACAGACGGCAATGTCTCTCCAGCTCCGTGTGGAGATTCTTTAACAGAGGATCTGGCGGCGAAGCTGCACTACGGGCCCTCTAGAGTCCACTACGAGGCTGACTGATAATTGGATCATAAGGGAATAATCTGACTCGGTGGGTAAATACCAACTAGATCCATCATTAACACCACCTGAGCCAATCAGTAGTGCCGGAGGACTCAAAGCTGATGTTGAGAAAAACACGAGAAGAGCTTTTACTGAAGGCTATGTGGCTATGTTTTTATTATTGTTTGAAAACATTGATGCTTATGATGGCCGCCACAGAGCATGCAGAATTTGCTCAGAACTATTTCTATTAAATCTACGGTAGACTAAAAAAAATGGCTCTTCTACTTCACTTTTGCTTAAAATCTCTTAAGAGAGTTTCTGTAAAAAAAAATTGTGTCTCATTTAAAATAGTTACAATTAACTCTTGAGGCATTCCACATTTCTAATAAATGCCAGAATTGCTGCTTGAGAGTTTCTCCAAACCTTGGAGAGCATTCGGGGTTGGGGACGGACTTTTTATAACTTCTTCCTGGGAGAGGGCAGGCGGCTTGGTGTGGAAGGTCCATCCATCCATCCATCGCTACCGCCGGGCCTTAGAAAGCACAGATAGCACCGAGCCCGCTGAGAAGCGCCATCCGAACAGGCAATGTAGCACAAGCCAGACTTCCTGACCAAGGTCTAATATTCAGATTGTCAAACAAGAGTTGGCAACGGCAGGTTTTCAGAGCGAGCAGGAGGTGTCTTTGTCTGCTGCCAAATATAACTAAAATCCATCTGTTTTCTTAGATTACCTGCCAAGATTCAATTGAGCTTTCCTCCTGAGAGAAAAAAAAGTGGCAAAAAGTCAGTCGATCGACTGCGTGCGCAAAGAAGCACTGTGAACAACCTGCCGTTGAATGGATAATTCTCTTTACAGTGGGCGAGTAATGCTTAGTCACAGGTGGTGAACCAGCCGCGTGGTGCGCATGTGGTGCGCATGTTTGCTTTGATAACGGCGCGTGTATGGACCTGTCTGGCCGTGTGCGTGGATGCCTGGCTGCTCCTCCTGTCAGCCCGCTTTATTCATCCTGACACAGATACTTGTATTTTTTTTTTTTTCTGGCTGCGATCAGCACTTTCTTGGCAGCTGACATTGTCCCATGCTAACGTCACCGCTTCCCCCCGCCCCACAGCTTTAGCAGCTCCGCTGGGAATACTCTGGAAACTTGGTCCCGGCAGCACCGCTGATGGGTCGCCAGCCTCTAAGATAGACAGGTCTCCATCTCCAAAGAAGAGGCGGCTAAACGTGGCTCCGCATCCTTCTTGGATCCTTCGTCACGCAGAAAAGCATCAAACGCTGCTCGAGCGTCAGTTCTGTCCCAGTTTGCATTATTATTTGCATTATTAATCTTATGTAGAAACGTGTGTAGGTCTGAGTGCAGGAGTGATGGTGTGAAAAGACGTGTGTGCTTGATGAAAAATTCGAATCAGCGGACTAAACTACACCGAAAACCAAACCAAACATGAATTTCTCAGGGAAAAAAAGGAATATATGGCTGCCTTAGCCTAATGACCAGTTTGAGGTTTGTTAAATCATTATTTTTACATTTCCTATTGTAGTTGTTCATTATGCTAAATTGTGTACACAATGTCAGGCCTGAGTGGGATCTGTGGGCTCGTACGCTCACGTACACATTGAAAATGTTGAGCCTCGCGTGAAAATGTTAATAAATAAGGGCCATAGTCCCCATATGCCGAGTTCTGGACTTTTCTGCATATTTCGGTGATGGTACATTATCCTAAACTTGTAAAAAGCCATCTTGTATAAGCTGCCGTTTATTAGAGATCAAAGTGGCAGGCAGTGCTGGAACCAGTCCCAGTAGGTAAGAGACACACTCTGAATGGGTCACTGGCCTGTCCCACACACACACACACTCACACACCTTATCTTTACTCACATATTCATGTGTAGGAGCAATTTTGGTAATCTAAAATTAGCCTTGTGTGAAAATATCGGGACTCCGAGAGTAAAAAGTACACGAAGACGCCTGCGGATGAACTCTACGAGGAAGGTAAAGGTCATATTCTGGGCTTGATGCTAAACGGAGTGTGTTCAGTCAGAGAGCTTCTGAAAGCTGTTGGTGGGCTGGACTGAAACTGCAGTCAGCTTTGGGCTACAATAATAGAAGCAGCCGTGGCTAACAATAGAAAGGTAATAGATAGCCTCTCTATTGTTAGGCCGGCCTGCTTTTGTTCCTGTCCCGAGTCAGTGTTACGGCACGTCACTATTAGCTTAACTAAACTGCCAGTGTACGCAAGCACGCAAGAGCAGGAGCAATCCAATTTCCTCTCACCACTGAGAGGTGTCACCTATCATTTCACTACGATATTAGCGCTACAAAGCCGAGGCAGTGTTTCCACATGTGTCTGCATCTGGAAAATCATGGCAGAGTTAGAGCTGAAATGATTATTTGAATAATTTAAATATTCGATTACTACACAGTTTATTAAACATTATTTGTGTCCAAGCTTTGTTGAAATTTGTTTCGCTATACGTTGCACTGTGTCTGGCATGGATTGTCATTTTCTTTTGCGCAACACACTCGCTGCTACGCCACTAAGATCCATGTGAGGTGCAGATTGCAACGAATTTACCATAAAAAAAAAAAAAAAAGTAGTGCAGTGTGTCTACTGAAAGAAATATGCAGTTAGCATAGCATAATAGTACCACACTGCTGAGTCCGCCAAGTGGACTGGAAGCAGCAATCTACGGTAATTAGCAGTAATTAACAGAAATCAGTGTAATCCATGACGGAGAAATGTCTGGTAACCTACACAATTTGTTATTTTGCTTTGTTTAAAGGCTGATTCAGAACTTAAATCAATCGCAGTGGCTACTCTGTGAACTGAACTTCAGCTAGTTGAATTGTAAAAGGTAGTTGAATTACCTCTATCTGTTTAATGTTCGACGGAACAAGATTGTGCTTGTCAGTAAAAAAAAAAAGCAGTTAACTTCTTATCCGATTACTCGATTAACCGTTCGACTCTCTTCAGCTGCTGTAAAAACCCAAATCACAGGATTCCCCAGCATTAGTTGCCCTTCCACGCAGCCGTAAAGCCCCCAGGCTACGCAACCGTCCAAGCAGCTGCCCGTGGCAGAATAAGGCGGGGAGCTTTTTCTCGCCGTCCACAGCAAACGCGGTGGCTCCTCCTCCTCCTCGTGGCCTCCAATGCCTGCTGGCTTAAAATGCCTGCATACAAATGATTGTATTTATGTGTCAAAAAGGAGGATTTCTGCAACCCCTCCCCCGCTTGTCCGCCACTATTTGTCCTCCGCTTCGCTACAAAAAATGCAGGCCTGCTCGGAATCGCCATGGCGATAGCGGTATCTCAGCGATAATAAGGGATTAAAGGGAGATCCTGACTTCAGTCGAGGGGCTCGATCCCCGGATGGCGCCATCTCTGCTGAGAAACGGGACTCCCGGCTCTCGTCCTCACACTGGATCCTCTCACACATGCCGGCATCTGTGAATACATCGACCCGTGCTCATGCGGAAAAACTGAATCCGGCTCATTTTGAAGCCTCCACAAAGCCGTCCCCTGCCCCAGGCGCAGTGAACATGGACTATACGTTGTGGGTTACACGATAGGATGTGTGTGTGTGTGTGTGTGTGTGTGCGTACCCTCAACAGTGGGCTTATATAAGGGTCACGGGTGCATTAGCGGCGGCTGCTGCTTCATCCTCCTCTATTTACACAGTCAGCCGCTTCTGTAATCTACCTACAGCAACATCTACTGTTCATGCAGCAACCGCACCGCCGCCAAACGGCGCCGATCTCCAGCGATCTCCACCAGACCTCCACTCGCATTAACACCAGTTCAAAGCAACGGAAGAAGAACTGCAAGAAAAGTTGGGATGTCAGTTATATAAAAATACATAAAAATATAAAACGAGCTGCAAAGAGGCAAAGTTTACAAACCACATTCCCAAATTGTGCGAGTGTGTGGGTATGTAGTGTAAGGTATCTAAGTGTGTGTGTGTGTGTGTGTGTCAGGAGGTTGTATTTGCTTTTTAGAAAGCGCGAGCTGGCTATATTTCATTGTGCAACACAAAGGTGCGTTAGCGGGACCGGCTAGGCGGCATGCCCGTGTTTGTGTGGCCCGGTTTGCACCTGCTCCAACCAGCTGAGTCTCAGAGCCTAGAGTGGCATGCGCGCACACACACACACACACACACACACACGGAAAGATTAGAGCGGCCTGTGTAAACTAGGATCAGTAAATACACCCGCTCACATAGAGAGGGAGGCGTTTACGGGTGAGGACTATTGAGAGGTCATGTGACTTACTGCATCTCATTAGCGTTACCTAAATTAAAACGAAAATAAAAAAAATCTGGGTTACTGGCAGATACAGAAGTTTATGATTTAGATGAAGAAGTCTTAATTGTCTGAATTAGAAGTCTTAGATCTGCTGATTAGCTAAATGTTTCTCTCAGCTGGTCCATTAGCCTCTCTGCTTTGCACTTTACGGATGTCTAAACGAGCGCAGGTCTGGAGTCAGGACTCGCTGTTATTCTCTCCATTTCACCTTCAGTAGGCGTCCATTCAGCCTCCGGGGCTCTCCTATCTCACACCTTATCTACCAGGTCCATCCAGAGCCTGAGCCCAGCAGTAAATCAACTCTGCATGGAAGCAAAACGTGCAAAATTAGCCTTTGACAGGAGACTTTCCCAGTAAATAAAAGGCCCAAATGTAGTTCTGCCAAAGCTGTGATAGCTGCACACGAGCATGTTATGATCCTGATGCTGAAATAATATCCTGTTCACTGTGGCGAGTTATTGTGTGTGTTTCGTCTACCTTTCAGGCTTGCCACCAACCCTTAAGGGACCATGGAGAAAAAGTGCACCGCACCTCACTATCTGAACCAGAGGGGGGCAATTATTTTGCCTGAAGGGCCACATTGGGTTTTAGGTCTTGATGAAGGGGCCGGCCCATGAATGAGGGTCGGAGTTTAACTTAAAATCATGCTTGATAGACTATTAACTGGGAAAATAGTTTGAAGAGCCTGTAAATTGGTCCAACTAGAGATGGAGGATGAAGTTCCAGATGATGTTTGGCCCCACCTTCTTGTTAACATGTTAGCGTGCTAGGTGAAGAGGGGGTTGAACTTCTTTCTAACCAATCAAGCTGACGACCTTCTTAATGTGGCTCTTGAAAAAACTGTTGTAAAGGCCCTTCGAACTGGATTAATCAGCTCATCCGGCCCCCGGGCCTTAGTTTGCCTACCTCTGATCTAAACCATCTGCAGAGACACACTTACCGTGTCACCCACTGTCTTCCCTTTAACAAGCAACGACAAATAAACGTCTCCCCCCTTCTGCTTCTGTAATTAATGCGCATAACGCAAAGCCTGATTCATCTCAATTGTTTTGAGGGAGCCATCTGACGTCAGCGTTGCCAGCCACTGTACAAAGGGCCCACGTGTTCCACAAGTTTCCCATGGAGGCCTGGCTGCTGTATATCTTCCTCCACATTGACTCCGCTCAGGGTGGACGGGGACGGGGGATGAGCAATAAAAGTGATGAAGTGGCCTCTCCTCGTGCTTCGTTTTCCACTCGTTGTGCTCTCGTTGGCTGAGGCTCCTCTTTTTTTCTAGCTAGCCAGCTAGCAAGCGTCTCTCCTCCTTTCTACGTACTACTGCTGCCTTGTGGCCTTTACTGACGCCGCTCTTGCACGGCATGCTGGGAAGCTTATGCAACCACAGGCCAGATGTTTTAGCACCGGGTCTGTGATTGGGTCCTGTTCCGACTCGGGGATTGCTAGCCTAAATGATGCATTTCACGTTTTCAGCTTCGTAATATCCGGTGAATCTCAGAGTTGAAGGTGACCAATTTCATCTCAATTTGTTCGATTGAGCCAGGACCTAAAAATATTTTCCCACTGTCATGTTTGCCAAGGGCGTTTCTAAATGTGCCGCCGGGGGTGGGGGTGGGGGTGGGTTAGGCAGGAAAATCCCTTCAAACTTTGCTGGAGGGATAAAAGCCGAGAGAAGAATAAAATCCATGCTGACAAATCCAGATGTTATTTCCAACAAAGCCCTGAGAGACAATAGAGAGCGGCGCTGTGCTGTTCCACAAGAGGACAGCGGGCTGTGGGAGATGGCAGGCCGATAGCTCCGTCAACGGGGACGGGGGGGGGGGGGCTGTCATATCAGCAATGAGGCCAGATAGCATCTCAGACGTCAGTGTCTCTCCCTTCGTTATCCGTCTGATGTTCTCCTCTCCTTTCCTGTCCTCACTTCTCATTTCCTCCTCTCTGTCCTGTGCTAACCTGCGCCGCGCTTTAACGTCTGTTTTACCTTCACCCCAACTTTTCCTCGTCTGCTCTCGCTCTCCCGGGTTAATCCCACACAATTTTAAACCGGCAGGAGGCTGCACCAACGCATCAATCGGCTACATTTTTAATCACCCCAACATGCGAGGCGGAGTTTATTTTAGGACAATCAAATGTCCTGATGCCATAAATATTCTCCAGTGCACCAAATGTCTGTTAAAAATAGCCACAAAGAAATGCATATTGACTCCTCTGAGAACGGTGCTGGCTAAAATTACCGCCAGTCTTTTGAAACCAGAATAAATCAATATTTCCACACAAACAATTACTAACAGATGATGACAAAGGGTGTGTTTGAAAAAAATGAGAAAGCAGACCTGCATGAGTCTACATCTCTGTTACCGAAATACATCTCACAACATTTATATAGAAATTTAAATTTTGAACACAACAGATCTGTGGTGTATTTTTTTCAGGTAATTCTAATATTCAAAATGTTACCATAAGGTGAAAAAAAAAGAAAACGCCATTTTATTTCAAATTACACTGCATTTCCTTCACCTGCTGTCACTAACGACTAAAAATAAACATGTTTAAAAGACGTTTCCGGTATTTTGATAGAGATGGTCACTAAAAAAGACTAGAAAGACTAACTTTAAAACTTCAGGTTCCCTTTGATGGCGTCCTGTAATAAAGCATCACGCCCCGCCCCATCCTAAATTTAGTCAGGACCTGAGCTGAAGTTCTCCTAAAATAGATTCTTGAGACAATAAAGGCCTCAAATATGGTTTAAGTAAAACTACAATGTGCCATAAATGTTTATATATTTACAGTGTTTACACATGTGTCTGCATATTTACATAAGTCTCTCTTTTTTTTTTATCAAATAAAGATGCTGTAAAATGACTCGTGTACAAAACAAAGATAGAATCTAAACACACTGTTGCGCTAATCGACAGGAGTGTGTATTCACTTGGCGTGCGCTCTGCTTTACAGAGTCAAGACGGCAACCACTCTTCCACTTTGCCCTCTCCCGCTCTCTCTCTCTCTCCCCCCCCCTGGGGAAGCGTGGGGGAGGGGAGTCTCTGGAATGACAGAATCTGCTCCTCGCATGGGAGGGAGAACCAGCATGGCCGAGTGAGCTGAGGGAGGGAGGGAAGGGGGGAGAGGGTGGAGAGTCCACTGTCCATCAGTCGGCGTCTAAACATCAGGTCACGGCCGTAGGCCCCCGTTATTCACTCACGCGTATCCTTACGTTGATTTCGAGTTGGGTTTTGCTAATTTTACTTGCTTTTTCCCTTTTTTTGGCCGGCATAAATACACTTCCTCTTGCACAGACATACAAAACATTCAGGGTTTTAATTCTTCATCCTCAATTTCGCTGCTTTCCACTAGACCGTCCACAGTGGACCAGGAAGTTGCTTCCTTTGTTTCCGGAGCCGACTCCCAGATCCCGGCTGACCTGGATATGAATTAGGACATTAATAACACTGCCACTTTGACGCCTAGAAGTTGCTAACGCGTGCGCTCCCAGCGTCACCGGTCTTCCGAGCACCGCAGGAAGCTGGTCCGGACGGTGGAGGTGGGGGGAGGTCGGGCTGGTTTCCCCCCCCCCCTCCGTTGTATGTCAACATGTAATTTATTTTGAAATTTTATGTGATCAATCAAAGCTAATTCTAGGTCAATGCTCCTCATGCTGAACATACACACACCAGCCCCTCCCTGAACACCTCCCCCCATTCATCAGCCAGGCAATATATTCTCCAGAGCTGAGACACCCTTTCAGAAAACGTCTATCTTTTACATCTGAAGCTGTTTTTACTTTGATTATTGTTATTCTTCCTATTGGTAACAGCGGTTGTAGTATTAGCGTAGGCTAAGTACCCAACTTCCTACAAGCCATAGATCAACAAAGGCTTTTCTGATGGCATCTGTTCCTTCTCTGACCTGGTACCAGCTCCAACCATGGTGGATGCAAAATTTGTCTTGCAGCCCAAACAAAATAAAAAAAAGAAGAAAAAAGTAGGTGACATATTAAACAGCAGAGTAGCAGACACTCCAGAGGCCTGCAACTGCAGCATCTCAGCAGGAGCTCCTCCTAAACGGGTGGCTGGTATAATTAGCCCGAGTCTAAAAGAGGTGCCAGAATGAGCAAGAGCTTCCTAAAAGATCATTACCAGCAGCATCTACCAGTCACGTTCGTGGTAGGATACAGGTAAGTGCAAAAGCCATCAAGGCGTTGGGGGGGGAGGGGTGTGGAGCACCTCCGTCCCCTTATGGCTCCCACCAGCACCAGGGAGGCAACCTCACAGAAGAGGGGGGAAAGGAGAACTGGAGCCCCCGGGTGTTGTGTGGGTCAGCCAATCGCAGGCAGCTGATGCCTGCCTGTAGGGGACACACAGTGTCAGGGTGGGTGGGTGGGGGGAAGGGGTCCCGTAAGTATTACTGTACTGCTCAGAGACTCGCTGGTGCATATAAAGTTAAGGTAGCTATTAGGTCCGTTGCTTTTTCCTTCACTGGGAAAAATAAAACCTGAAGCCACTTAAACGCTTCCCGATGTGGAGGTAAACATACTTTCAGGAACGTGAGCTTTCTAGGACCCAATTCTGACAACAAGCTAGTGCAGTACAAGGTGCAGAGCAGTATGGGCTCCGGTACGTCGAATTTCCAGTGTTGCAGTGCATTTTTAAGGGGCAGACACACGTACAGCGTGGGAGCCTGCTACGAACCAGCAAGGAGAGAGGGAGAGAGAGGGAGAGAGAGAGAGAGAGGTTAGCTAATTACATGCAAGTCACTAGCAACGGATTTCCATCCACGCTCGCCGTAGCACCTCCAATGAGATGACAGCGAGTTGGCAAGCCTATTGAGCTCTCTCTCTCTCTCTCTCTCATCTCTCTCTCTCCCTCTCTCTCTCTCCAACTCCCCCAGCCGTCCATCCTCACAGGATTCCCTCAGTTAATCCACAGACCCTGATGTTCGGAAGTCGCCCCGACGGCTGCGGGATGGGGCCGCGCGGATGTGCTGGCGATACGGTTCCATTTCGCAGCGTGGGTGGGCTTGTTTCAGACAAGCGCTACTATCCCGTGACAAGTTAATCCAGCGCAGCCTCACCTATCAGAGCTGAGCATATTAGCGCTGCTTCAGGATACGTTCTGCTCGTGTGATTCATGAAGAAAGTGGGGATTTACTCTTTTGGTGACTCACGATGAGTCACCTTGCACATACGGGGAGGACGCAGTCGAAAGCACAGTCTTGCTGCATGAAATGTTGAGCAAAAAAAATAAGTAAAATGGGCTCAAAAGGTGCGCAGCGCTGATGTAAATAAGCATGTCGTCGTTCAAGACACGGGCCTCCGCGACCACCCATTAGCGCGCGCGTTTGAGTTACCTAACATCGGTCACGTCCGACACAAAAGGACCGCATCCTCTGCGTGTGCCCGGGCCCGACATCACGGACAGGCTAAGGGGGACTGAAACTGACCATCTGCTTTACCTCGGAGGAAAGGAAATTAGACAACCACTCAGCTATTTGGAAGGGGAACAGAGGAGGCTGACGGAGGGGAGGGATGGTGGGTTGGGTGGGGGGGGGGATGAAGGAAAGGCCCTGAATGATTCACGCAGCACATGCAGCAGGCGCTGAGAGGTAGCCATATCTTGGAGAATATGAGTCATGTTTATCGTGCAGCTGTGCTAGGGAGTGATTGCACAACTGTCACTCAATTGGGGATGTCGCCATGGTGCAAATATTTACCTGATTTACCTCACCGGAGCGGTTGGAAAGCTTTATTACCCGGCACAAATGTGGTACACAGGACCAAATCTTTGGCCCCCACCTTGGCTGAGACGGAATCAAGTTTTTAATTAACAACACACCCGCTGATTGTGGTTTTACGGCCAGGGCCAAGCGGCAAACTGTAATACTCCACCATAAAACAAGACTTATGGCTGATGCAGCAAAGGTTAAGGGAGTCCGGTCCACCTTAAGAACCGAGAGCGGACGGTGGACAGCGCCGTGGTGCTGAAACGGCTCCCGGCGACGTCGGCGCTCGGAGCGGAGGGAGAGCGGCGGAAAATCCAGCGGGGGTCGATCCGACAGCTCAACTGTTGAAATCACACAGCCCCTCCATCACAGAGGACACCTTAAATCATCTTTCCAGTGTCATATTGTGTAATCTCGATGACGCTGGTGGGGAAAGGTTAAGCAATTTGGCGTGCTTTTTACGCGAAAATGGCGCCCGCCGCAGCTAACCCTGCCCATTATAGTAAAGCTACGGCTCCAGCGAAGTGGACCCGAACGAGGCTGGGGAGTGTGTGTCGCGCTATTAGACGACATGGTGGACAGGGAGAAAAGAACCAGCAGCCAGCAGAGACAGGTGGGAACGTCCCCCTCGCCTCGGTGCCATCAGCTAGCGACGGTCCAAGCTGTAGCTCGGATGTCAAGAGGCAACATGATCCGGCGGAGCGGACACCGCACCGAGAGACACGTTCCCGTCCGGAGACAGCTCCCACCAGCCCCGCTTACTTCAACATCGACTGTTCCTTCGCTTCCTCGTTCTTCTGGCGCTCCATGACACCGAGGATGATCTTCCTCTCCTCCTCCGTGAGGTGGCTGAGGTCCGGCATCTCCGGCACGGCGCCGGCCGCCGAGGCAGCCGCAGCCGCAGCCGCAGCTGCAGGGCCGGGGCCGGGGCCGGGGCCAGGGCCGCCCCGGGGCCCGTGTGGAGCAGACATCTTTTATACACCGTGGCTACCATAAAAGAAACGAGACAACTACCGTCAACCAGCAGCATTTATGGCCAACATTTAACGTTATAAACATGGTGTCAATATTTGCCGAGGGCGCCGTGGCTCAGAGACGGCATGCTCGATGCTAGCTTGAAACCACTTTGCATAAATAAGCGTCAAAATATGAATTAAGGCTGCACTTTTATCTTGTCATGTGCTTATTAAATACCCCGAACTCATATCATCTAAGCAGCTGCGTGATAAAAGCTAGAATGACACCTAAAACAGACAATATTCCAAACAAATGCGTTTAATATTTGTGAGCTGCAGCGTTCGAGTGCTCCTTCATCCTTTCGGCTTTAAAAGTGGTCAAATGGAGAGGATTGGATTTAAAACGAGCCTTGCCTTTTATTTCGCTGTCATGTTAAATCCTGTCTAACCCATCGCTGGCATCCTTCAGGAAGCTTTTACTCGCATGCTGGAATTATATTTTAAAATTTAAAAAAAAAAAGGGAAAAAAACAAACAAACACGTCCCCCGGTCCGTCCTGGTTTTGTTTCCGTTTGTAGTCCTCTGTCACTCCGGTTAGCTCGCTTTCCGCCAGGTTGGTAATTCTTGGTGATTTCTTAAATGCACAAAAATGGATGCAACGGGAGAGCGAGAGTGACAGAGAGAGGGATGGAGAGAGAAAGAGGCGGAGGATTGGAAACACGTAAAAGAGGAGAGGACGGCGGACGTTCATTGACAGCGGGCGGGCGGTAGGCGCGAAAACACGGACTGAACGATTCCAGCTGGATCCTACCCGGAACCTCCCGGTGCTTGTTTTATAAACACACTGTGGTCAATGCGGAAACGAGGATAAATACTCAAAGTGACGGATCCTGCGGGTGTCGCGCTGTTTCCGGCCCGGACACGCTTTTCTGGCAAATGACACCTGCAACTATTATGTGATTATGTAATTATTATGTGTGTGTGTATATATACATATATATATATATATATATATATACACATATATATATATATGTAACACACACACACACAATTTTTTCCTCTTACCGACACTTTCTCATCCCGGTTTCCACAGTGGAGCTGATAGGATTTAGAGGGCTACATTAAGAGGATAGAACCTCTACCTCATTAGCTCGGCTGAGTAAATTAGCATTTCTGCAGCTTCCCTTTGTCCTTTTTTTATAAACCTCAAAGTTTGTACAAAGTACAAAAGTTTTTAAACTTTTTTACAGCTTTTATTGACAGGATATTTTTGCTATGTATCATAATTAAATAAAGCTATTAGGTATACAAAAGAAGATCCACTGTGACATGGCGTTCTTTACATCCTGGATTCGTTTTGCCTCCTGTAACCCTCCCGTGCTGGAAACAACTCCCCCGAACAGTCTGAAAAAGGTGGATGCGAACCGGCTGCTCCTATTCCACCACAGCCACGATGTGTTTCTCTTTTTCAGACACCACAGGAACGCTTCCTGGCTTGCTGTGCTTACGCACATTTCTCTCCCTGGAAAAACAACAAGGCAATGAGGACAGTGAGAAGATGAATAAAACGAGCGCTGACCTAACAACCATGTCACCAGCTACGCTCATGCGGCCTTATAAAAACGCATCAGCCGATAGTAAATCATTCACAGTCCAAACAGGGCTCGGTTGTGTGTCCGCGCTGACGGCAATTAGATGAATCACTGGACAACAGGGCAAACTGGGACAATCAATCCAGCGTACAGGCTATAAATGAGTATGGACGGCCAATGGAGCTCACGTCACGCAGGGCAGGCCCATCTGTGAGATTTTCCATGAGGCCGGTCAGGCAGGCGTAGCTCCAAACCCCCCCCACCCCAAAAAAAGAATGAAAGAAAGAAAAAAAAGCCCGTACTTCTGCGGCGAGCCTCCTTCATGATCTGCAGCTCCTTCCTCTGGTGGTGAAGGGCCTTGGGGAGGTGTCGGTGCTTGGCGATGCGTCTGACCTGCGGGTGGTGCTGGAACTTCTCCCTCAGCTTCTGGTTGTAGTTTATAGCCTGCCTCTCTCTGGGGGACAGCTACGAGACAAAAGAAGAGGGGTCGGTAAGATAAAGAAGAAGAAAGACCACCGACTGGTGTCTAGGGTTTCTAATTCATAAATAAGCAGCAACAAAGACATATTCAAAAAAGGTGGTTCTAAAGCTCCAAAAACACTAAAATTAGAACCACCACTAGCAAAAACCTCTTCGCCTCTCTCTCTCAGATGCTACCGTGACTCATCTTGGCCAAGGCTGTGCTCTTTAAAGCCTTTTATACTAATTAAAAGCAATGATTTCCTTCGGATTCAATTAGCGGGAGAAGAGTGTTTAGATGCTAAGCTAATTCCCGTGGACAGAGGGGTCGGCGTGTGAAACAGCACAATCACAACAACACACAGACGAGACGGAGCAGAGTTTTGCTGTTTCACAAATACAACGCTGCGGTTCAAGCAGTTTGCTGCACTTCGGATACTTCTTCGCCAAGGAAATTAGACATTTCGCGCCTCTCGTTACTCAAGAGTACGTCTGCAGGAAAGTATGAGCGCGGGTATTTTCAAGACTCGGCATTTAATAATCTAGGCCACGTCAGGTCTGGTGGGGTCAGAGACGGTGTAAATCTGTGGTGCAGAGCTGCAAAATTATAAAAAAAATTCTCTTCAGATTTAAACTTTAAGGAATATCATTGAGTAAAATGAATAGATCTGTTTTTTTACAGAAAGGTTTTGCATTCACCTGATAGAATATTACCTTTTTTTCATGGGAACTTTAAGTTTGGTTTGGGGTTTTTTTGGGTGTCATTGTTTTTGTAATGTCTGACTTGTTTTCTTTCTTTTTATTTGATTTCAAATGCAATCTTATCTTGTCTCGCTTTTCCCCTCTTAACATCTAATTTCAGTGGGCGACGCCGCTGAAAAATGTTAACTTACCATGATTCCTGCACTCGCATCTGTGCACGTTCCTATCAAGATTGATAAATGAGGCCCTTTATCACATGAACAATGACTCTGCGTCTTAGTTTGACGCTTCTCAGTTAATGTTCCATGACTTCCTAGTATACTCACATTTGTCCAACGTGTTCGGACCTAACCTAAAAATGTAACTAGAGCTAGTTCAAAGTGTGCTACATCTAAAAAAAAAAAACCCCAAAAAAACCCAGGTGTCATTTATACAAACTGCTGCTGCAAAATTCTACAAAAAGCTGAAAAAAGTCCTGATCAGCGCAGCCGGATGCCTTCAGACACATCCTCCATTCAGCGTTTCTCAACAATTAAAAACCTTGTCGGCAAAAGTCGATTGCCAGAGCTTCATTATGTTTAAGAGTGAGCCGCTTTAAGTGATTAGCTCATTCAAAATGCTGATAAGAGCAGCCCTTGTCTGATCTCTTTAAGTGCAAAGATTGTAAATAAATCTTTTACACAGAAGCAGTAAAACAAGGGCCAGAAGCATGCACTTTCCCCAACGTGACGCTGGAGTTTTAGCAGAACCAAAAAGTAAATCGGAGTGAAATCGCGCTGTCGAAGGCACAGGTGACGTCTTCATCCTGGTTTCTAACAGACGGAATCGCTTAAAAAAATATACGCTGTTGCTCTTGGGGACTTTCCCTGCCAGAAAACTCCGTGTGCCGATTAGCAGATCCCCCAAGTCAGCACTGATGAGGACATTTGGTTTCTGCAGCTCCTGGCACGCTCACCTACTTTTATTTGGCCAAATCCGGCCCGGAGCCACAGCCGTATCAAAGGATGCGGCGAGCACATAAAATATCATCCGGGGAGGAGGCAGACACGTCCATCACTCGTAGAAAGGAGGGTCGGAGACAGAGGATCGGGCGGGACTCACCACTCCCAGCTTCTCCGACGCGTTGGCCTTCCACAGTCGGATGTTCATTTCATCAGAGCCGCTCAAAACATATTTGCTGTCCGCAGACCACTTGACGCAGATGACATGCTGCATGCGTTTGGTGTGGTAAACCTCCCTACGTTTGAAAAACAAAGACCAAAAATATATAGAATGAAACACGCCGTGCAGTTTTTAAACCAGTATAGCTAATTTCCCAAATTCAAAGTTGAGAAGAAGAAGATAACAAAACTACTTTTTTACTGCAAAAAGCACTCTAGAATTTCACGCAACAAGCATACGTCCCTCATATATCTGACATCTGCCATTCAAGCAGATGAGTGTTTCCTTGTACCAGAGGTGGGACGCTGTTACTGACCTGCTGCGGTCGCTGTCTTTGGGGAAGATGCGGATGGTTTTGTCAAAGCTAGCGGATACAAACTCCGTCCCGGTGGGAGAATAATCAACGTCCAGCACGGCAGAGACGTGGTCAATGTGCACCAGGACTGGCTTCTCCAGGTACCTCATGTCGTACGTGTACAGGCTGGAGACAACACACACACACACACACACACACACACACACACACAAAAACGTGAAGTACGGCAGTGTGAGCGCACACAAAACGCGCATGTGATCGACTCACTTGTAGTCCTCGTTGGAAGCTGTGAAGTAATAGGCTTCCATGGGGTTCCAGCACAGCGTGTTGCTCCTCATTGCCATTATCACCTACAGGGGGACACACAGAGGATAAATCCCTGAGCGCACAGAGACACAGCGAGAGGAGGTTTCAGCAGCTACCTTTTTAAGAGGGGTTGATTCTCTCATGTCGTACAGCACTATACTTCTGTCTGAGGCACAGCTAGCAAGAAGCTCAGTCTGTGTAGGAGAAACCAAAACACGGCGCAGATTTAAACAATTATCTGTTTTGCCTGTATATTTTTAGTCTCTGATTGGACAAGGCCGGCTTGAGCGTCCTACTTCCACGGGGTTGAAGTGGACAGAGCTGAAGCTGTCCACGCCCCAGGTGAACGAGCGGATGGGGCTGCTCCTCTGCTCGTCCCAGATGTCCACCTGCTGGCCACACGTGGCAAACAAACCCTCCTGCCGGTGATGGTCCAGGCCCGTAAACACCGTCTGCAAGATTCCAGTGAATTTCACACTTTAAAGACGTCACAGACACATTTCACCCAGGAATGTTACTGTAATAACGTTATCTGATTCGACAAAATACAACAAGGAGCAGTATTTATGTTAACCATTAAGCAGGATGCAACCAAGCGTCTAAGAAAATACTTTTCTCAGCGAAGACCACTGCTGCAAACCAGTGTTGTTCAGGAAATATACCTGACAAGTCCTAACATTTCTGCAATTGGCTCAAGCTGTTGAAGGTGTCACTTTCCTCATCACCTCAAACAAATCGCTCCAAGGTTTTGTTAGAACGGGCGGTGTTTTACTCCACATCAAAGTGCAGCGGTGGACCTCACAAGTTCTTAATTTTAAGCTTGTAATATTTTCCTGCTTTGAATTTTTTTTCCGGAACGACTCCAGATGATCCAGGTGTGAACCACTTTAGGTTATGTATCAGTAGAAAGTGGCCAATCCTGAGACACCTGTGGTAATCCTGCAGCAGAGGCTTGCTGATCATACCTTGCCCAGGATTGTGTTAATAGGCTCCTCTTCCTCTCCATAACCGGGTGCTTCCATCTTCCACTGTTTGATTGTTTTGTCATCGCCAACCTATTACCAAACCAACACAAAAGTCACTCTCTTTATTTAACGAGACAAAAGCGTTACATACCCCTCAATCATTTAAAGACAAGTTACCGTAAAGAATGACGTTCCACAGTAGCGTACAACCATGCCCCGGACAAATCCTTCATGCGCTTGCAGTGTTCGGACGCATTCACGCTTGGTCAGATTCCAGACTTTTACCTGCAAAACAAATCTTAGCATCTTAGACATCTTAGCAGTGACATCCTGTTTACGCCATCCCTCCAGCATGTTCACACTGAGGTCAGGCATCCATCACTTGGCGGCTACTTGCCTCCCCGTCGCAGGAGCCAGACAGCAGCGTGGACAGAGCTGTGGTGTGCTTGGCCATGCAGTTCACCCCATCTCTGTGTCCATCCAGAGAGGCCAGGAAAGGCTTGGCGAAAACCCTGTCAAGCTTGGTGGCGTTCAGCGCCCTCGTATACTCTCTGCACACCTCAAAGGGATGGAGCGTTGGATCATAGTTTCTGGGAACTAGGAATACAAACAGTGCTTTGTATAATAAGCTGCTGGGGATTCTTTTGTCTGTGTTGGCAAATACGGATTTCATAAACCACAGAAATCTGTCTTTAGCGAGTGAGTGGTGTTCAACATTACAAAGGCGCAACCGATATTACGTTTAAAAATAGTGGCTAACTAGCAAAAAACTGGCTAGCTTTAGTTTAACTTACCGCGCTGAATATCATATTTCGTTTCCCTAACATAATCGTCCGGGTTCCTTGACAGGACTTTAACCTTCATGCTGTGGTAGATGTAAAAAATAAAATGAAATAAAATGCAAATCACTATCTACAAAATACAATTGCTTCTCATGCTATACGGATAGTATTAGCATTCTCTAAACCATGTGTTGACGAAAATGTGGCCGCAATGCATTGTGGGCCGAGTGGTTCTCGCGGTGACGTCAGAAATTAGTGTCAAGTTATAACTTTTAATAACGTTCTGACAGGAAACTACTTTTCTGCATCAAGTCATACACAACTTGCCCAGAGAATCAAATTGATTTCAGATGTAAAAGAATCATTGACCTATTTGACATTTCATCTATATGCAGAAAGAGCTCATTTCTTTCGTCACACTTTTTGTCCCGTGTAAGCGGAAGAGAATGGATGGATAATCGCAGAGCATTTTACCACGTATCTATTTTATTTTGAAAGTTAAAACAGGAACTACTAGTTCAAAAACAAACGATTGAAGTTCCGTCTTTTAAAGTGGAATGAAATATTTTGCTCAGTACAGATTTGACAGAATTTTCTGCAATTAGATGATTCCATATCATTTGTCTCATTTTACAGTTTGTAACAATTTTGTAACACTATGACACAGTGTTGTTATTTTTTCGGTTACATTTAGTTTACTACTTTTACTTTGGCATGTTATGTTGTGCGGTTCATTTCTTCGGCTCGTCCACGGTTAGCCCGCTGTTAGCAACAGCAAGGTCGCGCAGCAACACCACGGGACTGCTTGACATTTTAGCCGACGTAGCACCAGCCACGGTTAAAAACGTGGTTCACTCCAATCTAAGCATGAGGACGACTCAAAGAGCTACTACAACTTGTTTATAAAAAATCAGATTTTTTTTTTTTTTAGAAACACCATCAGAATATCCAGGTAATATTTTTATACAGGCCTAAAGGAGATTAACACAATATCTCTATCTGCCGTGAACGCAGCTAATGTTAGCCGACGAGAACGGTTAAAATGAGCTCGGCTCCGAATCACGGAGCGTCCAGCGTCCCGGGGACGGAACTGTCCAGGAAAACCAGTCCTGTCCTCTCACTAACCGGACAAGCCCGGACGATCTTGGGTCATGTCCGAGTGGAGAACCTGGTGGCCGGGCTGGCCGGAGGTGTGGCGTCCACGCTGGCGCTTCACCCTCTGGACCTGGTCAAGATCCGCTTCGCAGGTACGAGCTCACATCCGTGCGTGCAGATTTCTGATGCTTCCCCTAAAAGTGTTTCCAATGCTCCCGTTCCCCACGTGTAACGTGTGACAGCCTGATTGATGCTTCTGCTGATTATTTTTTCAACCTTTTTTATATAGTGAGCGATGGATTGGACCTCAGACCCAAGTACAATGGCATACTTCATTGCATGAAGTCTGTTTGGAACCAGGAGGGACTGAGGGGCCTCTACCAAGGGGTCACACCCAATATTTGGGGAGCAGGTGCCTCCTGGGGTCTCTATTTCCTGTTGTACGTAAGCGTGAAGCCGTCCGAGTTGTTAAATACATGCAGTGTTTGACCATTTCAAATGAACCAGTTCCTTCTTCTTTTCCAGCTACAATGCAATCAAAGGTTACATTAAAGAGGGTCGTCAGAGCGAGCTGAGTGCCAGCCAGCACTTGGTGTCTGCGGCCCAAGCAGGTCAGTTTGGTCCCCCGTCGTTGACCCTCACACAGTCAGCCAGCAACCGCTAACAATAACCAGATAACACTGCTTGGAGCCGGCTGGGTCTGCTTTCTGCTGGCCGTGGAGCAGATATCTCTGTATTTGTCTCCCGCCTTGCTCTAACAATGCTTACTTATCTCCACCCAGGAATTCTGACGCTCACCTTAACCAATCCGATCTGGGTGACCAAGACCCGGCTGGTGCTGCAGTACGGCGCCGATCGCTCCAGTAAACAGTACAAGGGGATGTTTGACGCTTTGCTCAAGATCTACCGCCATGAGGGAGTTCCCGGACTGTACAAGGTGGGCCGGTGTCCAAACTGATGATAATGAGTGTCTGGGAGACGGGTATATAGAAAAATTGAGAAGTAAACTCAACAAGTTTGCGCTTTTAGAAACTATGCCTTGTAGTTCTGACTTGTGACCGCTAGATGGCGGTGATGACCAATTTTACAACTCGTGGATTGATTTATTGAACCTGGAGTTTAGTTGACGCTAACCTCAAACTGCAAACTGAGCCTTTCAAAACATTCTACAGTAAGTTCTATCTAAAGTAACTAACAGAGCACGAACTTGTGTCGCCAGGGTTTTGTTCCCGGTCTTTTCGGCACATCTCACGGAGCTCTGCAGTTCATGGCCTATGAGGAGCTCAAGAGGGATTACAACAGATACAAGAACAGGCCTTCGGATGCAAGACTGGTGAGTCGTTGAGCCCACAAGCACGTAGAACTGTGGGAACACGGTCTGTGGGAACACGGTGCCGTAAAAGTCCGAAGTTAAAGTGTCTCGTCTCCCGCAGGACTCTTTGGAATATATCACAATGGCGGCGTTATCCAAAATATTTGCTGTGGCCACCACATACCCTTACCAAGTGGTCCGGGCTCGCCTACAAGACCAGCACAATAGTTACAGTGGCGTGATGGACGTCATCGGACGGACGTGGAGGTGCGGTGCCGGACCAACTGAAAGAGGAGCTGGAAACGCTCCCGTCTGTTCTAAATCTCTCCTTTTTCCCGCTCAGGAACGAAGGAGCCGCTGGTTTCTACAAAGGCATCTTTCCCAACATCATCCGGGTCACTCCTGCCTGCTGTATCACGTTTGTAGTATACGAGAACGTGTCCGCGATGCTTCTGAGGCAAAACACGTGAGGTTTTTAGCGGCACGGAGCAGCGTCGGCTCTGGACGGAGCTCTCGTCTGAGAGGATCTGGATCTGCGACGCGGTCGTTTGCACTCTGGAGAGAGAGAGAGAGAGAGCTGGAGAGTCCCTCATTAAAAAATGTGGATTTTTTTTTTTTTACATTTCTTAACGTATTCGTTGTGCTTAGAAGTCGTCTTTCAAGCAGAGCAGAGAGGAAGTCTTCAGGTTTACAGTCGCGCCTGTTTTTAACTGCCGTTGTTTCTGTAGTCGCTCACATCAGCAGGAGCGATCTTTATTATCTCAGGCATTTATTTAAGTACCTGTTTTTATGAGGTAAATATTCATTTCTGGACATTAAACTATGAGTTTGGCAGCCAAAATGTGCAAACATAACATTTATTTTTATTTAAAAAAAAAAAAAGGACAACTTTATTGACAGCAATAATGAGAACGCTTCGCCCCCAAAGTCAATTTGGAGGTGGACGGAATTCCGGGATTGTTGTTTACACGTCTGACTGTTGCCGCAGTATTCCCAGGAAACACGACAACGTTCACGCTAGCCGTCAGGGACCCAGCGGGGGGGGGGGGGAAGGCCGATCCGCCTTTGCTTTTATTTCGGCAGCTCCTCGATGATCACCCTGGATACGGAATTCCATCCCGTGGACGCGTCGCCTTTGGGGTAGTCGGAGCAGGTGCCCACCCAGACGGCCACGTCCACCAGGCCTGCCTTCACCCCCTCGCACATCCCTTCGACTGGAGGGAGGAGAAACAATTCAGGGAACACCTACGGGGAACTTAAATATCCACTTAGCATCATTTTGGAGTTTCCTTTAGCTGTTTTTTCATTAAAAAAAAAAAACACATTTCCCCGGAAGAAAGCCTACTCCCGACCTGAAGAGGTCCTGTGGATGTTGATGGTGGAGTTGAGTTCGGGACTTCCTTGGTCCAGGTAGATGATGGACTCTACGGGCAGCGGCCCCGTGCACTCTGCTCCGTTGAAGGTGAAGTACCACCTCTGGCAGCAGGCGTTCTTACATTTGAGCCTGAGGGAGCCGCTGAAGAGCACCCTGAGGGTGCTGTCCGAGCGCAACTTGGTGAACGTGCAGTCCTGCAACACAGCGCGCACACACTCCGCTCGTTACAGGCGTGGGCGACATTGGAGGTGTCCGAAAAGATGCGTTTTTGGGCGTTCGAACGATATTAAACTACCAGCCGAAAGCACGGCGGTTTATCTGCGCCGTAGCCGGCATTTTATCAAATTCCATCTTCAGATTGGTTTAGAAGAGACTTAATAACTCTACATGACCTTGTCCACCAGGTCCACGCTGTTTTGATGCTTCTAAAAGGAAATTGTTCTCTAAAATGAGCTTCTCATGGATACTTACGCAGACTTTACCCAGGTCAATTCCATAGTTCAGAGAATTCCAGGCACACTGCTTGTAATTGGGCCTCCAGGGCTCCTCGAAGATCTCATTCACACACTCCCCCTTCTCCCCCTTTAGTCCGTCGCGACCGGGGATCCCCGGCGTCCCCGGGATGCCGTTGGCCCCGGGGTTACCGTCTCTGCCAGGGGTGCCTGCCGGGCCCTGCAGGCAGCTACCAAACTGGGGGGGAAAAAAAAGGGAGAAGAGATGGGTGTTGACCTTAAAAACATCCGTAGGTGGTTTTATTTCCATGCTCATAAACAAAATAGGCGTAGAAACAGATTTTGGGCCGGCTAGTGTGTGCTAACCCGGAGGTGAAGACTCTGCGGCGGCTTAGATCAGATTAGATTGTCCCAGAGTGTTTCGGCGTCCGGCTGAGTCTCCGCCTTAAACAGATGCTGAGACTCACCGAAGCTGACTCAGCACGCACACACACACACACACACACTGGGTTCAGCCTGCCCTTAACTGGCTGACCACAGATACACAAGAGCCGCCATTGCTTTGCTCTTTTCTTTCTTTTTAACCCCTGAAAAGGGTTTTCCTTCAGGTTGAGCTGGATTCTAATTTGAAGGCACACAGCGGAGCGTCTTTACCCTTGTGAAATCAGCCAGGGTGTCATTTTGGGTCATTTTTGGCCTTTTTTTTTCTCTCTGCATAAGTTGTGTTTGGATGCCAGAACAAAGGGACGGTACTCTGCTTTCACCACCGCGTCTGGACTTGGAATGCCTCTGAGATGGAGCCAATCTAGATGATGATGTGGAGGAATTATGAAATTCTAAGCACCGGCTGCTGCGAGACATATGTTTGTGGCTCTGTTTTAGCCATTATATGGTTATTTTAGGGGGGTAAAAAGAGTGACTTCGTCTTTACAGGGACCTGGGAAGTCCATTAAAGCCAGTACTGTGCGGGCTGGCACACATATGCTCAAATAGACCTGGAATCCATTCATAAAACTGGAAAATTGCATGATTTCTGGTGACTTTTCTGCAAAATATATGTTTTTTACATTAGGGTTTAGGAGTTTTGGAGACATTTCAAAGCTGGCTAATGAATGGAACCTCTGTTTGATGCTCCTGCGCGGCTGCGGCACACAATCTGGTACTGTAACCGAAGCATAAAGGCTGCATTTGGCCAGGAGCGCAGCTGTACAGCTTCTGGGCACACTTCAACGAAAATCTCTCCCCATGTATTTTGGACCTTTGCAATTGATTCAGTTATTGCAAAATTTCTTCAAGAATTACAGCAGGAAAAGAAGGAATCCTTCACCCCGGCTGCACAGATCGGCATCCATTCTGCTCTTTTTTGGTGTCCTGCCAGTGTGACTTTCCGCCTGGGCTTCAGGAGATCTTGTGGGAGGTCTTGCAAAGTAAACACACGTTTCATTTACATTTGACTCCCAGGAGATTTATGAGAGAAATGTGTTTCCACTTTGTTCATTCTCTCCCCCCTTCAGCTCGGAGGTGTGTCGTTTTTTTTTAATATATTTTTTTAAATGTAGCCGAATCCTCTGACACCTGGACTTAAGGACATGAAGACTGTACATATGCCACCATACTGGTTGAGCACCTCGGTTTTAATCTTTTAGATAGAAGCGAGGGCCCTGGAGCCAGACCTCAGCTTCCTGGCTGGCTGTTGCTGAACAGCAGCCAAGCCTGGATTAACAAAGAACCAGCTGACAACATAGCGGCTGCACAAAAACTGCCTTTTCACTTCTTCTGCCAGGGTCTGTTTGGACCTATTTTAGTTAGTCTCACATTCACTTGAATCTGACTCACTGGATTAAATGAACATTGGTTTTTTTTTTTCTAAAAAAAGTAAAATCATAAAAGCAGATTAATGGCTGAATGATAAACGTGTCCTTTCACCGATCTCTCCTGGACCACTTATTTGAAGTCTCTCTTACCTTGTCGGCGTCAGGATCCTTTCGGTATCCCCTATTTCTCACCTTTTCCACGCCATGCAGCGGTAGAGCCACGCACAGGAGAAGCAGAAGGTGGGGAAGAGGAGACATGCTGGAGAAGAGTTGAACGCTCGTCTCATCCACCCTGCAGCCGCTTTTAGTCTGAAAAGGGCAGGACGAGGAGGAGGAGGAGGAGGAGGAATGAGGGAGTCAACAGGCGTGGAAGACGCTCCAGAGCATCTCTGTCGCGCCCACGTGTGCAGCTGACATTGTGCACATACAGAAAACATTTGTTTTTAATTATTCCAATTTATAACATTTATTCATTTAATAAAAGCCATCTAAAACTTTAAATAAAGCTAAGGTTTTAACCTTTATTAAATAAATACATTAAGGTTATTTTTAAAAAAATCTACAGAACTCAAAGGATTCACTTGATTTTATTCAAATTCAGTTGATACAAAAGTTCTTAAGGTAGGAAAAGATACATAAAACATAAAAAAACAATATAGACTACAGTATAAGAAGGACCCATGTCCACTTATTGGTGTAACAATATAAAACAGTCATGAAAAAAACATCCCTTTTGTCTCAAGACATACAGCATTCCAGATATTGCAATAAATCCCAGACGTTCTTACAACATTTAATCCAACCGTGGCCACGATCAATGCCCCAAATTTAGTGCAAAACTTTCTCGTTCAGTTTGACTCAACTCGTATGTCGATGTGACGCGTGTGACCCGTCTGTACGGTCTTTAAAAAGAGGGAACTTTTCCAAACAAGGCACATTTTTAAAGGATAAAGCTGACCAAATTCCCATCAGTCATCTAGGAAGACGCCTCGGCCTGAGAATTCCCGTTCCTTCGTCGAAAGCAGCACTAAAGTGGCACACCAGCTTCCCAAGAACAAGACATTCAGATTTGACTCTTAATTTGAATATCTGGCAAAGTGTGGCCTCTATATCCTTAAGGCTAGTCCAGTGAAAGACTTAAAAACAAACACACACAGACAAAAACAACTCTACAATACTGTATTTACATTAATAAGTATGCTACGCTAGGACGCACGTAATCAACAAAACAGCAGGTCGAAGGTTTTTCATATGGTTTGATTCATATTTAGGTAAAAATAAAGTGATCCGGATTAAATGTGCATGCCAGTATGTGTTTACATGATGCAGATTTCTTTTGGATCATTGTTTTTTTTTTACTTTTTAAAAAATATATTTTTATCCATAAACGCGTGGCTAGAGAATCATGTTAACAGTCCATACAGCTGCTGGAACATTAACGCGTTAAAGCTGAAGACGCAGCTTTTCACCTTGGGTGAAGACTCACACTCACAGCCTGACACTGGTCAGTGTGTGTATGTGTGTTGTGTGTGTGTGTGTGTGTGAGCGGAGACATTCAAACGTGCCAGAACCGTCTTCTGCGCCGTGATGGTGAAGCAGCGTGGAGCGCCTGCCGCCTCAGCAGTTGTTGTTCTTCACGACCTGGCTCTCCTCCCGAGCCCGGTGCTCCAGTGGGTGGGCGGAGTCTTGGGCGCTGCTGCTGTGTGATGGGTTTAAAGCTGGATGCTGCTCGCTCTTTGGAGTCGACCTAAACCGCCCGGAGCGGCAAACGGACCTGTGGTTAAAGGCGACGGGTGTGAAACGGCGGACGAGGTGCCCCCCCACCTACCTGACGTCTGGAGCTCTGTGGGTGCTCTCCGAACGGCTGCTGATTTTCCCGGAGCTGCCGCCTTTGCTCTGCCTTCCCGCCGCCTCCCTCTCCTTGTCTCTCACGCCCCTCCTGGAGCTCCGGCTGGAGGCGCACCTGTCCGGGTGTTCTCGGACCGAGGCCTCGGACGGAGAGCACTGCGCTTGGGCGTCGTGGTTGCCCACGGCCGAGGTGCCGTGGTTGGTCAGGACGGAGGCGGGGGGGGCATTCAGGGGCACGGCGCCGGTGCTGGTGCCCATGGACTTGGAGATGACCTTCAGCTTGTGCGAGCTGGGACTGTGGTGCTTCTTTCTTGTGCTGCACGCGGTTGTTGTGCTTGAGGAAGAACTCGCAGGACTCCTGCAGCACCCGGCGGCTCTCGCTGATGGGACTGGGGGGTGGGGGGGGGTCAGAGAGCAGCAGAATGAGAACCAACACTCAACACGCACGCTCACGGGGCCAACGTGACGGCGCCTCACTCCTTCTTGCGGGTCCTGTTGAAGAAGTAGGCCCATTCGGAGCAGGTCTTCTTGCTGCTGACCCAGAAAACCGCCGATATTCCGACAACCAGGGTCATTAAATACTTCACCAGGAACAGGAAGAGGTCGGGACGCTCCAGCTCTGCCGCCTGAAACATGAAACAGCGGAAGAGCATCCTTACAGTTCAGTCACATGTCTAAGACTCCTTCACAAAAGGACCAGGAGAAGGAAAAAACAAGGTACCTCGGAGGGGCAGGGGATGCTGTACTCCTGACAGCGGTCCCGGATCCAGGTCCTCTCCCAGGCGCTCCGGTGGCTCTGCTCGTAGGTGTAGCAGGCCAACAGGGTGACCAGAGGAACCAGGTAGAGGCAGCTGAACGCGCCGATGCGGATCATGAACTTCTTCAGCTTCTCCTGGTTGCGCTCGTCGTGCTGGATGACCTGGCGCACGTTGTTGAGCGACACGATGCCGGCCAGGATGAGGAAGAGGCCGACGGCCACGCCCACGCACAGAGGCGCCAGGACAAAGTAGCGCAGGGCGTCCAGGTCGTAGAGGCCCACGAAGCACACGCCGCTGATGTTGTCCCCCTCCACCTTGTTCAGGGCCAGCAGCATGACGGTGAGCAGCCCCGGGATCCCCCAGGCGGCCGAGTGGAACCACACCTTCACACAAAACAAGGCCTCAACCGTCAAGAAACGTCCTAAAAGGGCCTAGTTAAAGTGAAAGTTCCGTTCTTTTCGACGCCGTACCGCTTTCTTTTCGATGGCCTCGCAGCTCCACTTGGGTCCGGCAGCGAGGAACCAGGTGATGGTGAGGATGACCCACCAGACCAGGCCGGCCACGGAGAAAAAGTAGAGCAGCATGAAGAGCAGAGTGCAGGCTTTGCTCTGCGAGCCCAGCACCACGGTGTCCACGCTGGCCGGATGGCTGGCTCGGGCGCAGGCCACGCTGTCGCCCAGCAGGAAACCGATGAAATACATCAGAGAGACGAAGCTGTAGCAGACGGCGTAGAAGATGATGGGCCGCTCCGGGTAGCGGAAGCGCTTGACGTCGATGAGGAAGGTGAGGAATGTGAAGAGCGTGGCGCCCAGACAGACGATTGAACACACGCCAATGAAGCTCTTGGCAAATTCTACATCGTGGGGTTTGAAGAACATGTTGGAGCACGGCGGGGCGCAGTCCTGGGCGCCTAGGAATGACGACCCGAGGCCTGGCTTGGTCTTCAGCTGCAGCGGGCACCAGAATCCCAGGTCTCTCTTGGTCGGCGAGGTCGCCGGAGGGGTTTCAGGGGTTGTGTCATCCCTTGTGAGAAAACAGGGATCTAATCTAATAGAAAAAAAAAAAAAAAGACGACATGATAAAAATATGGCGATGTGCAGCTGATCCGTTGGCGTCTCCGAGGAGCTCGCTTGTGGATCTCTTACTTGTCACACTGTAGCTCTGGAGGCCAGCTGATGCCGAAGACTTGAATGTTGTCTTTACAGTCTGACAGGACGGTTTTGCACTCTTCTCTACACGGACGGGAACCTACGTTCTCAAAGCATGCTGGGAAAAAGGCCTGGCACAGGAAGTGGTGGACGCCTGGAGAGCAGCGCAGCTTGATCAGCGGCATGAACGGCTGGGAAGAGACAGAAGGGTCACACTGGGTGGAAATGTGCTGGGTGAAACATGAACTTTTTTCCCCCTAAAAAAAAAAATGTTTCTGCTTTCATAGTTTACAGCAGAGGGTGGCCTGCCCGTGCACGCAGGCGTGTGAACTTCGTGCAACTTCCTGTTCACTTGCGACAGGTCTCAATACCTCACATCGAATAGCTGGTTAAAAAATGCTGCAGTTTCCTGGCTTTACATTTTTTTAAGTAAATATTAATAATAATAACAGTTCTGGAACAAAGTCCTAACTTCAGTCTGCTGAGCAACACAAAGACACCTATTCATTGTCTGGGAACCACGTCCGTCCGTTTCCACAAACTGGTCAAGACCTTGAGCAGCGGAGGTGGGGGGGTGGGTGGTGTAAGTGGCAGGAAAGGAGCGCACGGACGTCAGGAAACACACAGTGATGGGCCAGTGGGGCCGGAATGCAAAGACCTGTTGACAGTTTGTCCGCGGTAGCGACCGTATCCGAAGCAGAGCATGGGTGGGCATTCCTGGGCTTTGCTGCTTTTTTCTTAGGACTGTGTTTCTTTTAACTGTTGAAGGTTCCATCTCCTGTTCTCACATCTGGAGAAGAAGATAAAGGTGATCTTATAGAGGCTTATATCTTAAAAATCCAAAGATTTCGAGGCTTTTTACTTGAACAAACTCAACTATTCTGCAACGCAGACGTGTCTGTCAGTGCGCATCGCTAATATTTCTTCCACAAAACTCATAGCGGTGCTGCAACACAGTCCACCATTCAATGTTCCTCTCCTCTTTTTCTCCCTGAAATCCAGTAAGCCCGTCACCTTGGGGCCTGGGCTCACCCGCTCTGACAGTCAGCGCTGTTGTCTCTCTCCCACGCTGCTTGAAAACGATCCGTCCGTTTCTCAACAAGCCGACCTTTATTTGCTTCGTGGCAGTTCCTGCAGAACTGGGCGATTTGGGGAAAACATCAGCCGGGTTTGGAGGATTTAACTCTCAGACGAAATCCTCTGCGAGGAAATTCGGAGCAAAGTACACCGAGGATTAACGGGTCTCAAAGGAATGCCAAGGAAGGCACTTTTCAAACTTCCGCCCAAACTTTCAATGACCCTGGTTGGTTACAGAAACTCAATTAGTCTTTCTTTGCACACCTTTCTGTTTCAACAGCTGGCAAACAAGGGCGGAATCTGGAAGCGAGGGCGGAAAAAAGAAAAAAGAAAGGTTAGGCCCCCTCAGGAATCCCCTACTGATAGGCCAGGGCGACGCCCAAGTGAAGCAAGAGCATGTTTCATTTACAGGGTCGGGTTGATGTGGGAAAATCATTCCCAAAAAGCACCGCACGCGCACACGCACGCGCGCGTGTGTGTGTGTGTGGGACAGCGCTGGTGAATGTGGGTCAGCGAGTGTAAGCCCATCACCTTGGAGGTAAAGCTGTACAGTGTCCAGAGGGGTATAAGTGAGAGATTAACAGAGAGGTAAAAAATGTGGTATGCAGGGTAGGCTTTGTCTGAGGTCTGGGCGTGTCCCTCCCCTTCCTCCAGAACCCAAAGGCCCCTCACAACAAAGTCGATGAACTTGCCCGCGGCCCAGTCTGCTGCGCAATAAAAGTCTGTGCCTGCACACCAGATCTCCCAGACAAAAGACTCCTTCCACAGATCAGCCTCCGGGGATCAAGGCTCTGACACCCAGTGTGCCACATCTAAACCAGCGCCTTCGGGAATGTCAGGATTCAGGGTGCAAATTGGCACGTTAGTCGAACGAGGCCGGCTCTTTACATCTGGAGTTTTCAGAGAGGAGAGACGATCCATATTTCTGATGGGAAATGTTGACTCGGTACGTGTCGTTCTTGAAAAAAAAAAACGCCCAAAGATAAACGGATCAGTGTACGTCGTGGCCGGTGTCAGATGACAGTAACACATTCAACCTTCTATAACGCGCACACATGCATTTGCAGAGTGGGAGCTAACGTGTCACAAGCTTCCTGGTTAACGAACTAATATGACAAGTACTGCTTTCCATCACATCCCTGGAGCTTTTTACCTTCATATTAGTGGCTGCGATGTCCTGGTCAAAGTGGTCCATCATGTTGGGGAAGTAGGTCATGTTGTAGGGCATCCCGAGGCACCAGTGCACCTTGATGGGCTCGCAGGTAAATAAGCTGTGGGCCGTGGAGCTTTCCAGCCACATCAGAGCCAGGCATGTCCACAGAGGTCCCGGCATCAGCATCGTGATGGCTGATGGTGCCGCCTGTCTGGCTGTCCTTCTTTTTGTTTTTTTCGTCCTGCTTGTTTGTCTCAGCTTTTTTGGACCTCTTTGAGGATTACTGCCTACCCAAGCACTGCCTTCTGCCCCCTGCTCAGGCTGTCAACCACATTCCTCTCCTTCTGTTGTCATCTCCATGGAGCCCAAGCGAACCGCAGCAGGCAGAGGTTCCCCGTCCGCGGCCAGCATCGGGTCACACACTGGAATCACACACTGGAATCACACACTGGAATCACACATTCCTGAGAATTAAAGCAGGAGTGACACGAAGAGGAATGAAGGGTCAATTTATTTTCTCACGGCAATTTGTATTGCTATTTGACAACATTTGTGGTTGACATAAACAAGTAAACAAGATGATTGTGTTAACAGTATGAATACTGTTCATAAAATAGCTGAAAGTCTTAGTTTTTTTTTTAAATAATCTGAAGGTTAAGGTTTAGTAGAGACTGGTTATGTTCACTCAGTTTTATTATACTCCAAACATATGCTATGCATACTAATGCATATACTGTTTAGGTAGGTGCTGTGATTGTTGAGGTCTGTTTTTTGGATTTTTATTACCACATTCCTGTTTATGTGTAAAGTATTCAGCTGTAAGTAGTAACAGAAGGCTGGTTAGTCAACAGCTTGCATTTAGAAACCATCGATTAGCATATTAGCGAAATACAATAGAAGTTAGCTCTGTAACGAAAAATCTGCTGATTTAAAGGCTTGCTAAAAACCATTAACATCAAGTGTTTAACATGTTCTTAAAGTAAAGGTGGTCGTGAAATCAGAAGTGTAAATATGAGAAGGAAAGCAGGTTTTTCCTGTGAAAACGCTTCAGGCTCGGCAGCTACCATAAAACTGACGCGGAGGGGGGGGGGGGCGAAAAACTTGGTAACAAAACGGTATAAAAAAACCCAAAACGGATAATAAAAAAGGACAAAACTTACCCCTCGAGCAGCCAAAGAGTTTGTTTTGTAACAGCTGTCTAAATGGGCAGTGTTAAGGCAACTCTGTGGGAAATATCACAGCGTGTTTCCCGAACAGCGCAGCTCCTCCGTCCCTTTCTCCGTCTGTCGCGAACGAAGTGAAGACGCATTTAGGTGCTGCTGGAAAAGTCAGCACTGTAAAGACCCGTGAAGACCGAACATCACCGGTGTCTGTTTTTTTAACGTCCGCACCACTTCAACTAAGAGTTAATGATCGTTGTAACTCATCCCCTTCTATTTTATAAAAGCACAATTTCAAACAAAACGTTAAATTACCCCGGTTTCTTGAGAAAGGCAACTGTTTAGCCTGTGACGGAGGCACGTGAATGCCACACACGCCGAGGGAGGAATGGTACAAGAGAGGAGCAACTTCCGGCGACCCTCCACCCGGTGGCGCTGTGTAGCCTCCGCGTTCATGTGACCGCCGTGGAAAGGCGGGGTTACGATGGAACAATTGGTGCTACAGTAAAACCATTTAAGTATCAGTAAGCGCGTCTGATCGTCGTTGCCTCCTACCTCCCTCTTCTCGACGGCTGCATGAAGGATCTGCCTCGGACATCCGATGACATCTGTGACGTGAAAGCGACGATGCGGGATACGGCACTGATGAGAGGTGCGGGATTTTATTCTGTATTAAGAGGAAAGTGAGAGCAAAATGCTGCAAATTGCTGCGTGAGTTGTTTTACGGATGCGTCGGGAGAAGTCCGCGCGGTCAGGAGAAGGTCTCCGTTTGGGGACCCTGGCGATGGCCTGTTGCTAGGAGACCCGTTGACAGCGTGGAGCCTTCGTCTCATTGACTTAGTATCTTCTTGTCCGGCATCCCAAAACATTTCCGAATCCCCGCTGTTCCGGCCCAGTTGCGCATTGGTTCTGGGTCCATCCTGATCGTCTGCGGCGCGTAAAAGGCACCGGTCGCTGGCGCGGCGCTTGTTTCTGGTCAGCAGACTTGCGTGTTTTCCAGAAAACAAAGACCTGATTGTTGTGATTTGTACTTTTTTTCATACGCTTTACTAAAGTCGAAACCTGTAAAATGCTAATCAGATGCCACGTGAAAGCGCATCAACTAATTCTGTGATACTAAAAGACCCGAGGGGAAGGTGAACGTGATTCCGAAGTTGGCTGCGCTTGCTTGATTTTCATTTTCTGTATTAAAATCCTCAGTATTAAAGGTTTACAGGCTGTGGCAGCCTGTTTTGGGGTTGGACTTAGGATAAGCTCCTTCTCTCCCTCATCAGTTTGCCTGTGGCCAGGCTTCTGAAGGTCAGTCAAACACGGGTCGATAACTCCCTGAAAACCACACCGAGGAGCAGCCAGTCCACTCAGCACTGGCTACACTCAAGCTGAACCACACACTAAAACGAGCTTCCATCCCAGAGAGGAGCCAGGCTGAGATCTTTGCAATTAGAGGGTGGTATTTCAGTCGGAGAATCCAGAGCGACTGGAATGTCAAAATGCATTAAAATCCACCCCTGACCTCTTTTTTTCCCCCCTCTCATGTGCTATTGTTTTTGGTTTTATAGGAGGAGATCGCTTTTCTTTTTTTTGCATGTCCCGTTATGTCAAGGTTGTAGCTGCACCAGAGGGACTTGGTGTCGTTTTGGCTCCCAGCTTTTGCAGAGCCCGTTTGTTTTTGCAGCCTCTGTGCCAAAGTGGAAAAAAAAAAAAAAAAAAACAAACCAAACAAAAAAATCTGGAAAAACAGAATTGTCAAAAGCATGACCTGTGTGGGGGGAGAGACACCCAGTACTGGGTTTGACACCATGCGTGGCTGCATCCTTTCACACGCTGCCCTGGAGGCTGTTGCAGCGCAACAGGGTTGAGTAATGGCTGATCCGCTTCTCCGTCCTGACAGGCTGATGTATATTCCTATTAAGGAGACCGCGTCGCACATCAAGCCCTCCTTCCAGCCGCACCAACAGCACCCCTCCTCCGGCCTGGGGGCATGCCTTCTGAACCCAGCTTCAGGTACGTGACCTGCGCTGCACCTCCAACTGGAAAGACCGATGGCGTAAAAAAGGAATTTCACCTCTAGAAAAAAAAATCAGATCGACGTTTGGTGACCAAGCCGTCGTCTTTTCCAGACTGAAACTCACCATAACTGTGTCGAAACATTTCTTACATCCTGCTGTCATGGTAACATTTTTGTGGCTGCACATGGCTGACAGCAGAATAGAAAATGGGCTTCAAATCATTTCTATCGTTTATTTTTAACCTCCAGCACTTTGTGATGTTCCGTTGCTATTTTGCACAAGTTATTACACTTGTTTTTGCGCTACTTTGGTTTTGCGCCATAAAATGACCATCGTATTGCTAGAAACGCTGGCAGGAATATTATTTTTAGTATCCGAGAAAGAATTTGTGTTCATCTGGACTTTTCAATTTTCTTTTTGGAAAACGTTCCGCCTTCTATCCAAAAGGCTTCATCAGTTCTGATCAGGTTAGGTGCAGAGCTTGAAGATATAGCCCTTTTTGGACCATTGGCATGCTAATGTCAGCTGAGAGTCTTTACATTAGTATGCCAATGGTCTGAATGGACGTCGGGGTCGTTAGCAGGGTCGTTGGCCGGGTCGTTGACCTAGTTTCGGTTTGGCTGGTTTTTCTTTTGACTGCTGGGTCACAAGGTGATGTAACACCTGCCCTGGTGAAACTGTGGGTATGTTTTGGTTTTTGTTTGTGGAAAGAATGGAGGACAGCATTGTAAGTGGGTGAAAGATGGTGTCTGAGACCACCACCTCTGTTCAAAGATGGTTTTTCCATCTTCACATGGATGGCTTCTTTGACGCCTCTTTCGAACCAGCGGTCTTCTCTTGCCAGCACCCGCACTTGGTTGTCCTCAAAGGAATGTCCACTTTCTTTGAGATGTAAGTGGACGGCTGAGTCTTGACCTGACGTGGTGGCCCGTCTGTGTTGGGCCATCCGTTTGTGGAGTGGCTGTTTAGTTTCCCCAATGTACAGTTCCCTGCATTCCTGCTGGCACTGTACAGCATAAACAACATTGCTTTGTTTATGTCTTGGTGTCTTGTCTTTGGGGTGGACCAGTTTCTGCCTAAGGGTGTTGGAGGGTTTGAATTGCACTGGAATGTTGTGCTTTCGGAGGATCCTCCTGAATTTTTCCGAGACTCCGAGTCTCGGAAAAATTGATCTGATTGATCAGAACTGATGAAGCCTTTTGGATAGAAGGCGAAACATTTTCCAAAAAGAAAATTGAAAAGTCCAGATGAACACAAAATCTTTTCTTGGATAACTATGACCTGGATGACTGAGAAACTACACAGACATTATTTTTAGTATCTTAATCTGAGTGTGGAAAAGGTGGAACAAAAGCCAGCGGGAGAAACTAAGAGGAAATGAAGAATGAGGGGAACTGGGAGTGTGTCAGTTAGAATTTTCATTCATCTCCAGAGTTTATAAATCCACTGCATAAAACCTCCCTTCTTTTTCTGCTTCTGTGTTTCTGCTGCTTCTTTCTTTTTCTTCTCCTCTTCGTCGTGTCTCATTTTTACCTTTGCGTCTTTGGCTTGGTTCGCCTCGGTTTTCTCTCACTTCCCGAATAGACACCACGGTGGATTCTTTTTCTTGGTCTTTTCCAGCAGCTGGTTGCAGATTTTCTTCAGATCGCTGTTCTGCTTCTCCAGGTGATCCAATTTCATCTCAATGCGCTCTTCATTTTCGGCCATTTTCTTCATTTCCTCCTTCAGTAATTGGACCATGGTTTTGTGGCATTTACTCGACATGAACAGGGTGTTGTTTTCTTCTTTCATCCGACAGATCTTTTTCTCATAGGTCAGTTCTTTCTGGCTCAGTCTCTGATTGGCCTCCTCTAGCTCTTGAACTTTTTTCACGTAATATTCCAGCGTCGTAGCCGGGTTTCCTTCATCTTCCTTTCTTACCTGGAATTGTCCCTCTGACTCGTCACTTGCGGCGGCTGCTGTGCTACCTTCTCCTCCCTCCTGGTGCTGGATCCCTCTCTTGTAACTTCCACCTTTCCTGCTCCGCTCCCCCTTGTGTTTCTCCAGGTTCTGTATTTTTCTTTCAAAGTCTTCACATTTGCAGGCCTGCTCATTCGCCTGACTGTCCAGCCATTGGTTTCTCATCTCACAGTTTTTGTGTTTTGTGGCCAGTTCCTGCAGTTTCTCCTCCAACTGCTGGACCTTTTCTTCATTCTTTTTATTTTCCAAGGCTATTCCGTCCTTTGTCTCCTTGAGTTCTTTGAGTTCGGCCACACAGTTCAGTAGGTCCTGGGCCAGACACAGATTTCGTTCATGTTTCTGCTGGATATGTGTATTTAAACACATAGCTAAGGTCGTTAGTTCGCTCACGTCTTCCTTGAATTTCAAGAGTTCCGTTTGGCAAAGGTGGTTTTTTCTTTCCCAGTGATTATTTTTGACTTGCAGCTCATGTATTTTTCTCTCAAAATCTTCACATGTCTTGGCATTTTCTTTAATTTGATTATCCAACCTTTGGTTTCTCGCCCGGCTGTTTTTATATTTAATGGCCAGATCTTTCAGTTCCACCTCTAAATGTTGAACTCTACCCTCATTGATTTGTTTTTCTTTGCCCTTTTCACAATTTTTCTTCATTTTTGTCATATAGGTCTGTTGCAGATTGATTTCTCTTTCATAACTTTTAACCTTACTGGTTAGATCGTTCTTTTCCCATATTTTTTTTTGCAGTTCTTCACATTTCATGGCCAGTTCATTCCTGTTTTCTCCCAGATGGAGCGTTTCCTCCACACTGGTTTCTTCCTCAGGAATCTTTTGATTTTCCCCCTCCATGTCTTGGATTTGTGGATCGTCGCCTCTTATCAGCAGCACAGGATTCTCTTTTACGTCTCCCGTCTGGTGTCCGATGTCCTTTTCTACAGTGTTTAAAATCTTGTCCGTCTCTCCGACCTCCAGATGACCTCCGCTATCTGTGCTCTCTGAGATGAGCTCTGTTAAACCCTCATCAACACTCTTTACCTCTCCGAGTCTTTCCGTGCTGTTTTTTTCATCTTGTCTAATTTCTGCCAAGAGAGCCCTTGCTTCCAGCAGAATCCAGGGTCGACGTTGGCAGAATTTCTTCTCCGAACGGTTTTCATTGCTGGTTGAGGTTCTGACAACGTCTTTGGGTTCCTTACAAACAAAATCACTTAGATGCTTGAGCTCTTTTGTCCTCACGTCAGTCATGTTGCTCTCTGCTGTGCTGAAAGCTCATATTTGTTGCGGGCTAAGTTAAACCTATTTACAGGGTTTTTGCTGTTTTATCTGTCTGTGATCTCATCTCTTTGATGAGATCATAGCAGGTCGACGTCCTACAGCTATGATCCCATCACAAGCAAAGCTTGACTTGTTGTGTAGCACTTAGGGGTCGTTCAGAATGTGAAATAAGTCATTAGAACGATCAGAAGGTATAAAAATTACATCTAATAATTACGTCTTTGTCTGGAAATGAAAGATTTGTCTTTTTGGCTTTTAAAACCTAATAAGAAAATAATGCTTGAATGAATCACAAGTGACACTTTACAAATTCACACGCGTCCGCTATGAATGCCAACGTGCCTGCGCGTCGTCTGCCCGCTAGTAATGAGTCTCACGCTCTTCCAGCCAGATTGGTCACAGTGAGACCAGAACACGTCTGAAAGATCCAGCCTGTCTGCCTGACGGGCTGCTGCGCACGCATGTAGCGTCACACACACCCAGGCTTTGCAGCACGTCCCCTGCCCGGCTCGTGCCCGTCCACGTCAACCCTGTCTCTGCAGATACGTCTGTCCACTTGGAGTCAGTCCTGAAGCGGCCGTCTCACGGGAGATCGGTGCCGTCACCTTCATGGGGATGGGGCGTAAGTGTGTGTGCAGTGAGGTGGGCGGCTGTGCGCTTGCAGTCTGACGCGTGACGAGTCAGGCTCGGTTGGCTGGTCTGCGCACGATCAAATAGCTAGCAGAGAAGTGGACAAAACAGCTTTTTGGGGGGGTTTCACAACATAAAGTGACCCATTATTGGGGTTAGGAGGAGGCGCTGAAGCCTCGCTAACAAATACTTCTAAAAGCAAAAGGTGAACTGAACCATTTGAAAGCTAGAGCGAGCATTATGGAATAATCTGATGCCTACTGATCAAATCCAGACGTAGTGCAGTTAATGGGCAGCTACGCATAAAGCTAATGGACGATGCAACAAGAGTTTAATTTTTTGCGTTTTGATGAATGTATTTACTAGGCTTCCTTTCTCAGATGTTCCACAGCCTCCAAAATCTCTCCAAATGTGTGTTTTATTCAAACAAAAGCCCACCAGTCAGTCAGTCTCTCAGATGTTTTGTTGTACCCCGAAGAATCCGGCTGGAAGACCGTGAGACTCGTTACAACCTTCAAGTAGCCGTTCCCACTGTGGAGAGTGATGGAGTGTATTCATGACCCTGACAGAGAAGGTGTGAGAAGCACCAACACTGATGAATCACGTGTGTGTGTTTGTGTGTGTGTGTGTGTGTTTGTGTGTGTGGTGTTGCAGCAGGGAAATGCTGACAGGACAGAGGCTCTGTCAGTCAAAGTCCCACCAGGACTCCGTCCTCTCTGCCCTCAACCAGCAGAGGAAAGATGGCCTGCTGTGTGACGTCACCCTGGTCGCCGGCGACCAGAAGTTCCACGCCCACAAGGCCGTCCTGGCGGCATGCAGCGATTACTTCAGGGTGAGTTCTGGACCGTTTACACACCTGGATGTTAGGCAGGAGGACTGTGGGTGCCGATTAAAGGCCTGCGTCCCCTGGTCTGTCTGATAGGACGGATTTGCACGGGCTTACACGTCTATCAAAAGCAGGTATGGGTCAGGTGGTGCAGCCCGCTGGTGTGACGGAGGAGACGTCACGTTAGCCGTCATCAGACCCGTCTCACCGTCTGGTCATTCAAAGCATCCACCCACGTTTTCAGACTTTTTTCTTTTTCTTTTTAAAGGGGGAGGTGTGAATCTGGAGAAAATTAGAGAGATCATCCTTCGCCATCCCTCCTGGATGGAGCATTAGCGTTCTCCCCCGAGGCTCGGAGGCAGCTGCCAGGCAGCCTGACCGGAGACGAGGCTCGCGGGGAAAAGATGAGATTTGATCTAGGAGACAGTGAGCAGATTAGGAATGAGAAATTAATCCTCCCCCCACCCACCCTCCATCCCCACCCTCCCCCGCCCTCCCCTCCCCGAAAATGACAGGCAGATTAAATATTTCCAAGTCGTGCAGAGATTATTCCTCCTGTTCAGGTTCAGGTTCGGGATATTTTTACCCGTCTCTCCAGAGAGGTGAGGGTGGGCGAGTCGTCCTCCTCTCCTGCCATTGTTCATCCTCCTCACTTTTGTTCTGCGCCTGGATACGTATGCGCGTATATATTTTTACCGCTCTTTCGCTGTTGAGCACGGGCGTTATTGGACCGGGCCAGAATCAAACTCCGCTCTCCTGTTAACAACGTTAGCTTGAGTTTGCCATCTGCTTCCACCGCTGTCTGCCCGCTCCGTGGCTAGCGAATAAGGTTTCTTTTGTCCTCTCATGCACCTTTGTCTCCCCGGTCTTATCTGTCTCCGCTGATTAAAACTGTTCCGCGAGCTGTTCACCTGAAACGGAACACATCTGCCGCCTCTACGACGAGGCACCGTGGATGCGACTCCTACTGTGGTCCCTGTCACACAGACAGACGTCATCTGTTGGCCCTGCGGTCAGGGCCGAGCCGGTCAGAGGTGCAGCAGCGGCGTTTCCTGCTGCACGTTCATGACTGTTTCTGTATGAATCCCTTTATGAAGACGCAGCCATAAATAGCCTCCGCTCGTCAACCATTCGCACAGCTCAAGGGGTTTTATGAGAGCAAAACATCTCACAGAGATTAAAAAAACGCTGTTCAAAGCCGCCACAATTACCAGCTGACAACCTGAGGACTGCAGGACAAACAGTATTCCAAAGGTAGCCGATGACTGTCGATACCCAGGTACTTTTAGGTAATTATGTAATCAAGAAGGGTTATATCTGCATGTGAATGGTGTCTGTTAGGTTCCTAAATATTTTCTAGGGCTTAAAAGCAGATAGGCAGTTCTACAGAGACATGAATCAGGTTCCAGGAACCGTAACAGACTGAACCGTCCACCTCGACTGCAGAAACCAGCATGAATCTGGCCTCTATTAGCGAGAGGAGAGCCTGGTTGATTGAACTATTACGAGGAGAAGTGGAGCAGAATCTCTAGGAGGTTCTTGATGAATCGCTGGCGAGCAGGTGGGAGGTGTGGAAATTGACCACCCTGCGTCTCCACAGGAATGGAGAGAAAGGTAGCGTTTTTCTCACATTTTGGGGGGTTTTGGTATGTTTTCGCTGACACAAGGGGACAAAATGGTGTTATGTGGTAAATCTGCACGTTTGGTAGCGTTTCACTTTAAAAGGCCGGAACGTTTGGACTAGGATGAATGAAATCAATAAACTTCTGCAGTTGACACTGAAAACAAACTGTGCAGCCTTCAGTGTCTACTCATACTGCCCATTGAAACTAGCCAGAACTACCGATAGCAACGACGTGCTACAAACTCCAAAGACTTCAGTGCAACAGTTTGATGATTGACTTTTCTGTTTGTTCTTGTGCTGAGTGTGAGCGTTACTCTTTTAGATGTTGTCATGTCCGTCTGATTGTAACATGTATCCGGGATGTGCTGTTTCTGATGCTTGAGAGGACTGAGAATCTTCAACCTGCAGTATCTTTGAAAGGGTTTTGTGTTTCATGCTTCATGAGTCCTGCTTCCATAAGTCTGGAATGCATTGCAGCCACAGTTTAATCACTCATCATTTCTGTTGTTGCAGCGTAACGCCAGCCAGCCAGCCAGCCAGCCAGCCAGCCCAGCCGCAGGCCCCTGGAGATAGTATTTCACTCAGACATGAAAATGACCTCCCCGAATACGGCGACATTTCCCAGGGTGTATTAGGAGTCCTGATGTGATCACAGCGTGCACATCAATTCTGCTGGCAGGTCGGGCCAACTGCAGCGCTGCAGCATCTTTGGAAATGACTGCAGTGTGGGCTGCATCATGGTTGTCCCTGTGCCAGATTTCTAAAGGAGCCATTCGTCACGACCCAAGCGGGACGGCTTAGTGAGTGCACTCGGTGGCAGCGCGCTAGCCCAAACACGCAAGGCGGTTTGCCCGTGCACGCATGCCATTTTTGCTTTTTTTTTTTTTTTTTGCACGCTGACCAACGTCCCCCAGGTTTAGCCACAGGTCCTCCTGTGCTCAGCGGACCAGCGGATCTTTAATTAGCGCTGTGGTGAATCAGCTAGACGCGCAGAAGTCTTAGATCAAACCCGAGATCACCTCAAGTCAACCCTGAGTTCAGCGCCTGGATAAAGTTCAGTGACGTTGTGACTCAGATCGGTTGGCTTCTCTTTTATTGTTTGTTTGTTTGTTTGTTACTTATTGCAAGGCTAACTGGTCGGCCATGATAGAGGCGTTTGGTTCCGTCAATTCTGGAGAGATTGTGTGGAGGGATTTCATGACAAAAGGCTGCATGAGACTGCAGTTTGATTAGATCGCTGTCACGAGTGCAGGAATCTATACCAATGTCAATACCAAGTAGCTGTATTAAACAAACCAAATAAAAGTAAAATTGATTTTTAAAATACTGACAAGAGATAAGGGAAAAAAATAAGTTGAAAAAAAATGACAACACCCACACAAACCATTATGCCCCTCCTCGACTCCCCGCTCAGAATAGGGCCGACCCCGATCTATACATTTCCGCCTTTTCTTACCCTAGATAGGGACCCGCCCGCGCCGAGCCGTTCTCACCCGCCCCAGGGCGCCCGCCTG
>CAAE01014545.1:626460-645279 GCA_000180735.1 Tetraodon nigroviridis
GTTTTATAGCAGCAGATGCGTTTTCTTTTTTTTGGATCTGGGGTTATGTGAAGGTTGTAGGTGGAGGCAGAGGGAGTTGCTGTGCTTTTGGGTGGGAGGTTTTGCAGAGGGCCTTTGTTTTTGGAGGCTGTGTGGCAAAGTGGGAAAAAAAAAAAAACCAAACCAAACAAAAAAATCTGGAAAAACAGAATTGTCAAAAGCATGACCTGTGTGGGGGGAGAGACACCCAGTACTGGGTTTGACACCATGCGTGGCTGCATCCTTTCACACGCTGCCCTGGAGGCTGTTGCAGCGCAACAGGGTTGAGTAATGGCTGATCCGCTTCTCCGTCCTGACAGGCTGATGTATATTCCTATTAAGGAGACCGCGTCGCACATCAAGCCCTCCTTCCAGCCGCACCAACAGCACCCCTCCTCCGGCCTGGGGGCATGCCTTCTGAACCCAGCTTCAGGTACGTGACCTGCGCTGCACCTCCAACTGGAAAGACCGATGGCGTAAAAAAGGAATTTCACCTCTAGAAAAAAAAATCAGATCGACGTTTGGTGACCAAGCCGTCGTCTTTTCCAGACTGAAACTCACCATAACTGTGTCGAAACATTTCTTACATCCTGCTGTCATGGTAACATTTTTGTGGCTGCACATGGCTGACAGCAGAATAGAAAATGGGCTTCAAATCATTTCTATCGTTTATTTTTAACCTCCAGCACTTTGTGATGTTCCGTTGCTATTTTGCACAAGTTATTACACTTGTTTTTGCGCTACTTTGGTTTTGCGCCATAAAATGACCATCGTATTGCTAGAAACGCTGGCAGGAATATTATTTTTAGTATCCGAGAAAAGATTTTGTGTTCATCTGGACTTTTCAATTTTCTTTTTGGAAAACGTTCCGCCTTCTATCCAAAAGGCTTCATCAGTTCTGATCAGGTTAGGTGCAGAGCTTGAAGATATAGCCCTTTTTGGACCATTGGCATGCTAATGTCAGCTGAGAGTCTTTACATTAGTATGCCAGTGGTCTGAATGGATGTCTCGGGGGTCGTTAGCAGGGTCGTTGGCCGGGTCGTTGACCTAGTTTCGGTTTGGCTGGTTTTTCTTTTGACTGCTGGGTCACAAGGTGATGTAACACCTGCCCTGGTGAAACTGTGGGTATGTTTTGGTTTTTGTTTGTGGAAAGAATGGAGGACAGCATTGTAAGTGGGTGAAAGATGGTGTCTGAGACCACCACCTCTGTTCAAAGATGGTTTTTCCATCTTCACATGGATGGCTTCTTTGACGCCTCTTTCGAACCAGCGGTCTTCTCTTGCCAGCACCCGCACTTGGTTGTCCTCAAAGGAATGTCCACTTTCTTTGAGATGTAAGTGGACGGCTGAGTCTTGACCTGACGTGGTGGCCCGTCTGTGTTGGGCCATCCGTTTGTGGAGTGGCTGTTTTTTTTCCCCAATGTACAGTTCCCTGCATTCCTGCTGGCACTGTACAGCATAAACAACATTGCTTTGTTTATGTCTTGGTGTCTTGTCTTTGGGGTGGACCAGTTTCTGCCCTAAGGGTGTTGGAGGGTTTGAATTGCACTGGAATGTTGTGCTTTCGGAGGATCCTCCTGAATTTTTCCGAGACTCCGAGTCTCGGAAAAATTGATCTGATTGATCAGAACTGATGAAGCCTTTTGGATAGAAGGCGAAACATTTTCCAAAAAGAAAATTGAAAAGTCCAGATGAACACAAAATCTTTTCTTGGATAACTATGACCTGGATGACTGAGAAACTACACAGACATTATTTTTAGTATCTTAATCTGAGTGTGTAAAAGGTGGAACAAAAGCCAGCGGGAGAAACTAAGAGGAAATGAAGAATGAGGGGAACTGGGAGTGTGTCAGTTAGAATTTTCATTCATCTCCAGAGTTTATAAATCCACTGCATAAAACCTCCCTTCTTTTTCTGCTTCTGTGTTTCTGCTGCTTCTTTCTTTTTCTTCTCCTCTTCGTCGTGTCTCATTTTTACCTTTGCGTCTTTGGCTTGGTTCGCCTCGGTTTTCTCTCACTTCCCGAATAGACACCACGGTGGATTCTTTTTCTTGGTCTTTTCCAGCAGCTGGTTGCAGATTTTCTTCAGATCGCTGTTCTGCTTCTCCAGGTGATCCAATTTCATCTCAATGCGCTCTTCATTTTCGGCCATTTTCTTCATTTCCTCCTTCAGTAATTGGACCATGGTTTTGTGGCATTTACTCCTCATGAACAGGGTGTTTTGTTCTTCTTTCATCCGACAGATCTTTTTCTCATAGGTCAGTTCTTTCTGGCTCAGTCTCTGATTGGCCTCCTCTAGCTCTTGAACTTTTTTCACGTAATATTCCAGCGTCGTAGCCGGGTTTCCTTCATCTTCCTTTCTTACCTGGAATTGTCCCTCTGACTCGTCACTCGCGGCGGCTGCTGTGCTACCTTCTCCTCCCTCCTGGTGCTGGATCCCTCTCTTGTAACTTCCACCTTTCCTGCTCCGCTCCCCCTTGTGTTTCTCCAGGTTCTGTATTTTTCTTTCAAAGTCTT
Source organism: Tetraodon nigroviridis (assembly GCA_000180735.1). Taxonomy (NCBI): domain Eukaryota; kingdom Metazoa; phylum Chordata; class Actinopteri; order Tetraodontiformes; family Tetraodontidae; genus Tetraodon; species Tetraodon nigroviridis. The sequence continues at coordinate 628,994 of CAAE01014545.1, forward strand.
CACATTTGCAGGCCTGCTCATTCGCCTGACTGTCCAGCCGTTGGTTTCTCATCTCACAGTTTTTGTGTTTTGTGGCCAGTTCCTGCAGTTTCTCCTCCAACTGCTGGACCTTTTCTTCATTCTTTTTATTTTCCAAGGCTATTCCGTCCTTTGTCTCCTTGAGTTCTTTGAGTTCGGCCACACAGTTCAGTAGGTCCTGGGCCAGACACAGATTTCGTTCATGTTTCTGCTGGATATGTGTATTTAAACACATAGCTAAGGTCGTTAGTTCGCTCACGTCTTCCTTGAATTTCAAGAGTTCCGTTTGGCAAAGGTGGTTTTTTCTTTCCCAGTGATTATTTTTGACTTGCAGCTCATGTATTTTTCTCTCAAAATCTTCACATGTCTTGGCATTTTCTTTAATTTGATTATCCAACCTTTGGTTTCTCGCCCGGCTGTTTTTATATTTAATGGCCAGATCTTTCAGTTCCACCTCTAAATGTTGAACTCTACCCTCATTGATTTGTTTTTCTTTGCCCTTTTCACAATTTTTCTTCATTTTTGTCATATAGGTCTGTTGCAGATTGATTTCTCTTTCATAACTTTTAACCTTACTGGTTAGATCGTTCTTTTCCCATATTTTTTTTTGCAGTTCTTCACATTTCATGGCCAGTTCATTCCTGTTTTCTCCCAGATGGAGCGTTTCCTCCACACTGGTTTCTTCCTCAGGAATCTTTTGATTTTCCCCCTCCATGTCTTGGATTTGTGGATCGTCGCCTCTTATCAGCAGCACAGGATTCTCTTTTACGTCTCCCGTCTGGTGTCCGATGTCCTTTTCTACAGTGTTTAAAATCTTGTCCGTCTCTCCGACCTCCAGATGACCTCCGCTATCTGTGCTCTCTGAGATGAGCTCTGTTAAACCCTCATCAACACTCTTTACCTCTCCGAGTCTTTCCGTGCTGTTTTTTTCATCTTGTCTAATTTCTGCCAAGAGAGCCCTTGCTTCCAGCAGAATCCAGGGTCGACGTTGGCAGAATTTCTTCTCCGAACGGTTTTCATTGCTGGTTGAGGTTCTGACAACGTCTTTGGGTTCCTTACAAACAAAATCACTTAGATGCTTGAGCTCTTTTGTCCTCACGTCAGTCATGTTGCTTTCTGCTGTGCTGAAAGCTCATATTTGTTGCGGGCTAAGTTAAACCTATTTACAGGGTTTTTGCTGTTTTATCTGTCTGTGATCTCATCTCTTTGATGAGATCATAGCAGGTCGACGTCCTACAGCTATGATCCCATCACAAGCAAAGCTTGACTTGTTGTGTAGCACTTAGGGGTCGTTCAGAATGTGAAATAAGTCATTAGAACGATCAGAAGGTATAAAAATTACATCTAATAATTACGTCTTTGTCTGGAAATGAAAGATTTGTCTTTTTGGCTTTTAAAACCTAATAAGAAAATAATGCTTGAATGAATCACAAGTGACACTTTACAAATTCACACGCGTCCGCTATGAATGCCAACGTGCCTGCGCGTCGTCTGCCCGCTAGTAATGAGTCTCACGCTCTTCCAGCCAGATTGGTCACAGTGAGACCAGAACACGTCTGAAAGATCCAGCCTGTCTGCCTGACGGGCTGCTGCGCACGCATGTAGCGTCACACACACCCAGGCTTTGCAGCACGTCCCCTGCCCGGCTCGTGCCCGTCCACGTCAACCCTGTCTCTGCAGATACGTCTGTCCACTTGGAGTCAGTCCTGAAGCGGCCGTCTCACGGGAGATCGGTGCCGTCACCTTCATGGGGATGGGGCGTAAGTGTGTGTGCAGTGAGGTGGGCGGCTGTGCGCTTGCAGTCTGACGCGTGACGAGTCAGGCTCGGTTGGCTGGTCTGCGCACGATCAAATAGCTAGCAGAGAAGTGGACAAAACAGCTTTTTGGGGGGGTTTCACAACATAAAGTGACCCATTATTGGGGTTAGGAGGAGGCGCTGAAGCCTCGCTAACAAATACTTCTAAAAGCAAAAGGTGAACTGAACCATTTGAAAGCTAGAGCGAGCATTATGGAATAATCTGATGCCTACTGATCAAATCCAGACGTAGTGCAGTTAATGGGCAGCTACGCATAAAGCTAATGGACGATGCAACAAGAGTTTAATTTTTTGCGTTTTGATGAATGTATTTACTAGGCTTCCTTTCTCAGATGTTCCACAGCCTCCAAAATCTCTCCAAATGTGTGTTTTATTCAAACAAAAGCCCACCAGTCAGTCAGTCTCTCAGATGTTTTGTTGTACCCCGAAGAATCCGGCTGGAAGACCGTGAGACTCGTTACAACCTTCAAGTAGCCGTTCCCACTGTGGAGAGTGATGGAGTGTATTCATGACCCTGACAGAGAAGGTGTGAGAAGCACCAACACTGATGAATCACGTGTGTGTGTACGTGTGTGTGTGTGTGTGTGTGTGTGTGTCTGTGTGTGGTGTTGCAGCAGGGAAATGCTGACAGGACAGAGGCTCTGTCAGTCAAAGTCCCACCAGGACTCCGTCCTCTCTGCCCTCAACCAGCAGAGGAAAGATGGCCTGCTGTGTGACGTCACCCTGGTCGCCGGCGACCAGAAGTTCCACGCCCACAAGGCCGTCCTGGCGGCATGCAGCGATTACTTCAGGGTGAGTCCTGGACCGTTTACACACCTGGATGTTAGGCAGGAGGACTGTGGGTGCCGATTAAAGGCCTGCGTCCCCTGGTCTGTCTGATAGGACGGATTTGCACGGGCTTACACGTCTATAAAAAGCAGGTATGGGTCAGGTGGTGCAGCGCCGCTGGTGTGACGGAGGAGACGTCACGTTAGCCGTCATCAGACCCGTCTCACCGTCTGGTCATTCAAAGCATCCACCCACGTTTTCAGACTTTTTTTTTTTTCTTTTTAAAGGGGGAGGTGTGAATCTGGAGAAAATTAGAGAGATCATCCTTCGCCATCCCTCCTGGATGAAGAATTAGCGTTCTCCCCGAGGCTCGGAGGCAGCTGCCAGGCAGCCTGACCGGAGACGAGGCTCGCGGGGAAAAGATGAGATTTGATCTAGGAGACAGTGAGCAGATTAGGAATGAGAAATTAATCCTCCCCCACCCACCCTCCATCCCCACCCACCCCCGCCCTCCCCTCCCCGAAAATGACAGGCAGATTAAATATTTCCAAGTCGTGCAGAGATTATTCCTCCTGTTCAGGTTCAGGTTCGGGATATTTTTACCCGTCTCTCCAGAGAGGTGAGGGTGGGCGAGTCGTCCTCCTCTCCTGCCATTGTTCATCCTCCTCACTTTTGTTCTGCGCCTGGATACGTATGCGCGTATATATTTTTACCGCTCTTTCGCTGTTGAGCACGGGCGTTATTGGACCGGGCCAGAATCAAACTCCGCTCTCCTGTTAACAACGTTAGCTTGAGTTTGCCATCTGCTTCCACCGCTGTCTGCCCGCTCCGTGGCTAGCGAATAAGGTTTCTTTTGTCCTCTCATGCACCTTTGTCTCCCCGGTCTTATCTGTCTCCGCTGATTAAAACTGTTCCGCGAGCTGTTCACCTGAAACGGAACACATCTGCCGCCTCTACGACGAGGCACCGTGGATGCGACTCCTACTGTGGTCCCTGTCACACAGACAGACGTCATCTGTTGGCCTGCGGTCAGGGCCGAGCCGGTCAGAGGTGCAGCAGCGGCGTTTCCTGCTGCACGTTCATGACTGTTTCTGTATGAATCCCTTTATGAAGACGCAGCCATAAATAGCCTCCGCTCGTCAACCATTCGCACAGCTCAAGGGGTTTTATGAGAGCAAAACATCTCACAGAGATTAAAAAAACGCTGTTCAAAGCCGCCACAATTACCAGCTGACAACCTGAGGACTGCAGGACAAACAGTATTCCAAAGGTAGCCGATGACTGTCGATACCCAGGTACTTTTAGGTAATTATGTAATCAAGAAGGGTTATATCTGCATGTGAATGGTGTCTGTTAGGTTCCTAAATATTTTCTAGGGCTTAAAAGCAGATAGGCAGTTCTACAGAGACATGAATCAGGTTCCAGGGACCGTAACAGACTGAACCGTCCACCTCGACTGCAGAAACCAGCATGAATCTGGCCTCTATTAGCGAGAGGAGAGCCTGGTTGATTGAACTATTACGAGGAGAAGTGGAGCAGAATCTCTAGGAGGTTCTTGATGAATCGCTGGCGAGCAGGTGGGAGGTGTGGAAATTGACCACCCTGCATCTCCACAGGAATGGAGAGAAAGGTAGCGTTTTTCTCACATTTTGGGGGGTTTTGGTATGTTTTCGCTGACACAAGGGGACAAAATGGTGTTATGTGGTAAATCTGCACGTTTGGTAGCGTTTCACTTTAAAAGGCTGGAACGTTTGGACTAGGATGAATGAAATCAATAAACTTCTGCAGTTGACACTGAAAACAAACTGTGCAGCCTTCAGTGTCTACTCATACTGCCCATTGAAACTAGCCAGAACTACCGATAGCAACGACGTGCTACAAACTCCAAAGACTTCAGTGCAACAGTTTGATGATTGACTTTTCTGTTTGTTCTTGTGCTGAGTGTGAGCGTTACTCTTTTAGATGTTGTCATGTCCGTCTGATTGTAACATGTATCCGGGATGTGCTGTTTCTGATGCTTGAGAGGACTGAGAATCTTCAACCTGCAGTATCTTTGAAAGGGTTTGTGTTTCATGCTTCATGAGTCCTGCTTCCATAAGTCTGGAATGCATTGCAGCCACAGTTTAATCACTCATCATTTCTGTTGTTGCAGCGTAACGCCAGCCAGCCAGCCAGCCAGCCAGCCAGCCCAGCCGCAGCCCTGGAGATAGTATTTCACTCAGACATGAAAATGACCTCCCCGAATACGGCGACATTTCCCAGGGTGTATTAGGAGCTCCTGATGTGATCACAGCGTGCACATCAATTCTGCTGGCAGGTCGGGCCAACTGCAGCGCTGCAGCATCTTTGGGAAATGACTGCAGTGTGGGGCTGCATCATGGTTGTCCCTGGTGCCAGATTTCTAAAGGGAGCCATTCGGTCACGGACCCAAGCGGGGACGGGCTTAGTGAGTGCACTCGGGTGGGCAGCGCGCCTACCCCAAAACACGGCAAGGGCGGTTTGCCCGGTTGGCACGCCATGCCTATTTTTTACTTTTTTTTTTTTTCTTTTTTGGCACGCTGGACCAACGGTCCCCCCAGGGTTGTAGCCCACAGGGTCCTCCTGGTGTCTCAGCGGGACCAGCCGGGATCTTATAATTTAGCGCCTGTGGGTGAATCAGCCTAGACGCCGCAGAAGGTCTTAGCATCAAACCCGGACATCACCTCAAGGTCAACCCTGCAGTTCAGCGCCTGGGATAAAGTTCAGTGACGTTGTGACTCAGACGGGTGGGCTTCTCTTTTATTGTTTGTTTGTTTGTTACTTATTGCAAGGCTAACTGGTCGGCCTGATAGAGGCGTTTGGGTCCGTCAATTCTGGAGAGATTGTGTGGAGGGATTTCATGACAAAAGGCTGCATGAGACTGCAGTTTGATTAGATCGCTGTCACGAGTGCAGGAATCTATACCAAGTCAATACCAAGTAGCTGTTTTAAACAAACCAAATAAAAGTAAAATTGATTTTTAAAATACAGACAAGAAATAAGGGAACATAATTAGTTGTTTAATTGAATTAAAAAACACGTAAAGTTTGGCCCCTCATCGTCTCCCCGCTCTGCTGGGCGACCCCGATCGATCAATGGCCGCGTCATCGTTCAATAGCTGGGACCCGCAAGCGACGAGCCGGTCTCGCACGCAACAGGGAGCCAGACTGCAGAAGCCGCACGGGGAGGGGCCCCGCACGCGTGTTTGCGCGACAGCGGAGAGAGAGGCTGCGTCACAGAAAGTACCGATTGTGCTATTTCCTCCGGCCTGACCTCCAGGGGCCAGGCCGGAGGATCAATAACAGCAGCTCAACGGTTGTTGGGCCCGGCAGGTTTTGATGCACCGCTGTGTTTTCCTACGTTCAGGATGTGCTCGAAATAACCAGATTCCTCAGTTTGTTAATACTTGAACAGCGGGGATAATATAATTCAGTTTATATAATAATATAAACTGAGAACGTTCAAGGAGGGGAACGTAACGCTAATCAAATTACTGGCAATCTATGTAGCATCGTACGCTCTTTTGTCTTTGTGTTGTTGTTTTTTTAGACTTACGTGATGCCGTGCGTTGCTTGTGTGTCTGCAGGCTATGTTCAGCCTGTGCATGTTGGAGAGCGAGGCTGACGAGGTGACTCTGCAGGGAGTGACCAGTGTTGGACTCAAGCACGCTTTGGATTTCGCCTACACCGGGCAGGTGAGCTCCGCAGTGCGCCGCAGAGCGAAGAAATGATGTTCATCCATGTTTTGTTGCGTTTTTAAGCCGCGCAGCCCGACTGGGTGGTGCTGGAGTTCCTGCCAGTAATGTAATTAACTCCACCACAGCCTCCAGCAGCCATAAAACAGTTCCAGCCTGAGAGATGAAAGCAGGAAGTTTAGTCAAATTTGGCTTTATTTCACCAGTTTTCCTGCTTCCTGCAGTTTTATCAACACGTTAACGTCTGTGATTCAGACTAAGCTGAAATCATCCATGAACAGAATTGACCGAGCACCTGAAACATAACTCCTATACATTTTTAATGGGGTATTATGGGATGCTACACGAAGGAGTGGATTTATTTTTAGATGATGGAGTCCTCTGACAGTCCGGAGTATCGATTTCAAAAATGGACCCGTCCCGATCTCCACCCTGTCGTCAAGAGTGCCAGAGAAGCTACAGAGGCTGCTGAGGAGACAAAATTGATTTTTCCACGCCTGCCTCGTCTCCGTTGGTCGCCCTCCTTCCAGCGGGAACAAATAAGTGTGTGATCGTTTCTAATAACCCTCCTTGACCTTGTTGATGCTCGCCGCTCTCACTCCTCTAAGCTTCTCGAGTGGCTTATGTGGACTTATGGCAGCACACAGCGAGGCCAGGAACTTCATAATTACTCCTAATTTTATTTCCACAGTGGAAATGAGCGGTGGGGAGGAGCGTAAGTAGGTCAACAGCAGGCGAGAGAGCCTGGCTGCTGTGGTTGGCTCGGTTCCTCTCTGCCCAGCGTAGATGATAGCAGATGAGATGAGGGCAATATGTTTATCCCCCACGCCGTGAATGATGACCTACTAATAAAAATCCCCCGTCCACATGTCAGAGGCCAGCGGCGTGAGGGAGGAGACGCGCTAAAAGCTCCAGACGCACTCATCTTCGCTTTCAGACGCTCTTTCCGCAGGCTTCTGCGTTCTGTCGCACCAACACTCCGTCCAACCCTGCAGGTCAACCCTCGTGAGTGGGATAGAACCGCCGTTTACACAAGAGCTCGCCGTCCTCCCACGCCCACGCCGCCAGGCCCCCGTTAAAACGATAAAGCGGCAAAGAAAAAAAGTGGTAAAAAAAAAAAAAGATTGTTCGCCTAACAGATGAAACAGCGATGCGGAACTGCTGGCCGGTCACTTTCATCCAACCGAAGAAGAAGAAACCCTGTCGTAGTGTGAAAACGCTGCAGCTCACATCCGACAGGGAGGCCGCTAACTGCAGCGCTAACAGCTTAGCAGCAGGTCGGTCTCAATGGTGTCGGCAGCAAACAAGGAAGGCTTTCAAATGCGTCTGTGTGCACACGTTCAGGTCTGCTCTGTTGGTGAAAATCGAGTAGGCTTTAACAAAAATGAAAACAAAACAATCCCACGAGTGTTCTTGTGAACAATATTCAGCCCACCACTGCACCATCGGCAGCGATCAGTGAGCAGATCGGTTTTTTTTTTGGTGATGCGGTCACGTCTCTGGGGATATGTAGGCTGGAGATGCCAAATGGATTATCCAAAGTCTCTTTCTGACCTTTGGAACGAATTTGATTGGGCGTCGATGGGAGAGGTTTTATCCAAACGGGGATTTTATCCAATTTGCCGCATTAAAACGGGGAAGAAACGTACAGGCAGTGTCTCGCAGCAGATGGACTGAAAATATATTTCCCTCACCATCTCCTGGCAGTTGAACGAATTATTTAAAACGATCACTTAAAAGTAACTTTGAAACTATTAACTTTGCAGGTCATTCTTGTGGTATGGAGATTGAGACCGCTGCGTTCACGGCTCAAATCGCTTTAAAGGCAATAAAAAGGAAACAACTGCGGTACTTGATGCTTTGCTCCTGAGCTGTGTCTGTCCTCTCCTCCCGTCTCCGTGGCAACCTCCGTTGGACAGATCCTGCTGGAGCCGGCGGTGATCCAGGACGTCCTGTCTGCAGGCAGCCACCTTCAGCTGCTGGAGCTGCTCAACCTCTGCTCTCATTACCTTATCCAGGTACACACACACACACACACACACACACACACACACACACACAAAAGAGAGAAATAATTGTAAAAATTTGAATAGCTAGATTATCTTAAGACACTTTTGTCCAGATGTCTTACAATGTGTTGGCCAGTCAGGACATCCTAGGATGTCTTTGGTTGTCCTGAGAATTTCATATTACTTTTCCCTCTGATGCATTTAAACCATATTTTAGCACATTTTTAGTAAACATTTTATTAGCAGTATCAAAAAAGGAAGACCAACCGTCTGCCATACTCAGTATTTAATGACCAAACAGTTTGTACAGAATGATGACAAAATGGCGGAAACATCTGGAGGTCGGACCGGGATCAGTCTCAGGCTGTGACACACACGTTCCTCCACTCCCACGGAGGGGTGGCTTTCAGGGGCTAAATAGGATGTGTCATCAATGGAGCGTTGGAGTCATGGGACTGAAAAGGAAGGCTGTTCATTTCTCCGCTGTGAATGTCGTGTTTTAATGTCAGGACTGTTCTTCCAGTAGTAACCAGGGAGCGTTGACTCTAGAAGGAGGGACAGGAATGTGGTCTTCAGCGACCATTTGCTCCCTGGATTGTGGATTTTTTTTTTCAACTATTGGTCGGTTCTGTCCATCGGTGACAGCGGACTTTGTCCTGGTCCCTCGGTCTTTATTTGGTTCCAGGAAGCCTCTGTGGTGGAGGAAAAGAAGGGTGTTGGTGATGGCCGCTGTCCGAAAGAGTATTTTCCTCCTCTTTGGTACTCTTTGCAGCCTGTCGGGGATGGATAGATGGATGGATGGATGGATAGATGGATACTTTATTGATATTTTAGATAGATAGTCGAGTCAAGTGAGCTTTATTGTCATTTTCATGGGTCGCACGTCAGAGGAGGCAGGACGGCCTCAGCTGCTGCTAAGGAGACGGCTGAAGACGGGGCACAGACAGACAGACAGACAGACAAACAATAGAAATAGTCAAATTGCCACATTGTGCGATGGAATATGATGTTTAATATTTATATTATCATGATTTATGATTAAAGATTATGTTATGGGTTAATGTTGCCTGTTTTCTGAAATCTTCTTTATATATTTATTTTAAGATCTTCTGCCTACTTTACATGCGATAGTCGTCCTAATTGTGGTACTTTTCACTGGTTGCTTTGGTCAGATGGGCTGAAGGTAGCCGTCTGCACAAATGAGCCAACTTTGAGAGTCTTAATATCAAATCTGAGAATAAAATATGTTTATGACACTTGGGTTTATTTAAAAAGTTTATTACATCAGGATAGAAGAGATATTTCACACTTGAGAACATACTTTTGTGGGGACCGTGTAGCACTCTGGTGGTTCATGCAGAAAGAGGGTTGCCAATGATGGCAAACCACTGACTGATCATACCTTACCGACCATTTCTCTAAACCTAACTTTCTGTTTATGTTCGTCTTTTATTTCTAAAAAGGAAATTAAAAAAAAAATCCCATTACGGCGCCATATCCTTTTTTTATTGAAGGCAATGCTTACATTTGAACCTACTGTAATTAATCTCAATAGGCAGGGTTGAAATATTAAAAAAAATGTCATTTAACACTCCAATAATGTTATATAATTTTACAGCAGAATATAAATAGACCATTGATATTATTATTAGCATGTTATTACAACATCTTCAGTTCTGCTGCGACACTTTGATGTCTGGACATGTTTTATTCCTGCCAGTGTATTATTTTCAGTTATTGAGGGCACCTTTTGTGGGTCTAGTGTTGTGTGTGTGTCCTCCAAGTATAAATCCATCCTCACCAGGGACGTTTCAGGCGTTTCGACTGTCTGATTGGGAGGAGGCCAAACTGGACCAGCTCCAACGGGAGCCGATCGTGGTTCTCTGAATAACCCGGAACCCCCTGCAGATAAAGAACAATCGGGCTGAGGGAGCTCCAAAAACCAGATCTCACGTGTTGCATTGAAAAAAAAAAAAAGAAAGAAAACCCACTCCCACTCCCACTGCTGTCATCTTCAGCCTCTGTGGGTTTGCAGTTGTCGTGACACCAGTACAATGACGACGGTGGCTCAATAGCGCCACCCCGTGGCCAGGTGTGATTATTGACCTCTAAAATATATATATAAAAAACAGCCTTTAAGATGGCTTGTGCTCATAAGCTGCTGCTGCATCGCTATATTCATTCTTTTTATCACAAAACGTCAAAATTACATCAAAGGGGGAAAAGTACATCTAAGACAAACACAAAAATCTAAACACCAGACAGTCGTTCACCGTGTAAAACACTTAATTTAAATGACATTTACAAGCTGAACAAGGTCGGTGGCGCAGTGGTCACAAACGGCCAGCAGGTGGCAGCGTTGGTCCACTACCAGGCCACACTAGGCTTACTCTTGCTCCCCCCTCAGCATCTTTTCCACGACTGAGGGAAGAGTGTCATAAATGTGTCTTTCCTCATGCAAAAAAGGGTATCAAGTATAAAACAAGAGTATCATGAAGAGGTCAGACATTTGCAAGGGAAAATACGGCGCATTCATTTGCATGTTTATGGGTTTGTGCTGCAGGAGCTGAGCAGCGTGAACTACCTGGAACTTTACCGCGTGGCCGACCTGTTCCACCTGCCCGCCTTGGAGGAGGCTGTGGTGGGCTTCCTGGTGGAGCATCTGTCCGAGCTGAGCCAGAACAGGCAGGACGAGGCCCAGCTGCTCCCCTACCGCCTCCTCAGGGAGGTGCTGAAGAGCGACCGCCTCACCTCCCTGAGCGAGGAGGAAATCTGGAAGGTACTGAGGCCTGTTTGCACCTCAGACGCACCGGGAGCGCTAAAATATGACGTTATGCTAACAACACTGATGAAAACGCTCTTGTCGCACTTTGTATATGTGCTGATGGGAGCGTCACGTGAGCTTGCGTGTGTGTGTGTGTGTGACACACACTCAGATGGAAAAAAAACAACCACGAGACAGACTACAAAGAAATAAATGAAAGGCTGCCGGCGGCGTGGCCGCGGCGTTGTTTGTTTATATTAATACTGATGCGCAGTCGGAGGGACGGTGGCGTCCGTGCGCGCGGGTGACAGACACAGGTCTGACGTGCGTGCGCCAGTGTTTGTGTGTTGCGAACCACGGGGACGGTGAAGTGGAACAGCGATGCAGGGTGGGGACTTCTGTTTTGACTGTTCATTTGCACCAATCAGCCCTCCCTCCCTCTCTCTCTCTCTCTCTCTCCCCTTCCCTTCTCTGATTAGGCCCACCGAGGCTCCATCAGGGCCCCAATCCCCCAGCTGTCACTCGGCCGCCCGTCTGATTGAAAACAATCAGGCCTCTGATGGCACAATTACCCTGACCCTTTAGCCAGCCGCCGCCGCCATAATCAGCCTCTGATTAGGCTGCTTTGGGCCTCCTTCACTTCGCCCAGAAGGTTAATTTGGGCATCAGACGGAAGCGAACGGCAAGCCGCCGCTGTCGTCCGGAGGGGTGGGGGTTGTCGTGGGGAGGGGGGGGTGGAAGGCGTGCACGCCGAACAGCGGGCCGATATAGCTCAGCCGTCAATCATCGTCGCTCGGAGTTTTCTTAGAGTCCCCCTCGCTCTGGAATCACATTTTCTCCGTCTTTGTTTTTCTTTTTCTTCCCTTTCTCGCCACCCTTTGCTCCGCCATTCTGTAGATTCCCCCCCCTCCCCTTAGGTTTCCCACCCCCCCTCACTATCTCTTTCACTCGCTCGCTCTCCCTCTCTGTTTGTGGCCTCGCTCTCCACACCCTCACACACACACACACACGCACACGGACACACTCTCTTTCTCTTTCAGTAGAGGGGGAGAAGGGAGAAGGAGTTGATTTATTCTGTGCCCTGAGGAAGTTGTGTGATGCAGCATGACCTTCACAGTCAGCTGCCATCTTGCGCGCACACACTCACTCTCACACACACACACACACACACACACACACCACACATACTGTCACTTCAGAGCAAAGAGGAGGAGAGAGGCGGGGTGAGCAGCGGAGAAAAGAGACAGGAGAGTGGCACAGATACTACAAAGAGATGATCCTGACTTGCATGTGAGTTGAGTAACACTTTCAGTGAAACGCACGTCCACAGCGTGCTACAACACAACAAGGACACACCTTTAATTCGCTATAACAATGTCTAAAACTGCTGCATTAAGGTGGATCGCATTCGTTGGTGCGGAGTATCATCAGCCTGGGTTATTCCTGCACGCTTCCGGCTGCTAAAGGGGAAATAAAGCTTCATTTCCCATTGCAAAATTTTGGATTTCATGGCGCCTCTGCTAGCAAGCGAAGCTAAAAGGCGCAGTTTGTCGTTCCCGGTGTGGATCCGCCGTTGGCTGCAGCCGGCCATCCAAAGGAGCCGTCTCGGGCGCTCTGAAGTTGTCGGCGGCTGCGCGGAGCGCTCTCAAACCCACTCTGTTTTCCTGATAATGGTATCGGTGATCTGCAGTCATCTCGCCCATGTTCGCACCTCGTCACAGCGAAATAACCTTCCGCAGCTCTCCAGTTCAATTAAATCCCTTCTTTGCAACCCGGCTCGCCTGCATTAAACAAAGGACGCTGCCTGTGGATGTTTACAGTCTGTATATTGAATGCTGCTGATTAATAAGTGCGCGTGCACGTGCGCGCGTTCGCTCCGGCTTGCTTCAGTTTAGCAGGAATAGCTCGAGGCACTGAGCCGTGTGTTTATGAGTCCCAGTTCTTCTCTCTCGCTCGTGCTGCGTCCTGACTTCGTGACTCTCTTCCATCCCTTCGCTCTGACCTTTCCTTCTCATCTTTTTCTCCTTATCTGGACCGTAGGAAAAGATTTGAGCAGAGGCGACGGCTGGCCCTCGTGTCTCATGTTTTGCCCCAGTTATTTTGACTTCTGGACTCCCATCGTTTACCAAAACGATCGTACTTCCCGCGCGTTCGTATCAAATATTACGATGCAAAAATACTCAACATCAAAGAAACCTCTCTTACCGTAGATCTGTCACCAAAAAACTGGATTCTGTGACGTGAATCAAAGCTCCGCTGATCTGGTTCCTCCCCAGCTGGTGGTCATGTGGCTGGAGCACGACTGCCGCTACCAGTACACCGAAGATCTGCTCCAGCACGTGCGCTACGGCCTCATGGACGTCGCCGCGCTGCACCGCCTCGCCCGCGGCCACGCGCTGGTGCGCTCCAGCCCCACCGTGGCTGCGCTGGTGGAGGAGGCCCTGGACTACCACCGCGCCACCTTCGCCCAGCCCCTGCACCAGTCGGACCGCACCAGGCCCCGCTTCCAGTCCCTCACCCTCTACATCGTCGGCGGGAGGAAGCGCGAGGTGAGCAGGGTGCGGGAGCTGCGCTACTTCAACCCTTCGGCGCAGGAGCACGTGCGCGTGGCGGGGGGTTCCAACTGGAGCGAGCTGGCCCCCATGCCCACCGGCCGCAGCCACCACTGCGTGGCCGTCATGGGGAACTTCCTGTTTGTGGTGGGCGGGGAGGTGGAGCACGCCACCGGGAGGACGTGCGCCGTCAGGACCGCTTGCCGCTACGACCCCAGGGGCAACTGCTGGACCGAGATCGCCCCCATGAAGGCCTGCAGGGAACACTTTGTCCTGGGGGCCCTGGGCCAGTACCTGTACGCCGTGGGCGGCAGGAACGAGCTGCGGCAGGTGCTGCCCTCCGTGGAGCGCTACTGCCCCGAGAGGAACAAATGGATGTTCGTGCAGCCTTTCGACCGCTCGCTGTCCTGCCACGCCGGCTGTGTGGCCGACGACCTGCTCTGGATCTCAGGTAGGGGGGGCGGGGACGGGGGGACGGGGGGACGGGGACCCCCAAAGCCGCTGTCTGAACGTTGTCCCTCTGTCCTGCAGGTGGGGTCACAAACACAGCCCAGTACCAGAACCGGCTGATGGTGTACGACCCGGAACAGGTAACCATCAGCACCGTTAGGGGACTTCAGACCCGGGGGGTTTGCGGGGGGGGTTGGACTGCCGTCTCGCGATAGCGTCCTGAGCTTGTTCCCGTTGGAGAGTTTCACAATTTGCTGCTTGAATCAATATGTTCAAGGAGCGGCTGGAATGGCGGACAAGTCGGAGGAGAAGAAGCTGGCGGAAATTGTATAATAAAGTAAATATTAGACTTCCATCTTGCAAGTGGCTGTGACTTCAAATGAATGTTAATGTTGACTATTTCCAAAGATAATAGACCCTTCTGCGATATTGCCTTTAAACTGTGGTACTTGTATCCGTGTGTAGCTTATTCCCCCAAAACAGCCAAATGAGTCGGTTGAAAAAGTTTTGTGTATTTTTGTTTCTATTTTCCTCTGCGTTGCTGGTGTTTAATAGTTCCTGTGCGTAATAGTCTGATCTCTGGGCATGTCTGGGCATGTCTGCGACCACGTGTTGCTGCGATATCCCAAATAGAGTTTGACCCTGCCGGTCTTCCTTCCACCTAGCGAGAAACGCTGCCAAAACTCCGACTAGAAAACCCGTCTTGGCCCGCGTTATCGAAACAAACGGATCTGCGTTGGCTCTGATAGTTTTCTCTTCACGCCACGTCTCCATCGACCAACACGGTCCGAGGATACAAAAGTCCTGTTTTTCAGACAAATTTGCCGCCGTAAAAGAGCGAAAACAACAAATCTTGTCAGTAATGTCACAGGAGTGTGCGCTTGCGCGGCGTCACCGCAGGAACGGCGGCAGCTTTCTGCATGGACAGGAGGAAAGCACGCAGCAGGCAGGTGTCAAGAGTCTGCTAATTGATTTTCACACCATCTGGAAATGAACCGAAATCACTGGCATTGCAAAACACAGCAAAACAGCTGGATTTTTTTCTTTTTTTAACTTTACATTTTTAGTCAGAAAGTAAAGACTAGCGACAAATTGCATTCTGGTTCGCTGTTAATTACCCCCGTTTTTAATGTTTCCGGGTAAACACCTGAGCAGAATATCAGGTGCGTCGTTATTGTGAAGGAATCTCCCGCAAGCCGTCGGGGATCTCGGCGCCGGAATGCGGGTGGCGTTTGTGTACGTACGCGCACCAGCTGTTAAAGAGGCCTGGATCTCCGCGTGGCCGTACACGCGGCGACGTGCGCCGTGTGAGAGGTGCGCGTCCATATGGGCCCGTGTTTGCACATGTTGGCGTAGAAGCGCAGGAAGGAAGAATGGAGTGAAAGGGGAGAGGGAGAGGGTCTCATTTGTATTCACCGCGGATCTACATTCACCTGCCAGAGCAACAGCAACCCCCCACCCACTCTACCCTCAACAGATGGCCACCCGTCAGCTCCCAGCAGACGCGCGCACACTCGTTCTCTGCCTCAATCACACGCGCGCGCGCCAGAAATGCGCTTCCCCACACTTAGTGAAATGAGCTGGGATCTTCGGTGTAAAATGGAGTGTCTGAAACATATGATTAGAAACAGGCAGGGAAGTCATTAGTACAAAGCAGAGCTGCAGTGTCACGTTATTTATCCCGAACTGCGCGTACATCAATTACCCATGCATGGATATGCTTTTATATTAATCTTCTTATTCGCCCTCTCTGTTTCTGCCTCCCTCCCTCCTCATATATCTCACCTTCCTCTCATCTGCATCACTTTCTTCTCCATTTTTGCGCCCCCCCCCCTCCTCCCCACCTGCAGGACCAGTGGCTGGCCCGCAGTCCCATGCTGCAGAGGCGGGTTTACCACGTGATGGCGGCGGTGAGGAGGCAGCTCTACGTGCTGGGGGGCAACGACTTGGACTACAACAACGACCGCATCCTGGTCCGCCATATTTACTCCTACGACATGGATCTGGACCAGTGGCACCCCCTCTCTCCTTCACCATCATTAAACCCCCCCACCCTCCCCCAATACTCCCCTAAAATATTAAAAATTTTTATTTTATACTATCCAATAATATCTTCAAAATAAAAACACATCCATAAAAAAACACTCCAAATATATTAATTCACCCCAAATTTTCATCTAATTTATTAAAATTATTT
>CAAE01014545.1:646973-657179 GCA_000180735.1 Tetraodon nigroviridis
CACGAAAAGGAAAATTGCTAAGAAGATTCAGCAAGAGTAAACATGACGGCTAAAAAAGCAGAAGCAAAAGTTAAACACAAGGTAAGCTAATTTGAATGCATTTAACAATTACTTTTCTTGTAGTTAAATATAGCTAGTTAGCACTAATTAGAGCTAGCTAGCGACAATTAGCTAGCTAGCGCTAATTGAGCGAAGTGCTGTGTAACTTATGTTTTTGCGATAATTTCATAATATAAATGTATGTGACTCAATATGAGGAGGTTTATTTATACACCTCCACCCCCCCCGCCCCCACCTCCACCCGCTACAATGGTCATCAAATGGGTAATTTAGAGCAGAGATGGATTCGGCACCTGACACGTGCCCACAGCGACGTTCACGCCACTCACGAGGAGCTCGATTTGATATTTATTAATTCGTAAAGTCACTTAAAATCTCTAAATATTACAACCAGTATGGATGTGTAACACATGATGGCTGCGTACCAAATTCAAATGCGTTCGATAATGTACAGCGGCTGATTCACGACACAACATGTCATAATGTTTGCGCGTATTTGTGGTCAGAACTTGTGTTCAATGTTCTCCGTTTCTGTTGGCTAAGTCGGCATCGCTCACGTCAAATAAAGAGGGGATGACGCATCACACGTCAGCTGTGTGTGTGTGTGTGTTACGGCTGCTGCTGTACAGGACGACAGCAGCGAGTGGGAAGGTTTTTGGGGGGGGGGGGGGCCTGAAAAGGCGCCGACGGGTCACGGCGCTGCTCCTCTTACCACAGGCGTTAGTCTGCTTCCAGGCCGGTTATTTCTGCCTGCCCACGTTCTCCGAGGAGATTCAGCAGCTTCTTATAAGCGCTCCTGTTGCACAGAGATGCAGCAGTCAGCAGCGGGGAACCGTTGCACTTCATTACATAATACTTGCTCATTGTCTAGACAACTTAAAAATAATTGAAGGCGATGAGCGGTGTGATTCATGGGCGTTCTCACCTCAAGGCGATGTTCTTCCCCAGTCCTCTCTTGTGTTCCGTGTGTCTGAGGCTGCGGGAGAGGATGGGGACCAGAGCCTGAACCAAAGGGGGATCTAACACGGACACCGTCTCCAGGACGCTGTAGATCTGCCGGTCGTACACTCCTTCGTTCTCCTTCACAAATGACCTACAGTAAGGAAAGAAATAAAAAAAAAAAAACCAATCAGTTAACGCCACAATAACATGCATTTTATGGAGGTAACTGTCGAAATGGTCGTTTACTGTAGGACTGCGTTTATCTGGTCACATGGTCCCTGTGTGGATGCAGCAGCGCACCGCTCCAACACCAGCTGTAGGGCATCAGTGCTCGTCTTCTTCACTGAAGAGGGAGGGGGGGGAAAATAGCCTTCAGTGACCGATTCACTATAATTTGGCCGAAAGTGAGGGCTGATGAAAATTGCATGAATTCGGGATGCGTTTACGAACAGCTCGCTGATAGCACGCCGCTTGATTATAGTGGTTATTCTATTGCACCGATATTCGATTGAAATCACAGAGAAGCAGGAGCATTGTTATTCCGAATTGGCTGGAAAAAAATAAGAGACTGTAAAGACCTTCTGGCTAAAAACTATATTTTCCTTTTCAAACAGACAGGGTAGTCTTGAATTGTGGTCCCTTCAATGGAAAAGAGTGACAATGACAAAAACATTCTGGGCCACACCAGGACACGAGAAGAAAACCTTCAGAGCGCGTATGCAGTTTTCCTGTGTGTAAAACCCGCAAGCGTGAGCTCACCCTGCGGGTCGTTGACCATCATCAGGCAGCGCAGCAGTGAGGGAAGGGGCAGAGTGAGCAGGGTGGGCTCTGAGTCACTGTTCCGTCTAAGCAGCTCCGAGAGGAACATGAGGGCTGACGCCAGCCTTGGAGGAGGAGCGTGACCTTTAAACTGCAGAAAGTTCTCGCTGGAAACCGGCGAGACATACATTCAGAAACCATAACTCCGAGGCTTATGAATATTCAAGTGCAGTCAAATGAGCGTCTTTATGTCTAAGAGGCATTTTTCCCCCCCGATCCAGAGTGACCTACCAGAGCGCCTCTCAGGATGGTCCTCCTCAAGGCTGCCCCTCGGGGGGTGGGGTGGACCTCGCAGGCGCTGAGGAGCACGGGGTGGTTGGCGATGATGCCCACGGAGGGCGAAGCAGGAAGGAAATGGTCCAGGTACCTGCAGGTGACCAGGCGGAGCTGCTCCTTCAGGTAGGCCCCCTGAGACTGGGACAAGCTCGCAGACACCGACAGCCCCTACGGAGAAACCCGATCCGAAGCGCAATCATCAAGAACCCTGGTCTGAAACCACAGCCTGCTGTGTGCTCTAATGGTCCCAGTGATGGGGCGGGTGATCTGACCTGCAGATAGAGATGCAGGCTGTCCCT
Source organism: Tetraodon nigroviridis (assembly GCA_000180735.1). Lineage (NCBI taxonomy): Eukaryota > Metazoa > Chordata > Actinopteri > Tetraodontiformes > Tetraodontidae > Tetraodon > Tetraodon nigroviridis. Next base: position 649,370 of record CAAE01014545.1, read on the forward strand.
GAGTGCTTTGTCCTGCTGGGTGATATTGTGGGGAAGCAGCAGACCATCAACAATGCGGAAGAGCAGCTGCTGGGCTTTGGACGTGGCCAGCAGGGGGCTCCAGTGCTTCACTATGCAACCTGCGCCATTCCAAAAACAACCACACACTCATTCACTTGAAATTCCTTTACTACAATGTTGCACAAGCTTCTAAAAGGGTTTTCACCTACCAACAGCCCAGTACACCAGCTGCAGCCCCTCTTGGCTCTTGCTCACTAGCGAGGGTTTAATATATTTCATGATGTCCCCGATGTAGTCTAGAGCTCTGGTCGCCATGGAGGAACGTTCAGATAGAACCTGCAGTCCGCCGTACACGACGCCGACCGCCTGACCCCAGGGTAAAGCAGATTTAAAAAAAAAGAAATGTACAGAACTATGTGAGGGGCAGTGGAGTGCCGTCTGCGGTCGTGTAATACCACGCTACCCCCGCCCTCTTCACTAGACTCTTCTTTCCACATCAGTTACCTTAACAAACACCTCCAGGACTGAAGCGGGCTCAGGTTTGGTGACTGTGGCCTGAAGGCCTGCTCTGTGCAAAAGGCCATCCACCTCAGGAAGCTTCAGCACCAGGCGAGTCAGCTCACACAGCTGCTTCTGCAGGACTCGGCCTGGAAACACAAACAAACGTGGAAACGGGGGATGACGTGTGGGGCAACTCAGAGAGCTAAAATTGGGTACCATTTTCAAGAGAACAGCTCCTGTGAGAAGACAGGAAACTCACACATGTTCCTCACTAATCCTGCCCGTTTTGTTACCCATATCAGACGATCTACTGAGTAGCGACAGAACCTGTTTCGCTGTTGGATCCATCGGTGTTCTTGTGAAGGTGCTGCTGCAGAACGCAGCGGAACCAGGCCCTCACCGACAAGCTTTGCGCTGAATCCCTGCTCAGCGAGGACACGAGCTCTCTGGAGTAAACAGGAATCATCAGGGTGAAATTGCTGTGTAGGAATATTGATCATTTCATGTGTAGCTGGAGACAACTGCGGACAATCGGAGTGTAATTTCACCTGTTTTCCAGCAGATAAAGATACCGAGTGACGAGGAGTGGATGAACCATATCGTCCCAGCCGAAACTTTGCATGACAGACTGGACTGGGCTGGGTTGAAGGTCATGGGGGGCAGAACTGGGCAGATCAAACGCCAGGAGAGTGAAACCTGGGAAAGCAGAAAGATTACAGATACAATAGGTGTATGAGAGCCCCCCCCTGATTCTTTTTAAACACTAAAAACATCTTATCCTACTGCTCAACTATTAATATTCAATATTCGCTTTGATGAAAGTCTTTCCTCCTGTCTTCCCCCCTACAGTTACTGACCTGCAGCAGCATCAGCCAGCAGTGCTGGAGGGGTCTGGGAGAGGCGTAGGTTGCGCAGGAAGGGGTAGAAGTGGGACCACAGGGCTGCGGCGACCGCTAGGTGGCGTTCTTTCACCGCACTGGCTGAAGAGGGAGCCCAGGAAGACTTGGGTGCTGACTGGGCACTGTGCTGATGGACCCGTCTAAAGGTACACACGTAGACACACACACACACACACATACGAAGCAGATCAAGAAATCTATACGTTCAAAATCCAAATACAACCCGGCTGCTTAGGTACAACACCTGCAAACGCCATCTCTGCCCCTCAACTTCCTCAAATCCTTTTGCTACTCTGTCTGTGTCGCTCCTCCGTCTGTTTTTCCTGCCGTCTCCCCTGGGGGATTACTGGGTGCAGCAGTGCGCTGCGGCGAGGAGCGGAGCAGGGTGGAGGTGGGGAAGGTGAGGAGGATTTGAGGCACAGAGTGCAGCCTAATGCTGATCCCCCTGTACACAGAACATACTTTGGCTCTTCTGGCTCATCCCTGGCCCCGGCCCCAGCCGCTACAGCATCCCCACAGTGGCTGGCATTAGCCCAGATAAGCAGCTGAAGGAGCTGTAATCTCATTTATACTGGAGATGATCCTTCTGTCCCCCCCATTCACCCTGATGGGGGTTGTGCTGGAGCGGGGTTGAGGTGTGTTGTGGGGGGAGGATAGAGGGACTGGGGGTGGGAGGGCGAGGGGGGTCTAGTCTGCTACTAACACGTGAACACACACACACACACACACACACACACACACACCCACACCCACACACACCTCAGCAGTGCCTTCCCTTCCAGCAAGGTTGCATCTAATCCAGAGAGAGCTGAGACAATCGATTAGAGTCTGAATTCATTAGCCTCGTTACTACTGCGGAATGGGCCTTTCACACCCATCAACCCTCATTGTACAAGACATCGTCAGAGACCCCACTTAATCCCCATTGCTGCGGTTTCTTTCAGAGTATACACACAAACACACACTATTAATAGGAACCCCGCACAACCCTTCCCCTGGCTGCTTCCGTCATGCAGACGTATGGAACAAAATGGTGAATTCTTATGAATAGCAGAGAAGCAACCAAGCCACACGGAGTTGAACCTATTACAGGCCTACTTTATTACTAACCTGAACTATTTCCACGCGTGTTTCAATGTATCGAAACACACAGGTGTAACTTTTACCAAATTTCCCACCAGAGACTCAGGCGGTAGCCATATTTGCCTTTGAAAATAAAACACTCAATATCTGGGACAAGGTCTTAATGCTCACAAAGGGAAATGCTTCACAGGGAGGCTTGTATTTTTCTCTAAGCCAAAGAGATGGAGATTAATTGTCAGAAGCGAAACACATCCAATATGGTGTGCCAGTGCCAGCTCACCTCTTTAACCAGCGAAAACCCCACCCTCTCCCACAGCAGAGGGTCATGGGAAGGAATAACGCCGAGGAATTATGCCTGGCACTGGCTTTTTGCCTGAGCACCATGGTGACGACTGTCAAGAGTGAATGTTCCTCGGACCCTCCGCCGCCTCAGCCATTGGCAGAATAATTTTCTTAATGTGTGCAGATTCCACGCAGCTCACAGTCGACAGTCGATGATACACAGGCAAAATTTGCCAGGCTACATAATTGCCCATTAATTGTGTCAGAGGAAAACGACATTAATCACAAAGAGATGCCACAAATTGCCAGGCCGAAGAATTATGTATAATTTGATGGGACGAATTTGGCAAAGGGGACACACCCACCAACAAAAAACAGGGTTTAAATTTGGTTAAATAGGTCAGTGTGGTTCCAGGCTGTAACACGGTCAGCCTCTGGGAGTTCTCTTCTTCGCTCCCTCCTCTGCCATTAATGTGCAAATGTGTGTCCTCCAACCCCGACACCTGAGATGGGAAGTTTGGGAATTAGCAAACCTAAAGAGCTATCATGTTATATAGGAGTTCATCGCCAGAACAGGGGAGAAGAACATGTAGGTTAGGGTTTCACTGAGTGTGTGGGCAGGTGGGGTGTCCACTCTGTGTCTGAGGAGGAAAAGTTCGGGTTGGTAGACATCATACACCTTTCAGTGTAACTGTGGAGGACCAAGCAGCACTTATTCTCTCTCAATTCTTCGCTTTTTCCTAATCAAGTTTCCTCCTAAGTGTTTTACTGTTGTTTTGTCGGCTTTTCGGGGGGTTTTTTTTGCCCTCTACACACATTTATCGTCATGTTCCACTGTTCTCAATCTTGGCAGTGTCTCTTCTAGTGGGTTGTTTCAGCAAAACAGCTCACAGACATATACTAACCGCTAACTCCAGTACCGAGTATCCATTTTACTGCTCTCATGTATGTGTAAACTTGACTACATTACAACAATTTAATTACATTTTGAACATGCTACAGAACGGTGGTCCACAACTAGATATAATGCCTGGGGGGGGGGGGAGCTGTGGCTTAGAAAATAATCGCTCCCATCTGTATTTTGTATGGGTAGTTGGCCCAGTTAAATTGTTTAATTACATTTTTATGGATGCTCGTTCAAGTTATCAGGGGAGGATATGTTATTCCTGTAGTTTGTTTATTAGTATATACCATTTCTAATCATTTGAGTCTGCTTTCTCATCAGTCACCATTTCACCTGTGCATCTTTGACCCCTGGGTGGGGTTGATGGTGTAACAAACACCCGTGTCCCACGGCTGAACCCGTCCCGATGCCCTCCTGACCGTAGCCTCTCAATGCACCCGCAGGACTGGTGCTGCGCCCGTATCAATGGGAGTTGCGGCTGGAGGATCCCTCGAGCCTGTAACTCTACTCAGTCCTCCACCAGCACCTGGTCGGGGCGACCTCGGGGCCAGCGGGTCTACCGAGACTAACGGGGGCCTCAACGTAACACACCGCCTATACAGACACCAATTCTTGCTGCCGGCACAATCCAGCTATTGTCAGGATGAGAAATGAGAGGCGTCCTGGCCAGACTGGGAAGAGCATGAGAGATCACTCCACTCTGTTCAGACCACTTATCAGATTTTAATAAACGCTCAGCGTGGCCTTGGCCTGAAACCATTTGAATATGCCCATTATCTGCAGGATGGCGGGGGGGGGGGACTTCTCAGGGAACAAGAAGAATGAAACATTTATCACTGGTCTCACCTGAGCTGAGCGAGGACGACCTGCAGGAAGCTCAAAGCGGAATTCAGCTCCGAAACGCGGCAAGCAGGCAGCAGCCAATCGAAGCCTTCGTTGAGCAGCTTTTCCTGCGACAGGTTGAGGTTGGCGCTGGTCTCAAACACCTCCGCCACACCTTCCAAGTAGGAGCTGAGGGGCCGCCAGAGGGCAAGTTTACGAGAGACCTCTGTGGTTTTGCTGTAAAATTCTTTGGCCGTCTCATTAAAAGAGGAGGCCAGCCAGCTCGCCTGGGCGCCCACATCCAAGCCTCTTTCCTGGAGAGACAACGAGACACAGAATTGGTGTTCTGGACGTTAAAATGTAGAATATTGGACTCCACAAAGCTAGCGTACCTGGAACAACAGCAGCAGGGAGAGTTGCCCCCTCCAGACGAGGGTGCGGTGACCTGTGGAGCAGTTGGAAGGGAGGAAGCCCAGCAGCTCACACGCCCTGCTGGCCACGTCCTCCAGCTCCACCTGTCTGGCCACCACCAGAAACAGCAGCAGGAAGTTCATGAGACCCGTCTCAGACAAATCCTGCATCTTCTTCGGGGAGAACTTGGAATAAATCCTGAAAACAAAAGGAGCCACTGGGGTCTTTTCCGAAAGCAGAACCAAAACTATGGGCTGTGGTAAAAATGCTCAGGATGTCTAAGAGCCTCTTTATGTCTGCGGCTCATAATGTCACTTGATTTGAGAGAACGGAAGGTTAAAAGGGGTGTTTTATATAATCCAGCGTTCTCTTGACTTTCACTGACCATCACTTTAAAGGGTGATTTATGTCTTCTGAAATCCTTGACTTTAAATACTGACTAACTGAACTTTCCTTTCCTACTGTGCTCCACACCACCTGCCTCCATCGCCCCCCACAGGTCAAGGGGTGAAGCAAGCCCCTGTGAGTGTGTGTGTGTGTGTGTGCGTGTGTGTGTGTCAGGAAGGGTATTAGAGAAAAGAAAACGTGCGAGAGGGAGTAAACAGGACCTAACAGCGTGCTGGTTGGTTCTCTCACCCAGCACGCTGCTAAATCCTGCGGGCACTGTGGAGAAATGCCTTTAAAGATCATGTTAAATGTCAGAGACACTCAGACACGCAGCAGTAGGCGCTGGGTCCCTCTCTCCACAGCCAAACCAATTTANNAGGGAGTTGCATCCTCCGCCGCTTTACTTTTCAACCACCCCAAAAACATGGATGTAGCCCGAATTGGTGAGCAGAGGTGCTTTTTGAGGCAAAACTCACTCACGCACACACACACACAGCGAGCATCCTGACGCAAAACTAACAAGCGCGACTCATAAAAACGGGGAGCAGCCAAGTGATAAAATGAAACAGACCCGTTTAACACCGACATCAGCTTCAGCGGAGAACTTTCACAGGAGTAGGTGGTCAAGTGTACAGTCAGACTGTGAGGGAAGGGAGATTTAAATAGATGAATGGGTAATATGTAACGAGGAAATAAGCAGTGCTGGGAGGCAGCAGTGGGAATTATCCGTGTTCTCTCAACCTGTCTGTCTGTTTGTTTATTCCGGACAGCTTCTTTTTCCGTGGGCGAGCAGATGCTCCTAACTCCCAGCATTCGAGATCAACATGCTCGTTGCGGGTGTCCCGCAGAACCCAGCCAGGAATGAACGCGACCGAAATGTTGTAGCGATACAGTCAGCGGGCCCTCCTGAGGCTTTCGGGGTGGGGGGGGGGGGGGGTGGGGGAAGGAGGTAGTAGTGGAGGGAGGTGAATGGTGGTGGTTGTAGGGAATCTGGACCCGTCCCAGCCCGGTCTGGCAGCAGCCAGGCTTCCTACCACCCACATCCCCCCGCTCCCCCTCTCTATCTGTGCTGGAAACCAACACAGCTTTGTTAAGGCGAATTAACCGCCACGGTCGTTAGCTAATTAGCCCCCATGTCTGAAGCGCTACTGAGCACATTTCAGACAGAGGGAAGTCATTAGGTGGATTTATCTATGGCTGCCTCTTTTTGGCACCCAGCCGGCCTGGGATATAGGATGGTCCAGCACACGGTTCTGATGTGCACATTAGCCCGAGTTCTTACCGCTCTCTATTTTCCCCCTCATTTTCTCCCCCTCCGCGGCCCTGTATAGCGCCGCACCAGAGAGCAGGTGCAGATTGTGTAAAATGTGTGCGCGTGTACGCGTGTTTGCATCAGTGGGAGGCTCCTTGGCTCTGGTCTCTGCCAAGGAGCAGGTGGTTGACTCCTGAGACACCTGCTCCGTTGGGGGGCTGGAGCAAATATCAAAGAGGAACTGAAAGACCCCCGGTGCAACTGGCACACACACAAACGAGACGGAAATACATGATAGTGTCCAAACACACGCGCATTCCTGCAAGGATGCACCTTCATACACACAAATCCTAACAGACCCTAAATCACATGATACTTTAAGATGATCAAGGGGAACAAAGGAATACTACAAAGCCGAGTCCTGATTAGTAATCACATCTCACAGCTTCTTCCACTGTTTCCCTTTTATCTTCTCCGTCCCCAAAGAAACTACGCGCACTTTGTAGTGATGAATCAGCTACCTGGACACAAGACCTACTTTTCAGGGTGTGAACCGTGAAGAAGCGAGAACTTTAAAACCTTCCTGCCTTCCAACCAGCCTCACCTCCCTTTGATCTGTCTCTGTGGGACTCCCCCAACCCCGTCCTGGGCGAGGCACAGGGCCAGCACTCGCAGAAAGATGTGGAAGGAGCTGGCGGCACGGTACAGCTGGGTGTGTCCGGGAGAGTGGAGGGGAGACGGAGAGCAGCAGCTGCGAGCCTGATCCAGCAGAGCCATTGGCGTCTTGTACAAAGTGCCCACACCAGACACCCCAAGCCACGGTATGGAGAATGAAGCATTCTGGGGATGGAAGAGCGGCAGAAAATGTAGTCTGGGAATTCTCACTGTATTTGAAAAACTCTCACAATATGATTAAGGCAAATCTATCCCAAACTCAGGTAGATGTGGATTTGGCAAGGAGATGTCAGAATGACAGAAGCGTAGCCCATCGTCCATCGCCACAGGCTCTAATTTCTATGTTTCCTTGAAGGTGTGTATTCACCAGATTCTTGCTGTAGTACTCCCACAGAGCGGAAACGGCACTGGTGCTGGGTTCCCACAGCAGGCTGAGGCTGAGGCAGCAGTGCACGTGCATCCTGATCTGTTCCTCCAGTAAACCTTGCTGTCACAGACACGTAAACAGATAATCCGATTAACCCGCATGTCAAAACGCAACTTTCCTCAACGAGTCTGTAACTAAAATCAGAACCAGCACCTACCTTGGGATTA
>CAAE01014545.1:657968-691560 GCA_000180735.1 Tetraodon nigroviridis
GGGGCAGATAAAATAGAATGTATGTCAAAATACATTCAGGTTATTATCAACTGAATACAAAATTCCCAGGTTGTCTCATTTAGGAATTTATTTTAGCATCGCCTTGGTAAGAGGTGAATTTTTTTTTTTTTTCTGCGTCTTGGTCATTACAGGAACGTTGAGCCTTCAGTTTATTTTATAACTAAGCACATACCACCACCTGTATGAAATTATATCCACACAATGCAAGCATGCTGTATGTTCCCTGGAGTAACAGCTATACACACGAAATCTCATGAAAATTCATGAATTTTTTTCTTGAGTTACATCCAGGTTTGAGAATTGGAGCAGTTGCAGGTGTAGAATCATATAAAAACACACAGGAGAAAACATAAATTCCTCCAAATGTGTTACTGGAGTCTTTCCAGACGTAAATGTGTATATCCTGTGGGTAGCCCGGTTCACCATATGTGTTGATATTCACACTGTTCTAACCTTTGATATTAATATTGTGTTTCTTACCTCGGTCTGGGGGGTGCCGTTACGATTGTACTGACCCAGCATGGATACGTGGATGACGAGCCACCACGTAAACCCGAGAGGGTCCTTGCACTGTGCGGGGAGGCCTCTGAGCTGCTCTGCTGCTGGCTTCTCTGAAACCAGAGGCCTCAACAAGGAATTCATGTAGCTCCAGAAAGACTAGAGGGAGCACACACTGGTCAGCCGAAAGTGGACTGATTCATACTTTACTGCACCAGTGAACAGATGTGCATTTGTTTTTACCTGTCTGTGCAGCACTTTATGTCGGCGCTCTAGGAGGTGCATTAGGAGGACCCAAAGCTCTTTGGTGCAGGGACAAAGGCAATGATGGATGCTCAGCGCTTCTGTGGGTCTCACCTGGAAACCCCATCGCAGAAAAACAGTGAATATACAACTGCTTCCCCATTCTACAGAAATATATAAAGACTAATAAGTGGATTAAAGATTGTATAAACACTGTGATTAATTTTGTAAAGCTACAAGTAGGCAAAAAGATGATTAATATGGTTATTACCAATTCTGATTCAGAAGCGTTTCTAATACTCAGAGGGAATATTTGCCATCTGCAGCTGCAACTGAATACTAAATATCCTAATGAACATGTTCAGCAGTGTAACTGCTGCTCTCTTCAGCCTTAAAAAAGCAAAGAAAAAAAAAAATCGAGAAGCAAAAGCGGCACGTCTCTGTGGCCATCCGCCCACCTTGCTGTATTTGCCCATGGCCAGACCAGTCAGGTCACACAGCAGATTGCACAGGTGCTCTTCAAACAAACTGGTATCTGTCAGGTTTTCCCCAGTCAGGTTCACAAACTGGTGGGCGTACACCACCTGGCCTGGAGAGAAAAATGGGTAAAATTACAAAAAGCCAAGATAATGACTCACAATGTGTTTTTTAGTCTGGGGATTACTGCCTGCTGCACTAGTGCTTAGACATCATAACCAGCAAGGGCGCAATCCTTCCACCTGCCTTCGCTAAACAGAATCTGATGTCTCTGTAGCATCAGCTATGCATTAATAATCAACCTTTATATATATATATATATAATTTTTTTTTAATGATAATTTTTACAGTGTTGCTAGAAAATGTGTACTATTTTCCATATCTCTTGCCTGTCCAAGCAGCCAGTTAACAGAACAGAAAAAAATACCTTGTAGCTTCTGTCCAAGCAGGTGAAGGATCTCCAAGACTGACCAGTGAATGTCAAGATGAAGGTGTAACAAGTGCCAAGAGGGAGGGAAAATCTGTGATGGCAAGACAGACAACCAAGAGCAGAAAGGTCAACCAGTTTGCAGTGATTACAACTCATTCATGACTGTTGGGGTCTTTTTTAACAGTCATCCTCACACATGATACAAACCTTTCCTTGGTTGGACATCGTGAAGGCACTCTGAACACTGGCGGGCAGGTCTTTGAGTCTTCCTATGAGAAGTGTGATGCCAAACAGTTCTTCCAGGAGTTTAGATGGAAGCTGGGCATCCAACTTGTCAAATGGGTGCACAGCATCTGTATCCGGAGAGCTACAAGGCTGCAGGAACAATGGCCAAATAAATAAGCGTATGCAGCAGAAGAACATAAACGGACGTGAGGATACAGATGTTACACTAAGAGCGGTGAAGCTTGTGTTGGAAGATGTAGCACTAACCTGTACAAGAAGACTTTGATATACTGCAGAAATGAAATACACTGTTGCCTCAGGTCCTCAGCTTCATAGTGGAGGTTGCCTGCTTGACCTAGAACACAAAAGAAATATGAAGGCTGTGGTAGAGGTGCAGGTGTAGGTGTACGACTCACTGAATTAAATACTGACTATATTTTTTGAGAATGAGCTATGGGGTTTTTTTTCTGCCATTCATATAACTTTATCATTTCTTCCAGGACGGTCTTTTGCATGACAAGACAGCATTCAAATTTTTAAATAGCGATTATGACTGGTGATACAAGCTTAGCTTTGAAAAGCCGATCATTAGTTAGTCCCCTAAGCAAAACCACCGTCTCTTCAAATTACACGATTTTACTTTTGCATTTTTGTGAGTGGTTACCAAAATCATGAGTTGAACTGGACTGCACCAAGGATTCCAGCCTGTACACATTTTGCCTGAAATTATATATATAAAAAAGAATGTTTGCTCAGTTACATGTGTGCTGTTGGTATTGGTTGAGGCAATAACTTTCAAGGTTATATCTATCAGAGAACTTGATAGATTATACAGGTTGTTGCTCACCTAAACAGACCAAAAAGTAGTTTTGTAGATTCCACCAGTGCTGTTTCTGTGACCCAGACGAAGCCAAATATCTCTATAGTGTCTGTCTCACATTCTGCGGGGGCTGGGTCAAGTTGCAGCAGCAGCCTAGGGAGAACAGATTTTCCAATTTCTTAAGATTTGTTGGGCCATTGAAAGCATGACAGAAAATTGGAAGTGTTTGTCCACAAGGAAGTACACACAGAGAAAAACGGAGAGTCCAAGGTGCAGAGTAATGACTGTACCGTTTTAAGGAGCCTCTAGCGATGTATCCCTCTGTGGAAAGGGCTCCAGTGGGGTCATCCTTTGTTTCAGAGCAGGAGAAGCACGGCGGTCGGGGAGCGATCAGCTCACACAAGCTGTCAGCCGCTAACGGAGAAACTGGTGGGGTGAGCGACTGGCCGAAGTCATCGTCCATGCTGCAGGGACACCTTTGCTAAAAGTAAACACATGGTTTTGGTAAACAAATGTACACCGTATAACATAATACATTAGACTGCAGAATCAGATTAGCATTCATTTTATACTAAATAATCTTCATTTAAACAGTGAACACACAATATTAACCACAAGTTAGCTACTCATATATTTTCAAATCAGCATAAATGATTAAAACTTACTCAAGAAAATTAATCACACCACATACAGTGTTGTGACAGACTATTTTTAAATATGACTTTAATTTGAGTGCGTGTTGTTAATTATATTATTGTTGTCAATAGATCTTAACTGTGTTACTGTTTATGGGAATACTAGCTAATGCATGCTTTATCCGCTAAATGTACGGTTCTGACATAAAAACAAAGCATAAAAATGAATCTAGCAGTGCCTCCCCAAACGCAAATATCGATGTGAAGACGACCAACCTTGTATTCTGTCTTCTTAGGTGGACTTATTATCTAAAAATGTGAGGGAAGCTGTGAATTTTACAATACAGTCACAGCATTATTGTTTGTGTTCGTTCTATCCCGCGCTGAAAAACTGCGCATGCGCACTGGTTTGCGTGCTCGGTGATTGGCTTGAAGTTTTATCCTGGGCGTGGCCACAACGTGACGCACGACAGAGCGCAAGATAGTTCACTCCGAGGCACTTCCGCCGTCGCATTTCTTTCCGTAGTTCGGCTGGTGCGTTTCAGGGCGTTTTGGCAGTTATTTTCTCGACACCTTCGTGACAAAAAAGATACAACAATTGCTATTTCATAATTTTCTTTAAAAGAACAAATATAATGTATTGTCGCGGCAAAGTTGTAGACAGATTTTACCCTAGTTTGAATGAAAGCAGGCTACTACCATGCGTTTGTTTTTCTCATTCATTCGGTTACAATCGGGCCAAAAACAAACACAAGTCTTGTTTCCGCCATGTAGACATATTTAAATCACAGATTTGTTTTTATCAAAGAAGGCTGAAGCACTAAACCAAATAACCTGTTTAATGCTCTGACTCCTTAGTTTTTACCCTACTTTATATCGGCACAAGAATCACTTTCTGATTAATAAGGACAGTGGTGCACTTTATGTAGAATTTTATCAACGCTAACCCTCATTTCCATATGCAGATTTAACTCTCCCAACATTCCCCCTCGCCATCACACCATTTCTTGCATTCTAATGCATTCTCACATCTTAACAAAATCCCTCTTCCTGCCACACGTCGTGGATTTTGCTCGTTTTGTCGACATACATTTTTGCACCTTTACCATGTCAAGTGAGAAGGCGCGCAATAAACGCCGTTTTATGAACGCACTGCTTTGCACGTTTTATTACCGGGACGAGGAGACAATAAAAAAAAATGGACGCGCCTAGAGATTTTTTTTTTTTTTTTCTTTTACGATGCATCAGCCTCTTGCGCTGTTTTCAACAGGAGGCTGTCCGTCTGCGTAAAAGCTGCGTCGGATAGATGGGAAAGGTAAAGGTTTCTTTTCTCCAGTTTCTGTGCCACAAACATCAGTGCAACACTTATACTATATAGGGTCACATTGCTTCTGTCCCTGCCTCCTCAACGGAGTCGCTTTCCAGCTTTTGGTGCGATGTTTGGATATTCTAAACCTAATTAAATCATTATCTCAGCTTTGCAATATTGACATAAAAGTGATTTCAGAATGTACTAATAAAACATTGCTTACATCTATTACCAACAGCTTCTATGGAAAAAGAAATAATCAGTAAACCTTATGGAAAAGAATAATGTGGCTCATTATATTTGTGCTTGTTTATAGTTGCAAAGTAGAAATGAAATCCAAATTGTGTTCAATCAGATGGATTAAAAACAAATAATCGCTGTCATTGTTTTCAGTCAAATTGCAATCCGTCTTTTAAATTCTGGATAATTATGTTTGAAAATACCTGCAGATTATTTTGCGATTAGCAGGATTTAGCTGATACATTAAGCATTAAGCCACAAATATGGGATGAGAGTCTAAGGAGCTCAAGGCTGATCTATAAAAACTTTTTGTCTCGTTCCAGAAAGGCTCTTCTCAGAACTTCTAGGTCCCAACATCAGTGGCTTGGCCAAAGCGAGCGGTGGCATGTTTGGATGAGATGGTGGGACTTCTGGATTCCCCCAACAGGCTTTTACAGTCAAACATAGAGCTGGGAAAATAATATTCTGAAGGAAACCCAAAGTAATCAGCCAGAAGGTGGGATCCCGGGTGCAGCTGGGTGTTAAAGCGGGCAGTGATCCCAGACAGACACCTGTGAAGGAAGAAATAAACAATCCAGAAGGAATCTCATGATGTGCAGAAGTTTCACATAGACCTATCTACCTACCTAAATCTGTTGGAAATTTCAAAATTTACAATCTAAAAAAGACAAATCACTGGATCAGGTGAAAGTTATTTAAATATTTCCTTCTGCTGAGGTTGGCAGACTCCAAATATGCAAGTATTTATTACCTGCTTAGAGAGTAAATAAAGTTATCAGCAAGAACCTGTAGATGGAAATAATCTGGATCCAGTCGAAGCAGGAACAGTTGAAACAGGGGTGGTCTTCTTTGGCTCCTTTCGCCTTTGAGGTCAAAATGGTCACCTGTATCCTTTTCATTTGTAGAATCGCTGCTGAATTTCTCATTTAAAGGTTTATTTTAAGGTTTCTTTTCTTCTGGTTGGATATTAATGCTGCCTTCTAATTCAAGACTTTCCTAAAGCAGAGTCTCTGGTGACAGTATGTCCACTCTTGCCCCTCGTGCCCTTTTAAAGTGCCTTGTGTGCGTTAATGAAACGATGTCTCAGTGTTGTCAGACTCGTGAAGTAGCTTAGGTATTAAACATTGACTTCAAAACAGCTGCCCATGACTTGCTGCGGGTAATAATCTGGACAGTGAAACATAATGTTATCCTCTGACTGGTAGTTTGACCTCTGGAAATCCTGCACGATATAATTCCATCATTACCTCCGCCACTTTAAGCGGTATAGTCAGAGGCCTGTAATGACTTTGCATAATGAGTTACATTTTCCTTTTTTAGTGGTTCTGCTTTCTAAAAGATCTCTGTATTGTACAGAGAAAAGTCCCTTTTATCTCCAGAAATAAAACCCTTGTGGCAACAGTTTGATCAATTAAACTCCTGAAAGCACCCCCCATCTTTCTCTCGCCTGCCTGAGAGGAATAGAAAGTTATCAGTCTTCCCAAGTGATTGGAGGATGGAAATAAGTAGTTTGTCTATAAAAGTGTCCAGGTCCTTTATCAGCATCCCAGAAGGCCTCAAGGCGCTGACACAGTTCAACCTGGCTCTCTTGTACTTCAGCTTCCTGTACTTTCTGTTCTCCCCCCATCCTCCCAGTCTGCTTCCGCTCTACCCAAGGCCCCTTCCTCGATGGGTGGGGGTGCACGCTGCCGGCTCTGCACCCCAACAGGATTGACTGGGGCCCGGGCCTCGAGTGAGGTTATCGATTTCAATCAGGAGCTTAAGAGATTGGAGCTGAACGGTGTTGTAGACCTTAAATGGTGGTTAGCGGAACTGCTCGTCGTTCGGGGCGAGAATGCCGCGGGAGGCAGCTCTCTGCTTTTGAAGGCGAGTCAGATAAACATACAAACAGAATTACAGAGACAGGGAGAGATCTTAATCTTCCAGTCTCAAGCTTTGCTGAATGTTTCTGGATGTGTTCAGGGAGGGGGAAAAAAAGGGAAAAAGGAAAAAAAAAAAAACACAGAATTTTGCTGATGAAAGCATCTAAATTAGCAATTACAGGACCAGGGTGTCAGATGATTAATATTGGCTTTACGCCAAGCAACAAAATAGCTGTCACCTCAAACCAAAGTAACGACATGATAGGATGCCTCGCTTCTAAAACCACAGAATGAAGAATTCATTCTCAAAATATGACGTAAACAGGAATTCATTTGGAATTTTTAAACAACTAATGGGTGCTTTATTCGTGCAGCGCCGGCTTTAAAATAGCAGTGACCCGCTGCTCTTTTCCTTTTGTGCAGAGTCAGGATGTCTCGATTTGAGTAGGTGAAATTAGATGCACTCTTTTTTTTTTTTTTTCCATCCGGGAGCTTTGTGGAACAACCAAAATCTTATGTAATTACTTTCTAATAGTTCCAGTGCATATAAAAACAAATCAACCCACGTCACCGATCAATACGCGGTTGCGTAATCCAGAAGAAGGCGTGGGCGTTTGTCTGATTCCCTGTTTCTAATAAGACCTTGAGTATTTTTATCACCATATACATGAAAAAAAGTGAGGTGACAACTTTGTGTTTTGCTGTCATTGGCTGGAAAGTCCAACCGTACAGAGGAGACTGATAAAGTTCCTGCTTTGCTTAGAGAGGCGAGGCAGCTCATGCAGCGAGCGCGTTGGTGCTCTCTCTGCTCTCAGAAGCATTTGCATCAAGGCCAGGAGATTAAACGTGTGGGTTGGGAACTGGAGAGAGTGTGTTGTCTCGCTTGGGGCCCCCCGATGCCAGAGTTCTAGCTTTCATCGCACCGGGTGAAAGATTTCTCCTGGACGTTTCACTCACTGTGCCTACAGGTGGGTGGTTCACATGCTGTAGGTGGCGGCCACTGTGGATTTCATGCAAAAATACAGAGGAGGTGGCTGTGGGCAAATTGTTTCACAATTGCCAATGTTCAATACTTTGTGCTGCGATGCTGAATCCCACACCATAAAAGTCATTTGTGTGGTATTTAAAGTGTTATGGTGATGTTTTTGGGGTTTTTTTTTTATATAACCGTGGGTGTTTGTTTTTCTAATATAAATATTTCTAAAGTCAGATTTATTGCAAAGTGCCAAAAGAGAAAAAAAGGGTATACCCACTAAGAGGCTTAGTATTGGTTTAGAAACTCAAAAACAAACCAGCAAGTTCAAAAATGCGACGGGAACTATTTTAATCTGCGTAATCATTGTAATATATTTGGCTATTGAAGTGTTGTTTGAGCTTTTGGACTACCTGTTTGGCTATTTTCTGTCTCTTCGGAGACCCGACCTTGAAGAATCACACTAAATCATTGTAATATGGTAGGTCTTTTGTGTGTGTGTGTGTGTGTGTTACTGATCATAATTTGCTCCTTTCCAAGGCTCCATGTTCCGTGCACTGGTGCTGGTGTTTGGCTGCTTGCTGCAGAGGAAACCGGTGACCACAGAGGGGCATCATGGCACCAATCGCCACATCTTTTATGTGGTGCAAATGGACACAGGCATCAGAGGCGCCAGAGTTCTGGCCCAGCAGCATGGACTTGAGTTCATACAACGGGTCAGTGCGTTTTTCTCCCGCTGTGGGCTTTCACTTTCCCTCTTTTAAAGCAACTTACCAGGGGATCTGTTTATTATTGCTGCTAAAATGCTGAGTTCTGTTCTGTTCTATCAGATTTTTTTCAAAATAGGACGCGCAGAGTAAAGGCAGATATTTTTGCCCAGCCGATTTCACTTTCCATCTGTGGGAAACTTCTACATATGGAATGAACCAGGGATGTCCAAACTATTCCACAAAAGGCCGAGTGGCTGCAGGTTTTTGTTCCAACCAAGCAAGTGGCACACCAGACTGAAGGTGTTAAATCATCTGATGTGAGTCTTCGGGCAGGTGGTTGGTCAAACTGCGCTTGATGGGTTGGAACAAAAACTTGCAGCCACACGGCCATTTGTGGAATAGTTTGGACATCCCTGGAATAAACTGTAGCGGGAATGTCTGAGAAGACCTTTTTTAGCTGTTTGTTTTGGTTTTAATCTGTCACGCTGAAATCTTTCCGTCGGTCAGAAGCCAGATTCGATCCACATCGATACTTTAAAGGTTACTTTTACAAATCAAATGATCAAAATTCAGTAAGGATAAAACACAGTTTGGAGCCACCCTTGGTTGGGTGGAGCTCTGTAATTTCCGCTTTTATGACTGCAGGTTTAACGCACTGATCACACCCTACAACACATTTTCGGATTATCTTCAGAATTTTTCTTTATTGAAAAATTTACAACCAAGGATTTAAGGCCATATTTAGAATGTGACCATCACCTATCTCAAAGTTAAAACAGTTGTTAAAGCACCTAGAAATGCTATAAATATTCACTGATAAAAAATAATCGAGTATCATTTATTAAATATGATAAATATTACATATCTCAGTTTTTAAAGAAATTAAAACCATAGGTAAATATGACGATTTCATGGCTTTGCGCCACATGAGCTCATACGTTATTTCAATGACACCAGATTCATTTATAGTGGATTACACTTTGTTCTTATTGACACTGATCCTCCATTGATTTTGTTTGCTGCAAACAATCAAAACACTGATTTAAGGCATACCGATGAAAAATTCTTGAGAGGTTTGTCTTTTTCATGCGTAAACTATACAGTAAGGACCAAAATACACACTGCACTAGCGAAGTGAGGACATTTTTGGGATGTGGTGACATTTTGTCTCTTCCTTACAACTTCCAAAAGCTGTCGGCCGGGCATTTAGTTGGCCAGTGCGTTATAAATATCCCTCACAGAGATAGAAATACAAATGTGTGTGTGTGTGTGTGTGCTTTGACATTATTGATAAGAGTTAGAGGGCGTGTCCACCGCTCTGTTGTGAGGCGGTGTGCAGCGGCACTGGCTCTGGGGAACAGGGACGCGTGCTCATTTCAACCTTGGCCCCAGTGCCACTGCTGCGTCTGCTGCTGCCTGCGTCATGAATAAAACATCTCTTTGACCTTTATCAGGAGCGTATTGGACAGTCCAGCCCTGTCTTCCTCTCCTCCCGTCTCTCTCTCCCTCTCTCTCTCATTGTCCCTCATGTGTGCGTAGCCACCATAGCCAATTGCTGCATTGTTTTCTGCTCGTGTGTACGCCGCTGATCCACTTTTAATGACCAAAGCGGAGGTGAAAAAAACCTTTCCCTGTGCCAGGGGCAGTGTTTTATCTGTGCTGGTTTGTGAGAATCAATCACAGTAGCAGATGTGTCGTCCAGAATTTAGATTTGCAGTGATGCTATAGCTCTGAAATCAGGTGGGATTCTTCAGTACACTGTTGTCGAGTCAACCAGTTTGTGTGTCTGTGTCTTAATCAGCCATCCAAGTCAGCACCGCTAGATCCTCAAAAAGAGCTTTAGACAACCCCCACTTTGGCAATCCCCCCAGGTCCAGCGTGCTGACGACTGGCTTCTCTTACCTGTCTGTCGCCACGAGCTGATGCTAAATGTCACTGACATCCAATCGCCTTTGTTAAGTCAAACCTTGTGCAAATAATCGAAATATCAAGAAGCAGCTGTCGCGTTGCGCGACGTCGGGAATTGTGTATTATTTCTGAAAACACTGAAGTGGAATGAAAAGTCTGACAAGCCCGGTGCCAGCCTGGGGAGGACGGTGATGTCTGCTGGCGTTCCAGTGGTGATGCTGCACGCGCAGAATGGGAATCAAATGTCTTGGTGCTGGCACTCAGCATATTGTTGTTTCTTTGATTTAGCGAACACCAAGAAAATGTCATCACGTCCCCTCGTCGTACAGGTTGACGTTTCCATTTTGCAGCTGTAAAATCTGCCCAGAAACAAATGGGAAAAAGGCTGAGATGATGTCTTCATGCTACCCACAGACAGGTTTTACTCCAGTTTTACTAAGGACCTTTTTACAGGTGCCACTTTAAGTAGCGGCGGAGCATTTACTGTCACTCTTGTTGGGATTTACAAATGCTGCTCACATATTATCAGTGGCTTTAGTATTCTGAGTCATTTGTGAAATGAATTTTGGTTTTCTGCCTTCATATGGAGTTATATTTTCATTTATCCTTCAATAAATAAAACAGCCTGAAAACACAAATTGTACAGATATTATTACCGGTACATAGTTTTCTTTTTCACTCCTGTAAATGTGCCTGACTATGTAGACTATGCATCTGCAACATTAATTATTATTTCTGTGTTTTTTTATTTGCCATAAATTGTGGAGATGTGTTGCTTGGCACACCTTTGTGTCTGCGTTGTTGTTCTGGATTTCAACAGTTTTTGTGTGCATTTGCTGTGCAAGAGTGGGAGCAGTGCGCAGCCTCGTAGCACCAGACTCGCTTAAATTTACGTGCTCTGTGGTGACGTACTGTAGGTTCCGATAACATCTGCATATAAAGTGAAGTCTCATCTTAACATACAGGCGCGGTGTAATGTGAGCGAGGGGGAGAATGACAGCCCATTACAGGTGCACGGTTTAAAACACAAAAGACTGAATCTTATTGCAATCTAAAATACAGGATTTTCAGTTTCACTTTAAGCGGGCACAGAACAGCAACAACAACAACAACAACAACAACAACAAAAGCAGAGCGACTTAATTTTACACGCTGATTAAAACAGTTCTCAGCTTGCAGGCTTATTAACGATACAGCCGACCTAGTTTACAGTTACATCACATGATACTGCATTGTTTACAGGTATTATTTCTTGCTCACGTATGAGTTTGCAAATCCGATTAGAGCCAGAAAAGGTGTGTGTTGCAGTGTTTCTTACTTTAGCTGAGATCACGGAATTAGAAACTGAATTATCTCTGGGTGTGTGTGTGTGAGCTTGTGTGTGTGTATGTGTCTGCTTGGGTTTTTTTTTTGTCTTGAACTCTGACATCAGGAAGTCCCTGGTCTCCAACCAATGGTGAAAGGCTTCCCAGATTCCCTTCCTTCTCTCCAGTGAGGTGGAATACTGCTGGCAGATTACCATATCATTACCATATCATTAGCATAACATTACGGCAGCACAGCTTGGCTCGCTGTCTGCAAATGTGCTATCAGCTCATCGAGAGATTCAATCCCCCAGTCTGCTCAATCCCCCCCACCCCACCCCACCCGACTCCCCCTCCGTACATGTGAGGTGTGTTTTCCATCCGCGTAAAGCAGATGTAATTGAGGCAGAGCACTGGATTTACTGGCTAAATGAAATCACACAAATGCTCCACGATCAGCCGGGGCCGCCTGTCGTACACATTCACAGAGCTGCATCTTTGAAACCTCATTGCGCGACACCCAATTCAGAATTTCTTATATCCTCTCAGAAATAGCCCCACTCAGATGCTAAGCTATGTCAAGCCTTAGTCTGGCTGGATTACTCCTGGCTGTTATGTTCTGTCCAGGTGTATGTGTGTGTGTGTGTGTGTGTGTGTGTGTGCACGCACGTGTGTGGCAGTTTGGAAGGGAAAAAGGCCAAAATGCCACCTTCTTTTTGCTCACCCCTTCCTCTCCCTTTTTTCAGTAGCATAGGGCACTCGGGGGCACCAAAAGGGACACCAATCCTCTAATGGTTGGAGGAGCGGGCCCATTCCATTAGTCAGGGGGCCCAAAGTTCATCACTGCTACTCAGCGCGAGCAGGGCGGAGAGAGCAAAAATGGAGGCAGGTGTTGGCCGGGGGCAAAGCAGAGGGCAACTCTGCACCAGCTGCATGCTGGGAAATACTGCTCTCACCCCCTCCCATTCCCATCTCCATTCCGTCTCTGCCTATTTATGCACCCACCTCGCACATACAGTATTGAAAGCACAACACACTCACGCAGGATGACTTCCTCTCATCCGCTTTTGTCCGCAATTTTAATTCATTCCAGTAAGCTTTTCTCCATTTTCCTTATCTCTTTCTTTCTAAATCTCTCCCTCACACACTCATTCACTCCCTTATACACTCCCGCCTATCTCCATCACTTTCATTTTCTCTCTTTGCTGACACCCCCAGCCCTCTTCTCCCTCCATTCTTGCTTCACTTTCATTTCTAAAAGGAGAGCAGACCCGACTGTGGAAAATGTGCAGGAGATGTGGTTTCCCTCCCAGGTGGGACTCTTTGGTGGTAGGAAGAAGTAGAAGTGAAAGAGGAGGAGGAGAGGAGATATTATGCTACCACTCCCTCTCTTCTTCCCCCTCTCTCTCTCTCTCTCTCTCTCTCTCGCTCTCTCTCTCTTTCTGCAGGCTGAGATGATGTATGACTGCAAAGGCCACATGTTGGCCGTGTGATGGATTAAAGCACTTTGTAGGAAAATTACTGAGAGCGCCTCAGCACACACACAAGTCTAGCCCTTAATAAAACTCTCTTCAATATTGAAATGGAGAGAGCGGGAAAGAGAGGGGGAGAGATAGAAGAAGATTAAGGAAGATGGTGGACGGGGGGGTAGGCGGTGGCGGCAGGAGCAAGACTCCTGTACAGTAGCAACGGGAAAGGAAACCCAGGTTCTGGCAGGAAAGTCTGTTTAGCGTGTTTGTCCTCAGTGATTTTCATGGCTCAGAGTTTAAGAGTTTTGAAGAAAGCCAATAAAAGCCTGTGTAAAGCGATTTAGTAGATGCCAGCGGTCATTTTCATCACTCGAAATGCATATAGTAGCTTTTTTGATTGCAGATTTGCAGTACTTTTGCAGTGAAAGATTGATGGACAGTAAAAAGGGGAGGTATTGTAATAACCCATGTAGTACTTGTACACGTGTGTGAGACATTTATTTCCACAGCCACTTGCGTTTCACTTAAAAATGTTTCAGTGTTTTGCGAACCTCCTTTCAATGGTTCCATTTTTTTAGTTTCAAAAAACCATTTCTTCTTCTTTCTCCGCGTGCTCCGTTTCTGGAAGTGTTTGTATATCTGGCAAAAAATAAGAGTCAGGATCTGCTGTTTTAACTGCTGCTGAGCTTCTCTTTAGTGATGTTGACACATTAATAAATATGAACAGTCATTTAGTGGGTACCCGTTCTCCTGTACAGTCTGTACTGAAAAATAAACACCTGCCAAAGCTATGAAAATACAAGTTGGTGCGCTAATTTCGCAGCGAGCGCGATGCCATTCTCCTCGATAACGACCCATCACTTCCTGTTTTTGTCACCTAAATTCAGTCTGCGCCACCTTTTATCCCACTCCTTTTTTTTTCATGCGCTTCCTGGCACGACTGTAACCAACAAGGCTTAACAGCTCACTCCATTTAGCCTCTAGCCTCCCCTCCTATCTCTCCTTTCTGTTCCTCCATATTTAGGGCTGTTGGGGCCGCAGCCCCCGTAGGGCTGTTAGTAACACACCAGCTGCCGTTTTCTCCATAGGGTGGGCCGCCTCACGCGGCTCTCACACGCCGCTTCAATGACTCTTGATGTCTGTGTTTGTTTTTGTTTTCTCCTTGATGCTTTTGCTTTTTCCGCCCCTCCTTCCATCCCCGTGGCCGTCCTCTCTTTCTGGTTGCCTGCTGGAGGCC
This sequence comes from Tetraodon nigroviridis, assembly GCA_000180735.1. NCBI lineage: Eukaryota > Metazoa > Chordata > Actinopteri > Tetraodontiformes > Tetraodontidae > Tetraodon > Tetraodon nigroviridis. The sequence goes on from CAAE01014545.1 coordinate 672,330, forward strand.
TTCAGGAGCAGCGGGGCGCACGCCCTGTGGATGCTGCAGTCCAACTCTTTGGGATTTCAGACACTGTAGTACAAATGATACCGGTCATGTCATGATTTCCGTCTGTAATTGCTGCCATGGAGGTATGCTGCTAGAAGATTTCTGTTGGAGCTGATGATTGTCGTGGACGTGCTTCTAAATGTATTCAATTTGTGATCTATATTTATTTTTTTTTTTACAGTTGCTGAGTTGAAACAATCTAGGCGTAATTATGCATCACTTTACAGCCTGTTTTCATTTGCTGTTGTTCTTATTGTTTATTTATTGTTGTTATTGACCGTAATTGGTTTTGAACATTGCGGTTTTAGTCCATTTAAAATAATCATGAAAGTAGTCATTTCTCTGTGGAACCTGCTTAATAACTTTAAGTAAAGAAGCGAAACAAACACGTCGCCGCCCCACACGTCAATACGAGCCTACAGACAACATTTAAGAGTTGAGCAGCTTTGCCTTCAGCAGGGGTGAATTAAAAAGTTAAAATAATTATCATGGACCATCAAAATGCTTCATATCCCACATTTTAAGCAAAACAAACATAAACTAAAGAGACTAGAAAAGAAAACAATGAACAAAGCTTTAAAAAGGCGGTATTAGGGAACAAAGGAGGAGAAATAGTTCAAAATACCTGCAGGTGTTGTTAAGCTCCTGTCTTTCAATGTGCTGTTTCTTGTTTTTTGTTTTTTTTTTTTTCCAACTTAGTTGTTTGGAGTTTTGATGGGCTTCTCCGTCATGCGCGGCGCCGTATGTTAATCAGAGCTGACACTTGAAGAGGAAGTGCATTTCTTAACCACGGGAATCAATAACAAGTGGGTGAAGTTAAAAAAAAAAAAAAAAAAGTCATAAAACAAAAGTGTACAATAACAAGAAACTCAATCTTAAAAACTGGCTGATAAATATTTTGGTTGGAACAAAAATCCAACCAAACTAAAAAAAAAAATGAGGTAACAATTTTTTTAATCATAAACTCTTGCATGAAAATGAGAACATTAGATACTTGCTTCAATAATTATCTAATCCATTTTCATGATATAATGATTTTATTTCTAAATGGAGACTTTAGATTCTGGAAATCTTCTCCAATTTATCCCAACAATTAATTAAAAAATGGCGAGTTCTGAGTTTAATTAGAGCTTTCGGCTACTGTGTGGCAGCTGGCTCTTTCTGATTGGAAGGTATTTTGCGGCTGCCTCTCTCTGTAAGGTTATTAAAACGGCTAAATGCAACGTCTCTATTTTCTGTATTTCTCTATAATGCACCAGACAGTGTTTTGTTTTTATTCTTAAAGAAGGAGACGGTAATCACATCAAGCAGCAAAAAGCTTAATGGAGAACAGTGGGTTCGTACTGTAGCTGTTCCTCAGGCTGTACATTAGGTAAATGCCAGAATAAAAAGCCTCTATGGGATAATTGAAATTCAGTAGCTTAATTGTTTAATCTATTATTCTTTTCTTTAATCGCTCTGACATCCAACTTGCATAATTGTGAGTGGTTATTGGTTGGGCTCCAAAATTCTCGAGCCCATTATTTACTCCTTATGGGAGTTCTTTTCACTTTTCTCGCAGTAAGAACCAGGTCTGATCCAAGCCAATGTTTTGGGTTTTTATTTATTCATTTTTTGTTCTCCACCCTTATCATGAAAAACTACGTTGAGTATTGTGAGTTTATATAGAGAATTTGATAGAATCATTTTATTTTTTTTTTCCAAATTCATCTTCCAGTTTGTGCTTTATTCTTTATGATAAAATACCATCATATGTGCATATTTATTCATAGATGCCACTTCAGACAACGACATGATAGGCTTACCTGCTGTTTTTTTTTTATGTATGTGCTCCTCAGTCATTCCCAACACTTTGACATTGATAAATATGTAAATAAACTGTTATAAGATTCCTGAAGTAATGCAGAAGATCAAAAAGTGCTCATGGAACATCAGATTACCTGATGGTTTAATACATAGACCTCACATATGATGCACTGCGGCACTTCTGATGATGTGATGCTGCAAGAGCACCTGTGGGCTCACTCGTCTGATGAGTCAGGGGCAGCTTCATTATTTCAACAGTTGGGACTCAGACGCGGCCCCATATGAATTCCTCTCCGGCGCAATGTAGTCATAAAACCGGCTCGAGTCATCTTCAGTTTTGTTATCAAGTGGAAGAACTGAAATCATCGCCAGACAGATGTGTTTTTGTGTGTTTAACCTCTGCAGCAGGAACGTGACTCAATTAGCATGATCTCTTGTAGCGTACCTATCAGATTATCCTTGGAAATTTCACTTTGGATTATCATGCAGTTAATGAGTGAAGCTACTTAGAAATGACAGGTAAACAATTGTAGGTTGATTTTCCATTTCCCAGCGTTTACAGCTCCCCTCAAGTCCACATTTTATTCTTTGATTCCATTGCAGCGCTGCTTCTAAACACTGCAGCGGCGCTGTGCTAGTCCCCTCCTCATCAGTACTGATTTTTATTTACTGCAATAATTTATTTCAGCAGTTGTTGCACATAAGAAGAGCTGGGTCGGCTGGGGGGGCTGTGTCAACCTGTGTCTAAAGGTCTGTTTGAGTTATGAGACTGTCCTCAGGTTGTGCTGCACTCTTTCCATGAAAGTACCACCAGTTCAGTCAAGCTTCAGAAAAATCATCAGAAAGACCTCGAAGCATTCATGCTGCCGTAAACCTGGATCAGCACATTGTAGCCAATAATAAACAAACATTAGGCTGAAATTGTATTTTCTGCATCTGTGAGTCTGTTAAATGGAATCCAGGAAGTAGCGCAGGCCGCAGCGCCATGTGTTTCAGATGTGTACCGCAGTCTCTGTGCAGTACGCGGCTGACTTTACGGCCTTGGCAGAAATACCCCTTTAACAAATTTTGGTTTAATTCTATTATAAAGTACTACATACAGACAAAAGCTAGCTCGATTTAATGGTATAAGGGACCTGCTGCATTTCAAATCATTGAAAAATTAAAGTTTCTCAATGTCGAGTGGGATCCAGTGTACATTTGATAAGTGGAAATCTACCTGGACATCAGGACATCCCAGTTCCTGTCAAGCTTTGTTAGTTCATCATGAACTGAATCAGGTGCATTGTATTTATCTGCGTGTGAATGAACACTCATGATTAGCGTCCTCAGTGTCTGGACGGCTGATGGGGTTGATTTGTCCGACAGTGCTGTGCGTCAGGCAGGCTCTGCGTCCACGCTGGAGAACATGAGTGAAGGAGTGGATAATTGATAGTGACAAGGCGCTCTGAGCCTTAATTGCTGCTGGTGAATTAGATTACCTTTTCAAAGTGCCTTCATTAGCAAAGGGAGAGTCATACCAATGGTCCCCTGATTGGCCTCATATTGTTTTGCTGTGAACCTGTTCTGGCAGGGGCCGGAAAAAAGAGGCTTGTTTGCGTGTGCACATTTATTTGGGGCGGACTGAAATAGCTCAATCACTTCCAGTTACAGCCTGCTTGTCACATGACCCACCTCGTGTCAGTACTGTCGAGCTGTCACACTGACATACAGTATTTACGAGCGTTTCTCTTTTTAGAGATGACAAACTGCATCGATGGGAGGAATCGCACCTGTTAGTAGTAACAGGCTGACAATGCAGGTTGTAAATTACTCACTTTTTTCCCTGGATAAGGATCCCTATGAAAACTTGGAACTTTTCACTTATTTCTGATGTCTGGGGCCATGACACAGATGGAGCTGCTGCTGACAGGACAGCAGGGCTCAGATTTGAAAGGAAACTACCCGCAGCATCCGAGATCAACACAGGACAGTTTCACAGCTGGAGATGCAGCATGGAGGTAAAAAAACCCCAACTCAAACAGAGGCGCTTGACTCCAGGGACAAGTGGGGACGACTGACGGGAACGCAGGAGTCGGAGGACCTCACTGGGAAACAGGCCGCTCTGGTTCTGGCTGTGTGTCTTCCTCAACTTCTGAGCTTTTCTGATGGATGTTGTTGAAGTTTTTTTTTGAAAAGATATTTCAGTTCAGAGAGTTGAAAGCAGCAGCTTGGGGCCGTGATTGGTCAGAGTTCAGATCCAGATCAGCACCACGGACAGCTCCTCCACAAAGAGAATTCCCTTAGGGAAAAAAGAGACTATTTATTTAAAAATGCCTTTTTTGTTACTCACCAACCTCTTTTGTCAACATTAAATCTATTGACTTTATGATGATAATAAAGTTTTATCTTTATTTTGAGTTACAATGCCGTTTTTAAAAGTCTGCCAAAGTAACGGTGTCATTCCCTTTAACAAGTATCACCAGTGGTACTTTTTGGGCTTGTTCCTGAGACTTGAAAACTCCACAAACAGCAAAAGTTTAACCCTACAAAGGGGATTTTTCCGACAGCGAGCGGCGGATGAAGCGTGGGTTATCACCCCCACCCCGGCTCTTCATCCCCTCCAGCACTAGTTTCCGTTCCAGTCCTCTTCCTCATCCTCTTTGCATGTCCTTTTCTCTCCGCTTCTTCACCAACCCTGAATCCTACTCCTCCCCATCCCCAAAAAAATCTACTGTCACCCCCCCCCCCAACCCCCCCAATCCCTGACTTGTGCCCTAGCCGGCAGCCCCCTGCTGTGTTAAATGGACTGTGCCTGTGTCGGAGGAGCCGTGTGCGCCTCGCTCGGCTCAGCCTGGCTCAGCCCGGCTCAGCTAAACTTACTATGTGATTATTGTCAGAGCGAGACTCCTCCATCCAGGAGGTCCGTGGTGATGGGTACCATATGACACCGAGCACAGTCAGCTATGGAGGCTGGAATAAGGGAGCAAAGGAGATAGAGAAACCTGGGGTGAGGAGAGGACACAGAGGTAGGAAAGAAACACTGGTAATGTGAAGGGACTGAGCGAGAAAGAATAAAGGGAGATGAGCAGGAGGGCAGAGAATCATCAAAGGGAAGAAAAAGGCATGCTAGGAAAGGAAAGACTGATGTATACCTATATCAGCAGACAAAGACGGCGGGAAGACACATGGGGAGTGATATAAAGAAGGGGAAGCGAGAGAATAGTGTGCCGGCAGAAGAAAGAGAGGCAGCAGGGAAATCAGCGGAGGAGCGAAGGAAGGAGAGAGAGAGAGAGAGAGAGAGAGGGAGAGAGAAAGGAGGAGAGGCTGGGTGGAAAAGAAAAGGCATGGAGAGAAATTAGAGGGAAGGTTTTCAAGCGAGTGATGTGCGCTGTGATTGTTTTCACTCCCTCTCTCTCCCATCTCTCTCCTCCTCGCTCTAAACGGTCAGGATGTGGCCTGTATCTGCCGGCAAGACGGAACTCAATTTGGGACAATTTACTCGGCAGTCTCAGCCCTGATGCACCTCAGGGACACAGAATAGAGAGAATGAATGTGAAGGAAGATAGAATCAGCAAGCGCACACATGCACACGCACAAAGCGTAGACCTTGGCACACACAATTGCTGCCGAGTAGATTTCACTTTAGTTAGTTAGCTCTAACTCTCCCAGGCGGTCAATACAATGTGAGTTTATAAGTCTTGGAAATGAAAAGCCCAGGATAAGGTTAGATAAACTGTGTGCTATTTGATTTCGGCCCCACTTCTTGCAGGAAAAACCCACCCAAGACAGATGGCCGGAGGGGATATGCTGATGCGCTGTTGGTCTTCATGAGGGCTGAATATGTTATGTGTTTTGACCCTCGTGCTGCACCCGTATTGGCATCTTTGAAATGATGAAAAACACTTGCGGTTTGAATAAAAGTCACCCTTTATGTCGAGAATGTGAGGCGTTTTATTTTCTTGTTTAAACCCCGACTGAATGATGCGTCTTTGCTGACAGGTTGGAAGCTTGGAGGATCTGTACACATTGAGGGACAGCAGGGGGCGCCCTGACAGAGCCACCTTTGAGAGAAACCTGGCTGCTGCGGAAGGGGTGAGTATTGTCAAGTACTGAATAAAATGCCCATCACACGTTGGGATCTGGAGAGTAGATCAAGCTGGAGCTTCCTATTAAAAAAAAAAAAAAAGGTGTTTTTTTTTTTTTTTGTTGTTGTTTTTTTTCCTGTGGTGTCTGTGTAACACAGCAGGAAATGGATTTGTAACAACAGCAAATCAGAACGTTCAGCCACTTAGACGTGACTGTTTGATACGTCTAACACGACCACGTCAAGGTGAATTCACACTCCGGCGTCAGTTCTGATTTTACACAGCATGTATATGCAAATGGAGGTTCATTTGGCTGGTGTCGCCGTTTTAATCAGGGTCCTGTGTTGATTAAAGAGAAGGATGGGAAACTAAAAACAGACGCGCTCTGAATAATGGCTGAAAGTTGTTTACCTTGCTCCCGTAGCTCTCGCCGCCACCCAATACCACTTTGTACCCCCACGTCTCCTTCCTCCCTCCTCCCCTCGCAACCTTCAGCAAACCGCCCGCATCACCCTCGGAGCACAGAAAGCAGCCGGTTGCCAGGGAAACCATCACCCACGGAGACATCCCATGACAGCATAAGGGTGAGGGAGGAGGGACTGAGAGATGGGCCGGGGATGCAGCTTTGGCCCTGTCCGTCCTGGGTGTAACAGACCTCTGGCCTTTCTGCAGCACAACACGCCTTCATTGGCATGCACGCACACCACGCACGACCCCGTGCAGGCACACGTGCTGGCAGGAACCAGAACGGAAAAAACAGTCCAAAACTTTGTGATTCAGAGTTATCATCTGAATCAGTGTGCATGTGATTAATCTACGTGCAATCTTCAGTGATTATACGTATGGTACACTCTTACTTTAATTACTTTTCTTAGCATCATAACTGTAGGTAAAAATGAATTTCCACCCTCAAAATTTCCCACATTTTCATAATGACTCCTAAATTTAATAGATGGCATTAATAATACTTGGAGATGCTAAACAATGGCATGTTTAGACGCTGCTGGGGGGGGGACGCTTTTGCCGGCGTTTCCTCAATATCGCACATTAAAGTCTGTTTTGTTGCTCATGGGTCATGGCTCAGGGCTAAGGAGTCTCCAGCTCAGTAAAACAAAACCGAAAAACTTTTGTTTCAGGGATAATAACCCAGCTTTAAACAAACAGAGTATGCTTAAAGAGCACTTTCTGGGCTGAAATCATTCTATATACCAGTGCAAATGGTATATAGGAGGCTATATTTACGTGGGGCCACGTGTTGTCAAACACAATTACAGTGTGTTGGCTATAGCAGCTGGCTCCCTGCCACAGCCTGAGCTCTAACCAGTCCGCCCACCTCAGACCGAGCTGCTGTCTATACAAACCCGAGCGCTGCCTTTCACTCTGCATCACTCGCTGCACTCTGAATTGCGTGTCAGGTGGGTTACGTTGCAGAGCGCGCTAATTACTGCACCACGTTTCAGTAAGTCGGAGGGTTGTGACAGAGTTAATGTTAGTTTAATGCTTCTTGCCGTTTGCTGCAGTTATGCGCAGGGCTACTGTTTACATTGACACCGCAAAGTGAAAGTTTAGTTTGTTCAAAATGAAAAATGACTGAAAAGTAAACAGAAAACCACTTGCAGAAAGTGATTATGTTAGGATGTAAGGAAACGTTCAGATTCCTGTCTACGTGCATTACGGTCAGTCCGTATCGAGTAAACCAACTTCAAACAAACTCCGAGATTCAAACTCTTGAGATTTCAGGAGTACAGCAGGAGTGTATTGTTGAAGAGCCTTTGAACATTTTATAGTCAGTTTTAATTGAACGTCTAAGGGAAATCTTTTAGAAATAATAACCATTTTAATGTCAGCTGAGTAAATATGTGTAACAGAACTGAAAATGTTGGCCTGGAATGTAGCTTAATTCGCAGAAGTTTGGGAAAAGTCTTCTGAGCTCATCCATAAATGCACTGGAAGCATCTGTATAGCGACTGTATAGTGTGACACTGACCATAGACCAGCACTGTTCTGCAGGCATTATTTAATTTAAACCTTTATTACAGAAATACAGAATTCTTGCTTTTAACACTCCCTGAGCTAAAAATACATGCAGCACTTGGAAAACTATAATGAAATCAGTGAATACATGTCGTTTCTGGATATAGAAGCTCGTCTTAAGTCTCAGCGTACTCTGTAACAGCCACACTTGCTCACGTCAAACACTCCGAGATGGAAATTATAGAGTTGGAGCTACCTGCTGCTGGTACAGCGATCGGCTTTAGCATTAACCACAAAGCTAATGACATAATAAGCAGGTCTGTTTAAAAAAAAAAACGGCTCTGCGCAAAGGCACGAGAGCCCAGAGACGGTGCACAGATAAGGTCACCGTGCACGCATGGATTGGCGTCTCACAGCAGGGATATATCGTGCACACAAATGGGTGCAGTGTCATGACGTAGCAGGTTTCAGTCCGTCTCTTGTGTCTACTTTAGAACCCCTTCCCAACTGTCCTATCTGTTGTACAGGCTGCGCTTTCATTTCCAAACGTGCGCACAACTTCACCCCGAACTCTGCTGACCTTTTACAAAATGCCCGAGATACCGGCCCCCTGCCAGCTCCTGACGTGCACGCACCGATACCTGTCGGTGTCGGCACACTTACCGCACACGCGGAGGAGATCGCAGTGCCGGTTGTGTCTTCCCCTTTGACTGTGCCGTCTCAACGGCTGTTTGTGTACTGTGCAACGCAACTGCAGCAATGGGCTTCTGTGATCCTCACGTCCCAATATGAACACGTCACGACTGAATTCAACCCGGATCAGCAGCTTAACCAAACACGTGACATGTGCAGCCAAGTCTTCAGCTGATTCTCTGCAACCTCTTTTGTGCGAATTCGCAGCTTGCTGCTGCAAAGTGTCCTTTTTTTTGTTTGTTTCTTTTATAATGTATGTATTTTTTCGGGCTTCCTCATGCAGGGCTAACCTTATCAATGGTGTAACGTCCCAGTAAGCTAGTAAATATTCGTGCACCACACCATGGGCCTGAGGCATCCTCACAATATTAATCTTTTTTTTTTTACTTTAACTTTTACGGTTTCCTGTCATTTTCTTTCTCATGTGTCCTATTGCGAAGGTGTTGAATTTTTTAAGCTCAGCACTAATTTCTTATTTTCTTGGGCTAATTCACCCAGTTGCACTTTTTCTTTCTTGGCGATTTATGTTAATAAAATCTGTAAACTGCTGTGTGTTTAAATGGCTGTAATATCCTGTTACAGTGGAATAATAACTAGACACTAACCAAAGATTAAGCTAGTTTCATGGATTTGAGGGTTTTGTTTTCTCTATTTATCTCTCCCTCTCTTTTTCTCTCTCTTTCTCTCTTCTGTCCACACAGGCTAGAAAAATACATCAGCATTTTCCCTCAATCGTCCCTCACTACTGAAGCATTTGTGTGTATTTTTCTTATTTTTTTTCTTTCTCTCTCTTTTTTTTGATTCTTTTTTTTAAAACTCTAGTCACATCCGCAATCCCGCGGCCCTTTAAGGAGCTTTCACGCTTTTTGGTTTGCTTTAGATGTTTAATACCCCTTCTCTTTTGTGTCAGGGAGCTGGAGAGGCGTTAAGAAGCCGCTGATAAACCCCACTTAGATCCCTTCCTGGCCCGTCACCCCGGCCTGCCGGGCCGCTTTAGCAGGGAACTGATCTGTGACGGCCTGCCACTCAAACTGAGCACTTCTGAAGGCTGACACAATGGAGTGAGCAACACACTAGAGGGCCCGGGGGTGTGTGGGGAAGGGAAGGAGGGAGGAGGCAGAGAAGGCCGGGCAGTGCCCTAAAAGAAAGCTCGAGGAGGGGCCAGAGTGTATCTCTCTAATCTTTCTGCTCACTTTATACTATTTCTCTCTCTGCTTCCACTTTCTACCCGCTGCCGCGGACACAGACGGTTTTTTAAACTGGCTTTTGTGTTATCGAGTTGACTGTATGCACAGCCTTTCTTCTTTCCCTCTGTGGTCAGGGAATGAAGGGAGGGGTGGCGAGAAGGTGAGGTCCAGATAAGGATCGGCAGTGCATCGGGGTCCAGGCGCTGCCTCGGTTGGTGGGGTGGGTGTGGAATAAAGGGTCCAGCTACAGCCGGGGGTGGGCAGGCACGGGCTCTTTAAGCTCAGCGTTATGATTGACAGGGGGGGAGAGCGCATGCTGGCACCCCTTGGGGGGGGGCACGTGGCCGCTGAGGCGACCACAGCCATCAGTCTCCCAGGGGGCCGTGGGTAGGTAGCGAACCCAAAATGTCAGCTGTGATATCTGTGCAGCCGGCCCGGTATCACAGCGCTGCAGCTGCCTTCCATCCAGAGCGTCCACTCATTCATAGAGAGACATGGGAGTATTATGTGCACACACACACACACCTCCTTGCCGTTCTCCTTCTAATCCGCACCCTCACATTGTTTGTCAGTCATTTCTGCCTCAGCCGTTAACTCATGCAAGTTCTCCCGGAAGCGTCCCCCCCCATCCCCCCTTCCCCCCGCACCCCAAAAGAAGGTTTATTTTCTACAGTCCTGCTGCCCTGATTGCTCAATCTGCCATTAAGCTAAGCTTTTATTCTAAAGAGAGCAGTGTCAGCTCCTTTTAGCTAACTATGGAAGTCTGGACCAGCTGGATATGCATGACATTCTCAAAGAGGGGAAACGTAAAAACTAGGGGGAAAAAAAACAACAATAAAAAAACTGCTGGTTTTGATCAATTCAATTTTTTTTTCTTTTTTGCATTATTTGTACTGTGCGGTTTCATTTGTACTTTCGATCCATGATCCTGCGGACGTGCGTGCTTGTGTGCACGCCCTGGTCTCCCAGCTGGATGATGAATGTGCTGACAGTGGAGGGGTCAGTGTCACAGACAGTGCGGTCAATTGGCCCCTGTCTCCTGAGCCTAACCTTGAGCAGCATTCCCCAAAGAGTCTCAATCTGCTGCTAGGCCAAACACACACATACACACACACACACACGTGCACAGATATTCCTGGCTGAATATGTGCCATTAGTGGCCAGCAGGGCCTGGTTTGACAGAGAGCGATTAGCTCCCTATCATGAGTATTGATCACAGTTTCTTCGCTGCTTCTTCCAGGGAGGAGCTGGAGGGGGTTTACCAGGCACTTGTGGCACACACACACACACACACACACACACACACACACGTTTTACATGCAGACCTATGCTTTGTTGACACATATTTTCTATTTATGTTATTTAGGCTCATATTGATTTAACGTATTTAAAAACATCTTCGTTTTTTTTCAAAGTTTTTCTGGTAGCAGTCATCACTTTGTGTGTTGTATAAATCAGTCTGCACTATTGATTATGTGAGGATGAAAGAATTGTTCAACTATTATTTTACCGTTTTATTAGCATCGGTAAACAGCTGAACTGAAGGCGCGTGTGCACTGAGGCCACGCTGGTATGTTAATAAAGAGGCCTCACCGGGAAGTAACGATTGTTCTCGCTAAGTCTGAGACGCGTCTCACTTCTGCAGGTGCCTGTATTGTCTCAGCTTTATGATGTGTGCACAGCTGTATGCAAATGACTGAGCCGTCATTACTCTGTTTTCACTATTTGCGGAGAAAAGCATATTTGTTTCTGTTTCCTTTCTTTGGTTTTGTACAGAATTACTTTGATTCGTGAGTATTTGTTAATGCGCTTTTTGCAGAACTGCGGAAACTTTTTAGCCGTTTTCCTCTTTGTGCTTTCTAGCCTCCGGAAGTTCAGCTAGTTTAGTTTGGCTCTTGTTAATTGAGTATAATTAAAGACCATAAAGCCTTTTAGGACATAAAAGACGACAGCCGCCCCTCAATAGGATTTATTTCCACCCTCTTCCGCTGATTTAAGTGTAACTGCACAATAGCAATCTGACACTGATATGCGTGAGCATGTGCGTGTGTGTTTGAGAGGGAGATCTGTTGTTTGATTTCGAGCGCCCACCTTCACAAGGACCAACCTCTTATCAGATCAAAGCTGCAAGCACTGGCCTATGAAAGAAGTGTGTGTGTGTGTGTCTGTGTGTCTGTGTGTGTGTAGAGAACAGGTGAGGTGGGGGTGTTTTCATTGCTTTTAACCCAGGACAATGGGACCGCAAAGGATAGAGCAAGCGAGCACTCTTTGAACTAATGAAGAGGAAACCTTTTACTCTCCTCCATAAAGATATCCTCCACTCTCTGTGCTGCGGCCTTTTCTTTCCCCTTTAGAAAATAATAGAGCAGGACAGTAAAAGAATATTTTAGTTTGTTTCCTCGCAATAAACGAGACTTAAGAGATGGCAAATGATTGTACACGAGCGTCTATCACGTGAAGTGAATATAAATCTGACTGTGCTTGACCAGAGTCGGAGATTACGCATTGTCCCCGCTGTGTTGTGATTTCCAGGTCCAGTGGGTGCAGCGGCAGCGCCGTCATTACAGAGACAAACGACTTCCTGCGAGAGGGTTCAACTACAGTAGCACCTACAGTAAGTTCTCTGTAACCTTATAAATCTGCCTTACTTACTGTATCTTATCCATTCCGAAGAAATTAAGTTTGCAGGGATGTTTAAATGCTGATTTCAGGTGGGGTTGGTCTTCATGAGGAGATAGATTTGGGACAGGATAGAAGATTTGAAAGGATCCAACCAAGAGCCTCACTGAAAAAACAGTGTCGGCGCACTGTGACGTTACTGCTGAACAGCTGAAGCGTTCCGAATGTGATGTAACCTGGCAAAAATGTGGATGTAATGAATAAATTACCATGTATTCGCAGTTCCAAAAATACACGTCATAAATATAATGTGGTTTTCACAGGTGTTCAAGTGTATCTGAACAAGTTAATTAACAACATCAGAAACACAGAGAGGAGGTAATAGCTGAAAAGCAAATTTGCTTTATTTACATGTAGGAAATCTTCAGTAAGAGTTCTCCTGTAATCATATCTGGGGTATTTGCAGTTTCCACCAAGCACAAAAACACAAACTGAATTGCTGCTTATGGGTCATAAAGCTGGCATTTAGTCAATAAGATAAGTAAAAAGGTCACAGTGTTAGGTAATGCGCCTTCATAGGCATTCAAATGCTGTAACGTATTAGTTGAATCACTTAATTTTTGAGCAATTCGTTTTAAATAGTCTTGCTTTGCAAAATCGATTTTCCTTTGTTGCTTTTGTTGATGCTTGGCCTTGATTTTTTTTTGTGCATTACACAAAAAAATGCAAATTTTATTTACAGCAAGCACTGGACTGGATTGATTTATACAAATTAAAAAAGGCTGCTGCAAAATCAGGCATTTTTGCCAAAAGAGTCCAAGTGATGTTACTGTAATAATATGCTAATATTATGCTAATTAGAAGGTAATATTCAACCAGTAAACCACCTTAGTGGGAGGCCTCGTGCCAGTGGTTGGAGACCAAGGACCTTCTTAACTCAGAGTTCAAAACACGACAGTGAACAAGTGCACATGTAGACATGCACGAGGGGTCTCTGTGTTCGCAGGTTCCTGGAGGATGGAGCCTCCAGCTGACAGGGAACCGAAGGAGAACAGGAGAGACCAGTGCCTCACCTTCAATGACCCGCTCTGGCCCATCCAGTGGGAGCTGGTGAGTGTCACAGCGAATGTGTGTGTGTGTTTTCCGGAAGCGCCTCCTCTCCCCTACTCAGAGCCACTAATGTTCTGATGGTGAAGGATGCTCCGCTGACAGGCATAAGTCAGGCACGCTTTCATGAGTGACTGGTGAGAGACGGGAGATGGAGAGAGGTAGGCTGATTACAGAGAGCGAGGGAGAGAGAGGAGGAGGAGGAGGAGGAGGAGGAGGAGGTGAAAGAGATTGACCGTGTTGAACCGAGACAAATGTCAGGGATTGATGACGCTCGGAGCAACACACAGATTGATGTGCGAGCTGAGCAGCGAGACAAGCTCATTCCTCCTTGTCCTTTTTGTTTGTTCAATGCACGTTTGGGAAGGGCAACAGCAATACCGAATCATATTTAAATTATTCACTGAGAAGTTTTCTTAAGCGTATTTAGCTTCCGTTGGGATTTTTTCTAAAACTGATGTTGATGACAGCATTTAAAAACATTGTTTGAATGTGGTGACACATCATTGCGCATGCAAACTGTGTTTTTCTGGACTTTTAAGACCATTTTGTAGCTGCAGCGGAACATTTTGAGGGATATGCCAACAACAGCACAGACTTCAATTAATATTTCAGGTACACTGGTGCTCTTGAAGTGGCCTTTGAATGTCACAGGCGGATATTACACACGAAAATGTGATTTTAGAGAAAAAAAGGCATTAGGATGACATATTAAAATGAAATCTTGAAGGCCAGTAATAAGGAAAACAATGTTTGCATGAGGATGCAAATCTAAATATGTTGATTTGAGGTTCAATGAGTTTATCATTAATTCTCTCTGCACATTTGTGCATTTTGTGCGATTAAGGATACAGTTTGTGCTCATGTTCAAGCACCAGACCATCATACGATGTATCATCCAATCATGTCCAGCCATGCAAATGCATAAACATTAGTAGCTGTCGATCAAAGGTGCGTCTGTCTGAGTTTCGGGCTGCATGAGCTAATAGCTTCTACAGCCTTGGTGGCTGCTTATAGATAAATGTACAGATGTTTTGGACCTGGATAATCCACATATTCATTCATAAATCAGTGTGATCTTGATTGATATTAACGATGTGTAAAATCATAAATCATGAATGAGGAAATTATTAATTATGTTACCTCTAGCGATGCCGCAGAGGCAGAAACGATATGTGCTTACCCACCTATATTGACCCTAAATGAATTATTTATATGTTGTGACACACACACATAAAAAAATATTTATATATAGTGTAATTAGTATGTTCTTGAATACTTCAGGTGTGATAAAATTCTAAAATAATTTGCTCTGCACTGCTATGATTGCAACTTTTCAAGTCTGCATTCACATCTCTCATCCGGCAGCGCTGGGTGCGATTCCAGGTTCAGTGTTCTGCTCAAGGACACTTTAGTGTGCAGGAGGCAGAGGACCGGAATCAAACCAATGACCCCCGGATAACTGGACCACTCTACCACCTGCCCCAAAGTAACGTTGTTCAAATTAGCCCTGCTGAGCCCATCAATCTGTGTCTAAGTGGGGGAAATGCAGAGTGCGTGCGCATCCTGAGGAGTTGTGAGTGGCTTGATCTTATCACAATAACTGTAAACAGCAACAAAAGCAGGTCACATGACGCTATCACATCCATTAAAATCATCAGGATTGGTCAAGGACGTCACTTCAGATGCAGATGTCCAACTGAAATGCTAAAATGTGTAATTAAAACAAGTGGTGTGACTCAATGGGTGAAACACAACAGGAAGAACAGAAGAGAACGTAAACCAATACTGAAACGTTGCTAGCAAAACTTTAAATCATAAAGGGTCTTGATCGAGTTAACGAAGGGTCTTGATTGCGTTAACGGCACTGCTCAAGGAGTAGCCGTTTGTCCACGCATAGACCCAAAAAACACTCTGGGTTCTTTCTGACAGAGCCAGCAGAAGCAGTGATTTCACCACGGCAACCAACAGCAGATTGAGTGACATATCGGCTCTGAGGGCAATATGGGGGTGGGGGTGACAGAGGAGGGGGAACGGGAGCGAAAGAGAAGGAAGAATCTGACACAGGGGAGGATATAAAGCACATTTAAAGCATGCCATTCACTCTCTCTCCTTCTCTTCCTCCATCTCTCTCGCTTGCCTCCTGTTCTGTTGTGTTTAATCAGCCTCTGGTGGACACGGGTATTGATTGAGGGTCAGTTATCTGCACCAGGGTTGGTAGTCTGCCAGGACCAGACATGAGGATCTACACAGTGTATGTGTGCGTGTGCGTGTGTGTGTGTGTGTGTGAGTGAGCCTAGCATGTATGTTTGTTTTAAAGCCGGCATATATCCTGTGTGAGCAACACACACCATCCTCCCACACACACGCAAGGCAAGTGGACTCATCGCATCCTTAAGTCCATCTGCTTCCGAAGAGTTTGTAAAAAACTGGTCAGATCCATTGCTTGTAGATGATTGGTGTGTGTGTGTGAGAGAGAAAGAGAGAGACAGAGAGAGTGAGAGAGAGAGAAAAAGAGACTGAAGAATGATTGCTATAGCAATCGCCTATACCACTTCAGTGATTGAAGCCTTCTTGAAGGGGCTGAGCTATGTGATGGTGCTGAGGCGGATGAGTTGCATCTTGTGTGATGAGTCTTTTTTTACAAACAAATATGTTAGAAAAAAAACCCCCAAAGATGTGAATAAAGTCTGAGAAACACTCTTCCTGCTCCTGTTTTTATTCACATCAGCCGTGCTGACATTAATATCAACAGGTACAAACATTGTTTAGGATGTCCCCTTTTTTTTAATTAGGAAAAGCGTTTTTTAAATACCTCCCCACATATAATGAGATGATATTATAAAGATTTCTGTCTTTTGGCAGCCTTGCAAGACCTCTGGGAATAAATAAACCTGACTCACAGGTTTTCAGATGAGGCTGTAAAGGCTGCGTCCCTTTTCAAGGAGCCACGATCACTGTCTTTGTTCAGGGTTCGATCGGCTCCTCTCGCTCTATCCACCAAGATTTCCCAAAATAAATTAAAATTTATCCCCCCTGGGTGTTTAAATTTTAAATGTCTGCATTTTTACACTTCGGTTGTATGAATGTATAGAATTTTTAGCGTGATTGTTGAATCCTTGCTGTTTATATTAACAGAATAAACTAATCTAAAGCCAAATCCTACATTTTTGTTGTTGTCAACCACCATCTACTTTGCAAGGATGCACCAATTCCGCTATTTTTGCTCAGACTGATAAACAAATGCATCAGTGCTGTACCTTCTCCAGCCCCCTGCTGAGCTGTTTTTCTTTTTCTTCTGTCTCCCTTCCTTATAATCATGTTGACAGAGCCAGCAGAATTTTTTTCCACACCCACTCTGAGCATCAAATTATTTGCAGGTATTAACAATCTAAAGTTTCATGGTCAAGTCTATGAAAAGTGAATTTATGCTTTTTTTCCCCCTTCTTTTATGCACATGGTGGTGGTGGGAGGGGTACTAGGGGGTTACTCCTGGGACCTGCAATGATGTCCCATCGGCAGAAGTAGCGTATGTGGGTGTGTGTGTATTAGAGTGTGCGCTGGTGTGTGTTTATTTACGTGTGTGTGTGTATGAATTTGTGGTTTGAAGTGCGGGGATGAAAGAGGTGCTTTGTGACTCTTCCCTGAACTCTGAAGGCTCCTTTTGGGCACAGACACAATGATATGCGCAAACTTATATAAACCCACCAGCTTACAGCAAACGTTTCCGTCACGGCTCCTGCGCAGAAAATTCATATGGGATGTTTATGTAAAGACCACAGGTAAACACAAAAGATAAACACTGGATCTCGATGACAACAGCCGCCTGTATGATTTTAATAACACTACAAAAGAAATTAGATTTTCAGTTGTGTCTGCCTTGGTTGCCTCTCCAGGGTGTGTTCCTGCCTCTGCTCAGTGGTTCCTGGGATAGGCCCCAGCATTCCCGGTGACCCCGATTAAAGAATAAGTGTCAGATAACAGAAAATAGATAGAAGGCGGGACCTTCGGGAGCATGGACCCTGCCTTAACAAGCGCCGCTGGTTCCCATCTCCCTGTACTGGCCGAACAAGTTGTGTACTGGTGAAAATAACCACATCGCCATCGTTAGCAGAGCTTTCAAGTGTCAGACCATGAACTGTTTGGTTCAGGGGATGATTTGTGTGAGCACAAAGAATTTAAGCAGCAAACCAACAAGCACATCCAACACAACAAGTGGACAATTGTGCCTGCCTGTTCTGCGTGAATGCCACTCCTGTTTTGGAAAAGTACGTTCACAAATGGGTACAGGCTAACAAAAAGCTGCACTTTGCCTGGTGCGATCTTTATTGGGATTTCAAAACAAAACAGCAGCTCTGACTGCAGTAATTCTTTAAAATGCTCGATAATCTGAGAGAGTTGTGCGCCTGTGTGTTTAGTTTGCACAGGGGGAGTACGGCGCCGGCGGCCTGGACCTGAACATAATGCCAGTGTGGTGCAATAACGTCACTGGTGATGGAGTGGTGGTCAGCATCATCGACGATGGTGAGTCCAACCTGAGTTTACACACACACACACACACACAACTATTGTTGTTTTCTATCTGGATGAATGTGGGTGAAGCACTTTTTCATACGGGACATTTTCTTCTTCCTACAGTGATATTGTGACCAGGGCATCATTTATGGCCTCAGCTATGGAATTCTGTATGATTATAAATGTGTGACCCAGGGCATCAAAAATCAATTTTTCCAACCCCCTCAATAATATGCAGCATTTAAAACTCCAAACGGGAAAAGATTCGATGTGATGAGATTGAACTCTGTCCCTCAGTAGGGAAGGTAAATGATTTGTGTCGATGCTCCTCGTCTCTTTCGCTGCCGTCACCGCCGCCGCCGCCGCTATCATCTTTGTCTCAGTCACGCCACAATGAGAATTCATTTCTCTCTGATTGCTGGGATATCTGGCAACAAGGGAAATGAGAGCGTGGCATCTTATGGGCTCATTCATCAAGAACTAATTGAAGCCTCACTAGTCTCAAGTGCTGATAGAGTTGGAGTAGTGGTGGAGTGTGCTGATTTGTGTGCGTTTAAGTGTTCATGCGACACCTTTTTTAAAAAGCTTCTAAGTGGCTGTAACTTTGCAGCGTGTGTCGAAAAAATGGACCGGGAGAAAATGCGCCGTGAAAGTGCAATCACTCTGAGAAATTGCACATGTTTTTTTGTTCACTTGGGTTGCGCGTCTATCAGCTCACTTGTGTGTGTCGATTCTTAACCTCACTTGGCTGTTTGTAATGAAAGATGCTGCATTTAGCTCGGACTTCTTTGGAAAGGAGGGCCTCTTTTCGTACCGCGTCCCCTTGCCTGCATGCAGACGGCCACTGTGTGTGCACACGCATGTGTGGGTTTGCGTGTTGTGAGTCTGCTGAATGGGCGAGCCAGAGAGGAGGAGAGAGAAATTAGAGGAAAGATATAGAAGGAAATGTCAGGAGAAAGCAAAAGCAAAAAGAAGAGGGGGTGAATGTGTGTTAATGTTGCTGTGTGTGTGTGTGTGTGTGTGTGTGTGTGTGTGTGTGTGTGTATGTGTGTAGGTCTTTGTGTGTGTGGGTGTGTGCGTGTGTGTCTGAGTATTAGACTTGCACCACTGAATCTCCTCTCCTCTGAGGCTATTGTACTCTGCTCCACCTCTCTGTATTGATTCCTCTGGGCAACAGCTCTCTCTCTCTCTCTCTCTCGCTCTCTCTCTCTCTCTCTCTCTCTC
>CAAE01014545.1:692585-716414 GCA_000180735.1 Tetraodon nigroviridis
TAGTGAAAATATTTACACGACAAGATAATATATGTAGAAGTACATTAAAAAAACAGAACATTTTCCAACTAAAAACATTGAACCCATGCATCCATCAGGCTGCCATGCACTCATTAGAAGGGTGGAATGAATTAAAGGTGTCAATAAATCGGCGTGCACCCTGCATCCACCTTGTCCCCCTGCCCCGTCCCTGTCATCCTGCTATCATTTTCGGGCCTCCGTCCTTTCCAGCAGAGCTCCGCCGTAGCACTCCTCCATCGATTGGGCTGATGTCATTGTCATTACATGTCATTGGTACAAAGAGAGGCACAAATTAGAGCAGCGCAGATAGAGGCAGGGAGAAATAGAGTGAAAGATATAAGGAGATGTGGAAGAAGGATTTAGAGAATGCCGCTGCTGTTGTTGCCGAGTGATGGTTCAAAGGCTGCGACCGTATTTATGTATTTATCTGCTGATGCCGGAGGTGCGAAATCCTAACTAGTCGTTGTGAAGCTATAGATGCATTAGCTGTTTCCGTTTGTGCAGCGACAGTGAAACCAGATGGCGATGGATATCCTGACACGGTGAAAAGAGCGTAATTGACATAAGAGGAAAAGAGAGAAAAGACGGGCACAGCGATTTACTTGCTTTTGTAAGCCAAGAAGAGGAGGAGAAGGAGAAAAAAGAGCTCTTTGTCCCTGTTTGATAATCTGACTGATGTGGTGAAGCTTATTGAAAACAGGAAGCTGACGTTCCAGACGTTAAGAGTAGTTATTCACAACAGTTATCAAATTATGCCATCTCACCATTTTTAACTGCCGCTGTGTGCCCTAGGTTGACTAATGACAATAATAACAACTTATTCACCTTCTCTGCTGCTTATTCAGATGAAATTTACTCACTTTTGTCAGAATGGGTGCCTGGGGTTAGTGAACGTCAGTTAACTGTTACTGTTTTTTTTTTCACTATTTAAAAGAAGTGTTCGCCAAACAATACAAATGGCTCGCGCGTGTAATTTTGGGGTGTGTGAATAAAATAGATGTAATGCTTTTTTCTGTTTTAACGGAGAAATCTGGGGTTGAAACCTTTGTTTTTTTACGGTGCAGGAAAGTGCATGAAATAATTGTGTTTGGACGCCCGGGGTGTGAGTGCATCATCCATGCATGAAGTTGGGCTCCTGGCTGAAGTCCAGGTTGTGTCAGACGCTGCAGCGTGCATGTTTGTGAGGGTAGAAATGACACTGGCCGACTCTGTAAAAGTGTGTCTGACAGGGGCAGCGACGGAGTCAGCGCTTTTCTTCTCTCCCTCCTTGCCCCCCGCTGCTCAATCCATCCAGCTGCTGTCACCACAGGGGAGCAGACAATCTATCAAGGCATCGGGATGCATTCTCCTCACCTGCGCTGCGCCTTTAATGAACAGCCAACATGATCCTGGCTGACAAGCAGGAAATGGATGTAATAAAGATTGTTTCTGCATGCTCTTTGCATCCCTGATAAATCACCTCGCTGTGCAACAGATACGGGAGCCACATGGAAATTTGATTTCCCACGGCAAGGGGGAGGAAGAAGAGAACAGTGGGGGGAGAAAGAGCTGAGAATGGCAGGGGCACTCTATTTTATTTTCCTTCTTTTCCCAGCAGAGTGAGGTACGGTGTGTGGTGGCGGAATGAAAGACTTTTGGTCTGCGGTCTTATTTATCCCAGCAGTGCCGAATAATCCCCGGGAATAGATTTGTGCCCATAAGTGTGTAATTCCAACAATGTGTGCAGATGTTTGGATGTCTGCCATCACATTTAGATTCATTGGATGTATTTACTGTAAATACGGGACTTTAAAGCCGACATTCACATTAGTTTAGACGGCTAGGAGCCCCCGCTAACTCATCTTATCTAAAAGATGGCACTCAACAGCTGATCTGATCACTTGATTCTCCACATCTTAAACAGGACATGCCTCCTTTGTCTGCTTGGCCAGGATTCAGCTTTCCTGTGACGCCTTTAAATAATCCGTAATTTCCGTTGCCTGATGTGTACATGAGGGATATTTGACGCTTATTCCCTACCTTAGCTTAACCTAAGCTTCGCCGACTGCTGTCGGTCTGAATGAATTGAAAATATGACTGAATGTGTGATGTTTGTGCAGATGTGCAACTTTGTGCAGATGGTGATTGATCTACTGGCCCCCCTTGCATCTCGGTGCAGTGTACTGCGTTCATGCTAGCTGATCATATAATTAAACAATGGCTTGTAAGTGCTTGCGACGTCAATAATTACAACTGCTCATTGGCGATGTTCTCCATATTTACGTGTATGCTTATTCCGTTTTTTGTGGCAGCTTGTTCAATGTGTTTCTAAGGTGTTTTTAGAACAACCTTGCAGATAATAAGTTGTTTGTCTTAAAGGTTTACAAAGGTGTTTCAGGAAGATTCTTTTTTTTTCATTTTAGTTTGACTAAAATAGCCCCCTGTAGAAAAAGCCTTTATTTGAACAATAATATTTTTTAATTTTTAGGTTCTTATAAAAAATGCCTGTTTTGTCTGAGGCTGTATTTCTTCTTCGCTACTGTTGCTACAGCAGTGAAGTGTTTTCCAGGGCCTTCAGGAGTAACTTTGGTCTGTAAGTGAAATGTTGCGGTCTCATTTCCCCCAAACAAAGTGACCTTTGATGAACACCGTAACATTTTCACACATCGTTATTAATGAATAAGCTCCCAATGCAGATTGTGTCCACAGTTATGAGGACATGCACCAGAGTGAACAATGTTTTCAGTTTAGGTTTCATTTATTAAAACTGAATAAACTGACCAATTTGTTCTCATTTTTACATTTATAATAAAGATAGAGCCTTCCCTTGTACATTACATCCAGGAAGATGGGTTGTAAAACTATATTTTTCGCATTTTTAAGCAAATGTAGAAAACACAGACGCCACGTGCAGTACAGTAATAGTTTGAAAGCATAAAACACAATGTGGCAGCCTTTTAACAGACAAACAATATGAGCAAACAACGAAAAAACACCAGCAAACGTTCACCCACATGGCCTACTGTCCAAACACACTCTCACTGGAAGACATTAATATTGTAGCGTGCAGAAAAATGAGGAGGGAGGGCGAAGAAAGAGAATAATGATTAGAGCTTTGGTGAAATAATAGCGGGGGAGCAGGGGAAATACACGGGGAATGGAATACAGTTGAATAAAGGTAGAGCGAGATTGAGATAGGGAGAGGACGGGAGAGGGAAGAGTGAGATAGCGAGGGGGGCTTTGCAGATATGAAGGTGGGTGGGTAATTTATGATTTAATCTAATGCAGTGTGGACCTGCTGTAAGTCACACAGGCCTCAGCTGGGAAAGCGAGGGAGGAAGAGATGGAGGAATAGAGAGCGATATTAACCTTTCCTTGAAGCGGGTGTTGGACCCTTGTATCTGACCAGCAGCCAAGAAGCCCCCCCCCTCTACATTAAACCCCACCCCCAAACTGCCCCTCTAGGACTGCCTTTTTCCTGAAGCCATTATGTAATCACGATCCAATTAAGGTCCAGCGATCCAATTAAAGAATGCCAAAATAAAAGCACGGCGTTTTCGCTCTGAAAAGGCAGAAACCGTTGCCTACCTCTCAGCCTACACTTGTGATGTTGTTTGAGCAGGAAAAGAAACTCAGAAGAAACTTTATCAACAGAAAAAAGCCCAAGGAAATAGCTGTCAGGAAAAAAAAAAAAAAAAAAAAAACACAACGCCCACACGTCTTGACTGACAACATACCGCACAGAAGTGCAGAGTAAAAGCACGAAGCAGGCTCGGTAACAAAATGAGAAACTCGCACGGCTCCAAAATTCCACCGCAACGAAACGTGCACCTCGTTTCTGCACCCGGCGTCGGGTAGCAAAGTCAATCTGAGATTTAGGCTGCCGCAGTAATCAGTTGTTGCCACTGGCTTTGCATTTCCTGCTTTTCGAGTAATGAAATATGGTTTTGTTTTGAGAGCGTGGGACCCTACACGATGTGGAAATATAACACTGTTGGTCCTGACAAATGAGGTGTTTTCTTTTTTTAGGGCACAATGTAGCATCTTTGTTGATTGCCCCACAAAATTCTGCTAAATCCATATCAATAGCATTAGGGATCTGTTATTTTTTAAGAAGTCTTCAGAGCTTCTACGCGTTTCCACCTAAATCCGAGTCCTTGGTGTATGTTTTGAGGGTCAAGGATTTAGAATATCACACTAATGCTGCACTGGGAGCATGTTTTGCGGAGGTATTGACATGTGCTAGAGATTTTCAGCCTTGGCAGAGGTCCGTGCTCTCCAAGGGCTTTTTAGCATAAAATATACAGCGTATCGACGCTCTTCTTGCTCAACGGCCTGAATCCGTAAAATACGGATTTATTTGGCTCGGTGTCAAATTTCACAATTAAAATGATCAGGTCAGGCAATGATTAAAATATGCATTACAGCGTAGCTTCTTTCATGTTTTTTGGGGCTGTATGTGACAGGGTGCAGTGCAAATATGTAAAATGTCCATTTCTTATTTATTCTAATGAAAGAGGAAAGCAGCAGCCAGAAGAAGGCAGGAGAGAAGTGGAAGTCGCGTTAGGTTTAAGGTGGAATTGAAGGAAAACAAGAGCAGATGCTTGTATTTATGTATATACGCAGACCTGTGGCAGTTCCTAATGTCTACATATGGACACCAGTCCACCGATGCTCTCGTCTACAAATCTGATGACATCAAAAGGCTGAGATGGAAAAGTGTTGGAACTCTGCTGTCTATTTGCTGTTAACGGCTCGCAAACATGTTACCTGCCAACAAACACCCGACAGAACACTTGGTGCAGGAACTATAGTGTGCATTAGGCTCTGCAGGCAAGCAGATAGACAGATTCTTAGCGTAAAAACACTGACCTAAGGGCCTTTGTCTTTAATAATGTTTGAATATCTGTTCACGGTGGGTCCCAGAAGAAGATGCAGATCGCTGTCAATCACAGACCTGGAGTTAGCAGTTTCTGCCAGAGAAGACACCACTGTCCAGAACCCAGCGAACCGACAAAGCCATCTATTTAGAGACGAGGCCTTGAGCCGCGGCAGCGCCGACTACCGGAGTGCAACTCCTGTGTTTGCCTGGGTAATCTCTCTTCGGAGAACCATTTGCCTGGATAAATATTGTTTTTCGTGTTGGCCACCCTAATGGCACCCTGTGCAGAATACGGGTCTGTAAGTGACGTTGTCTGTCACGCTGCTGGCAGGCTAGCGTGGGAGTCGTTGGCACACCGTGGGGTCTCTGCAGCGCTCATTTGAATTCGCTCGTCCCCAATCATGCCACTACACTCAGCGACTATACACTTCCACACTCCACTCACACACTACTCCCACTACCTGTTTGGGCGCCGGCGCACTCATTTGCATGAAATAAGATGGAAATGGAGCCCTTATTTATGCCAACAGAAATGGAGTGTGTTATTAAGGGCACTATTGTGCAAAAGAGACGGTGGCGGTAAGAATACATTACAGAGGCTATTTCTGGAGTGGCTCGAGTCACATAGAGGGTAATGCTTTACAGGTCCCTGATGACTTTTACAGTCTGGGCACCAACACTGGATGAGCTGTGTGTATGTTTATGTGCATTTGGTGTGTGAATGTGTGCCTATTTGTTCTTATGTGTGTTTGGATATGGACGTGTGGATGCGCACCTGCACACATCTTAGAAGGGTGTCGACAGAAGAAGCGGAAGGTGGTCATGAGTTTCACGTGATGGACAGGTCTCAATTTATTTACGTTCTTCTGCAATCTGTCTGTGGCATATTGCCTGGTAAACAGTTAGGCGCTGGTACATTTCAGTAGTATAATCAGCGATCAGTAGCTGATTTTTCTTTCATGAGACTGGACCTAAAAGCACTTCTTTGTGAGACGTTAAAGAAGAACTTTCAACTTTCAAAAGCGTGGAACATTTACAAATCCGGGATCAGATTCAAGGTTTACCTATCTGGATTGAAGAATATTTGAACTTGTTCCAAATCTGCTTGCCAGGTAACAACAGGTTATCTGCGGCAATGACATAGCGCTCAGTCTTTCTCTGATTGCTTCCCCCCCACCCCCCCCACCCCTCCATACATTCCTGAAGTTTCTGCTGTTGCAGACAGTCGTTGAAGACAGGTGATGTTCTCCTGCTACTCCAACACAGAGACTCTCGCAGATATTCTAAGCCGCTATCAAAGCTCAAATTAGGGTTTATAGATAATATGCATTCAAACAACAAGCTTTTTGTAATTTTATTAAATTATTTTTCTCACTCATACAATGTCTTATGAGGTTTACATATAAACAGATAACAGGTTGAAAAGAAGGAATTGCTCTCATTTTTAACATAACTGGTTAAAATAAAGCCCTTTCATCCACTAAATGTGAAAGATGTCTTTATCCCAGGTTGTCAGTTGCTAACATTTTGGACTGACTGTTTGGGCCTCCTGCCAGGCCCGATGATCAACTTTGGCAACCTCATAAAACATCGTTCAGCCTCACGCCGGGCTTGTCAAAACCAATCAGCCATGCTGAAAAAGGATATATTTTTTTCAAGAACATCTTTTTTTACTTCGGTTTCAAGTTGTCTTTATATGTTGGAACAATTACTGCATCCTTCCACTGGAGGGAGTTTAAGATGGTGTGTTTTCAGTCTTTTATTCTTCTTTTTTCGAACAAACAGATTATAAGCAAATAGTTGAAAGACGAAACAACGATTTCAATAATCTTCAGTATGTAAAAATATAAAACGCGGGACTCATCTCAGATATATTGATGATAACATTGAGTTCAAAGTGAAGCCTACCTGATTTCATTTCCATTTGGGCCATCATTTTGTCACATACCTTAGTCCTTTATTCTCGAGCAGAATGTAAGATGAAACACATCAAAGTGTGAGGAAAATGAAAAAAGGTAATAGTCCTGAAAGCATCTCTTTTTTGGGGGGATAATAAGAAAATGTTCAATCCTAATTTACATCCATTTTGATATCTAAATCACTGTGATGTCAGCAGCCATAGGTTTTATGCTGAAGAAAAAACAAAAACACAACAGTACGTTGTACGCTGTACGTTTCTCGTCACCTTTAACTAACCCTAACGCACCAGTGGCCCCCCACCTGACCTGACCTGACCTGACTTTTTTATTTTACGTCAAACCTGAACCTGCTCCACCACTAAAACCTCAATTGGCCCCTGTGTGCCCTGTGACCCTTAACCTCATCAGGCTGTGCGTTTCACAGGCTGTCATCGCACAGACACCCCCACTCTGGTTGAATATGAGCTGCTCCGTTTAGTGACACTTGTGCTAATAGTAATTTTTTTAAAAGTAAAGGATAAAAATTTAAGCAACATTATTCCAACACTGGTGGGTCTGAATGGATTGATTTTAAGTTCCAACCTGCTGCAGGAACCTTTAATTACAAACTACTTCAGGTATTAGTCAGTGGCTTACAAATGGACTAGCAGATGAAATTATTGTTCTGTTGTGTGTTTGTGTTGCTTTGGTTGTGTGTGGTCATGGCGGTTGACATGTGGCTTTTTTTCTAATACCTCAAAAAGCCACACATTTTTCTTTCTTTTCTGCAGATTGTAATGGAGTTTATTAGCATCAGAGTAACAGTCTGGGAGCGCCTTTGCATTTGTACTCCTGATGGGTGGATATTTGGGAAAACCGGTTGTTAAAACAAGAAGGGGGAGAGGAAGGGAAGTCGCCCATTAGCTGAAAATTCCGCCCTTCTCCTTGGGCTAAATTGGTGTAAATACTATTGTTCCCCTCGCCATCAAAGATGTATGAAATGCCGTTTCACTGATGGCTTCGGTAAATGCTGCAGCCAGGCAGGTCCAACCGTATAGATATAACAGATCTGCTCTAACCACTGGGCTGTGTAACTGGCCCCGATCTGCATTTGTCATGTAATGAGCATGCAGACGCCACATGTGTGTAGGTGTGTGTGTATATTTGCAGCATACAGGAGGTGGAAACAAAGCAGCCGAAGCAAGTATGAAAATGAACTGTGAAGACAAGAACTGGAGGAGAGCAGAGATGTGTGTTGTTGGAGAAAACACACATCAAATAAGCTAGTGCCAAGGCTAGTGTGGGACCATAACTTCTCCATTCAACCAGAGGTCAAACTGGGGTCAAGCTCTATTGATTTCTTTCCAGGCTTTGTGGCAGTATTTCTTTCTACTAATAGCAAGTGCAGACCTTCAACTGCCCTGGATGTGATTTCTGTGTAATGTACAGCTGAGGACTATTTCTGGATGGATACTGAAACTGTCTTCTGTGCACCGTGACCACGAAGAGAAGGCAACAAACCTGACACAGAAACGGCACTACGCGCTATAAGATAACATACACAAATTAGCTTGCAGTTTGCATCCCTTTATCCCTGCACATTGTTCAGGTCCGCACAGAGGCGCGTGTGTTTTACTGCATCTTTGCAAGGGTGTGAGCTTATCATTTTTCATGTACGCCACATCTGTAGGTGTGTGTGTGTGTATTTTAGTGTGTTCCTGTGCTCGCTAGTGTGCAGTGATGGATCACAGCAGTTCCCTGTTTACCTAGCCTCATGATTTCCTGTGTGTGCATGTAACAAGTGGAGTTTGGCAGGATTAATGAGCGCGCAGCTTGCTGAATGGGTGTTTGGCTCCACAAAGCACTCCATCATAGCCTGATGCTGCTACCATATTCCACACACAGGCGTGCACGGACACACAAAAACACATGGACACACACACACTATGCTCTCTGCAACTCACCACTTACCCCTGCTCTTAATTACACATGGTTAGCCAAGTCCCATTAAGCAAGCCACCCCCCCTCCCATGCTAAACAATGTTAAAACATCCACATTTCTCATAAGCACCGTGTTTAAATATAGTCTCCACGCCATGGTGTGTAGGAGGCAAGTGGTTCTAATATGTTTGCTCCAGAGAGGAGAAATGAACAGATAGCATTACTCAATAGATATTTTCATTTCATCAGAAGTAGTTAGAGACTTTGCAGGTGTCCAACGAACCCCCAAATGGCTGTCGCTAACAAAAGCAAACGTGATTTACATAAAATCAGTTGGAGGAGAAGAATTAATGCACATTCTCTCCTGGTCAAATGGGGCTTCTCAAAGGTTAATGTTTTATGCTTATTTTCAAATGGAACACAAACTCTGGTGTCGTCGTGGCATCCGAGGTGACACCTGGAGTTTCACCGATATTACAATGATGATATTTTTGACATTATTTTTGTAGCCTAATAGATTTTAATTAGAGAAGAAATTAGAGAAGAAAGTTCTTGTGTTTGTTTTTTGTACTGCACAAGGACGATAATTAGACTACAGTGCTATTCGGATGACGGGTTTTAAGCTAACACTAGTGTGCTTGCACACAGTCTGGAGCTTCGTAAACTAGCCTGCTTTCCGAGGGCACCTTATTTTAGCTGAATGGAGCTTCTTCTTCTTCTTTTTTTTAATCTTTTGGCACTGAAATTGTAGCTCAGTGATTGCTGAGCATGAGTTCCAGCATCATCACCTTCAGCTACATTCAGACCCACATTAGATATGGCTTTAGGGGGCGAATCACCACAAATGCTAAACCGCAGTAATCAATCTTCATGGCTCGAGCACTTTACTACAAAAAAGATGATTTTAGATAATCTTTGTTGTGCAAGTTAAAAAAAAAAAACAACTTTTTTTCCCATCACTGTTTTTTTTGTGTGCTAGAGTGTGTTCTGTAGACCCAGAAACATGGAAAAATAAATGTAAATGAGTCAAACTAGAATAAATGATCTACTTTATGCAGGTTTTGACATTAGATTTATATAATCGGGTGTATGCGTGTGCACAACAGGATCCGTGCCTGCCACTGTCTGTCCTTTTGCCTGTGTTGGGTTTCCAAGGGCATAGTTTTATGTTTGTGTGTGCGTGTGGGCAAAAAGGGGACTGTTTTAAAGGATGACAGGAGAGTAGAGCAGAAATCAAATCACTTAATTGCTACATTTTTCATCTCCATCTTTTGTTTTATGGCGGCTGAGGGCCGCCGCGCGACTCCGCCTGTGATTCATGGACGTTAGGGAGGCCGGCGAGCAGCGTCATCCCTCATCGGCACCCAGCCGCCTGCGTACCCAAAGCACCCACACAATTACCGTGATGAATATGACTTGTTTTTGTTGTTGTTTGTTTGTTTGTTTGTTTGCTTATTTTTCTTTTTTCATTCTTTTACTCTCCTAATCAGTTTTTAGTAAGGACGGTCCGGTGCTTCGCTCGGCCGCCGAGCTGTCAGAAATAAACACTTTAGCGGTTCTGGTTCATCCCTCCTTCGCACGAGCCGAACCCGGTGAGTCAGGGAGAGGGAGCAGATACACACGGATAGGCATGCATGGAAAGGAGGAGAAGGAGATCCAGATAAGGGAGAGATAAATATGGGGAATGGAGACGAGGGATGTGTTCATAGATGGTGCGGAGAGATGCAGGAGTGTGGAGAATATCAAAATGGAAAGGCGGCGCGGGGAACGTCGTTAGAGCGGAAGCAGCAGAAAGGTACAGGAAGCTACGAGGAGATACGGACAGATATTACACGTCTAAAAGAGACGTAGAAGACGAGGAAGAGGTGGATAAGGGGGAGGAGCGCAGATAGCACGCGTGAGGTGTGTGAGAGAATGAGAGCAACCCCAGAAGGGATGATAACACAAAATGGGTGTGAGGAGATAAAGCTATGAAAACACAGAGAGAGCCTATCACGCAGGTCACGTGACCTGTCAGTAGCGTCTCTGAGCAGACACCCATGATACGCATGAGACCCCTTTTATATACTTTCCAAACTATATCATGTTACATCTGCTGGGAAACTGGATCCACTTCTTTTTTTTTTTAAACAAATTAGTTGAGTTCAGCATGCAGATACTGCCAGTGTTCTCCAGAACTCTGCAAAAGATATAATGTTTGCAACAATTATTAACAATTATTGCGCTGCAAGGATGTAGAGCTGTAAATCTTACCAGAAAAACAAAACAGTATCGTGCTATTATATAATATGTTTTTTTTAAATCTTTAGCAGAAAGATCTCCTTTGCAGTCACTGACAACCATTAACACACTTTTTAAAGTGTGTTAAACAATGCAAGTTGTTGTTTTTTCCCAAGATTTTAATCTATAAATACTTTATCTACAGTTTACAGGAGAAGGCGAATCACTGATGTGACCCAAGTGCCTAAAAAATCCATTTACAACATCAGGTAGACAGTAGCACGTAAAGAGACCAAGGATGTTGTTTTTTTAGGTTTTTTTTTTTATTATTATTTACTGTAAACCGGTAAACCTACTGCCTCCTACTGCCTGTGTCTGTGCCTGTGCACGCTTCCATCAGACTGCAGGATAAACAAACCTGCTCTGGCAGTAAACATCGCCTATTATTATGTCCGAGACGTAGGAAGTCAGTTCAGAAAGCAAGAGTGAGAGAGAGAGAGTCATGTGATCAATCCAAGAAAAGGCAGATCTGGAAATGTAGCAAATTTCCTGTTCCAGTAACTGACACAGTTTGTATTTAGGTAGTTGCTTATTTTTTCCTTTAATAATGTGATTTAGATGAATGATAAAGGATGACTGCGTGAGAGAACATTTTAACAGTAAATCCGTGACCTGAGCAATGAAACAGCTTTTTTTAAATCCTGAAAACAGCAACAAAAGCGGTGGGGTTTTTTTTGCTTTTTTTTTAGAATCCACTCCGAGCTGCCATGTCTCTCTGAGCAAACACAGAAGCAGACAGCTCGAAGGAACTTGTTAGTTCAGTTTTCTGACATGTTTTATGTTTCCATAGATATCTCCCGATTCATATAATTAGATATGTGCTATTTCCGTCCTGCTGGCCGCAGGTAGTACTGCTAGTCAGTCAAACTGCAACACTGCTGATTCAGGAGTAACTTATCGTTTTCATGTCTTTAATAAAAGCAAAGGTGATAGGGTGCGGTATATTTGAGCTACTAATATATGATAAATGCATCACAGGGTCAGTAAAACTCCTAATTTGTGCAGAAAGTCTTAAAAAGAAGAAACAATTAAACTTCAGAAGTGCACTTTTTTGTTTTTTGGTTTTTTCAAGACTCAAAAAAAAAACCCACTCAATGTTGTGGGAGAAAGTTTCTTTTATATTTCTGTTATTTTTTTATTTGTTTTTTTAACCTTTTATCCGTTAGTTAGTTTTTGCATGATTCAAGCTTGCAGTAAAAATATTAAATCCCTTGAATAGGTTAAAAGTCCAAGTGTTTTTGCATTGTTCCCAGTTTGCCTATTGATATCATTGCCAACAGTCTTCTGAGAGGTCACCGATTTTACTTTTATTTATATATTTGTGAACGGCTCTTGCAGCGAATCACGCACAAACGGTTGTTTAAGACAGGTGAGAAGTTCCCTCGTACATCCTCCTCCACCTGCGCTTCAGTCACACCCGTGTGCTATAACAGATATGACGTATTCAGCTTTTGCTTTATACAGTATTTATAGATACAAGAATCAGAAAAGAGCAGCTAGTTAATGAGGAAGACTTCAGTGCACCGCTAGCCGCGGGGCACACTGTGAACGCTGCGTATGTGCGTGTGCAGATGCCTGATTGTGAGCGTATAGACTGTAGCCAGCTTTTAAATATTAATCTCAAGGTCAAAGGGAGGGAGCTTTTTGATATTCATGCAGGGTCTGTACCCTGAGCAGGGTGCTGAGGCCCTACCCACGCTGTTGCTCCCATCCGCTCTCTGTGGGTCATTATGTCTGCTACTGTTTCTCCTCTACTTCCTCTGATATGCTGCTGCAGTATCGAAGCCGACTGAGGAACGCGGCACATGTGCGGATATTTAAGGTGCTACGTGTGCTTTAACATAAAAGCCATTAGCACGTTTGAAACCAGCCGCGGCACGTTTAGCCAAATGTCTGTCAGCTGAAGGTGAAGCTCTTAACCGTAGGGGTTGGAACTTTGGTCATCGTGGTGGTGTGCACGTAAAGGCTCCACTCATCGAAGCACACAGATTTAACTGGTTGTTCTGGATGTTTCACTGGTGAATTATTAGCGAGGCTGCCAAAGCAGAATCATCTGTGAAACACAGATTCGTTTATCATGTATTTTTTACAGTACTGGTACTGAGAGCAGAGAGTTTTACTCATATTCTTCACTTCAATCTGACACATGTACAACCGTTTCCCGACACATGTTTTGTATTTGATTGAGTCACGCAAATAATCTAATAATTCCTTTTAACGGTATTTGTGTGATAAAGCTTGCAGAATTATTTTTTTTCCAGCGTCTTTCACAGATAGACTCACCTGAGGTTTGAATCTTTGCAGTGAATTTCTTACCTTATGCCTGTGTGTGCACTCTCCTGCACGCGTTTGTGGATCTAGATCTCTAGATCTCCAACACAGCGATCCTACACTGTAGTTAACTTGAGAGCTCCAGGGACTCCTCATTATTTAAGCCATTTATCAAACTGGCCCTGTCTTCCCCCAAGACTGCACACACACACACACACACACACACACACACACACACACACACACACACACACACACACACTAAAGAAGGGTTCCACACAAAGGAGAGGATAATTCACATTTCTTTTCCATTTAATACCCAACCTATAGCAAACAGAGGGTGCGTATTACAGAAGGAGTGAATTACTGCAGCTTCCTCGCTGCTCTACACTCACGTGTGTCATGTCGAGGTTGATAAGGTTCAGCGCGAACATGGTGTGCCGTGGACTTAATGAGCTGCATGCCTATTTCTTGTGTAGAGAAACTGCTGATACACGGACTACATCGTGCTCCCCTCAAAATGTACACTTCTTCATGCGCTGTAATTTAGTCTGAGGGGAGAAAGTGCTGCTAAATATAATTTGCACGCAGTCTGTCATTAACTTTATGACTGTTCGCAGTAATGGCGTTTTAGAAATAAGGGATCAAAGTCTTCGCTGTGGGTGTTTCCTCCCCTTTCAGTGGTTTTATAAAATAAAATGAACATGGATTGAAATTCATAACTAAATGAGCTCACCTGGATTAGGGTGACTATCTGAAATCAACAGAGGTCTAAACAAAAGGCTCGAACACACACCACCTGACTGCACCCAGTCCTGACTGCTGTTGTGATGGAAAGTGGAAAAAGTACCTCAAGCAGGCACCTGTGACCACCAGAGCGTCCATGCAACTGTTGACGGGTCCCCTAAAGACATGAAGGGGACCACAGACTCCCAGGAACCGACATCTTCACTGTGATTTCTCTATGCAGAAGCTCCTGGAAGTTTTGAAATGTTGGAAGGCAAAATGGGAGTTGTTTTTAGCTACTGAAGATGATCAGTGTGCATCCACACACTACACTAGCCAGTACCAGTGCTACACTTTCCCGAAAGTGTAGCACTGGTACTGTGAGCACAGTAGGCGTCCAACAGGGCGGGATAAAACTGTGGGTTCTTAGAAATGGCCGCCGTTGCTGCAGCCTCCATCCGGCCACTGAGGGATTCTCTGTTCAGGATTTCATCAGTTCACCTTCAAGCAGCGGCGGAGAGCAGTCGTTGATGCTGTCAGGAGTTGAAAAGGCATCAGCTGGGATCCAAAAACATTGCAAATCTCTTACATCACAAACATGAAAATTTCATTTCACATGATGGCACAACTTTTAATACTTCTGCAATCCATTTGAACTCAGGAGCTGACAGATTGAAGTCAGGTTCCAGTAGACGGTGATTTGAGCAACAGGCCTTACTGGGCTTTGAGGCGCTTGTGACACTAAATGAATTTGCCAGTTGGCTCATGAAGAGATGCAGCTGTTGTTGTCTGATAATTTCAGTGATGAAAAGGAAGCCGTGGCACGATTTGTTATATATTACCTGTTTTGTTCCCTATGTGAGTTTGCATATTCACTGAGATGTTCTGGGATAAAAACAAAGCACGCGGATACAATATCATTCATGACACCACAATGGTGTCAGCTCGGTCCATTGAATTCCTCAGGTGTTGTAGCCATCAAACACTGTCAGACCAGGAAAAAAAATCCAAAAAGAAAAGATGTGTGTGTGTCTTATATATGCACGTAACCATGTCTGCTTGACACCTTGCTTCTGCGTACATATGTAAAACATTCCTGCGGTTTCAGGTGCGTGAAAATCGAGGCGGCGTCACCTCCAAGTTCTGAGCGCCGTGCACTTGCCTTCCTCCTCAGTCCAAATATTTGGTCTGTCAGTGCGGCCATGTCAGCAGATGTAGCTGTCTGTCATTGTGTTTTAACAGACTAACTCCTGGCTTCCCCCATCAGTGTCAGAGTAACACCCCGGCTCTGATCCCAGCTGCACTCAGGTGTGTAACTGACTGCTCTGTTTCCCTGTAATTACATTGTGAGGTTGACGCAGCTCCGATGCCTCTGTGTGCGTGCGTGCGTGTGTGTGTGTGTGTGTGTGTGCGTGTGTGTGAGAGCATCTGTGTGTTTCTTTTCACCCCAGGCAGAAACATGTCATTTCCCGTGCTCCTGTCCTTCTACTCGACAGATACAATATTAAGAGCCACAAATCTGAGCGTGAGTCGAGAGGAGACGTGGGGGTGGGGGGGTGCAAGGGGGTGAACGGAGGAAGAGTGCGGAGATGACAGTAATAATAGCATATAGACAATGGCCGGGGAGAGAGACGGCGATTGAGTGCAGTCGTACAAGCTGTGTCGAAAGACAGGATGCGGAGACAAAAAGGATATCAGAGATAAAACTAGGTTTGAGGAGTGAGTGTCTGAGTACTGTATTGTCACAACGTCTTATCTGTGTCATAGTGTGGATTCTTCTATCTTTGCTTTTTACAACATACCTCAATTATCTTCCATACTGGCACATTGGTGGACTATATTTTCACCCCTACGTACTAATAAGTTCCTCCTCGGTAGCATCGTCATCAAGGCAGACTTAAGTGTCTTCATTTTTTTTTTTTTACTTTCCTAGACCTTTTAAAAAATGCTTGAAATGAACTTGAAATGGAATTTTGAACAGAAAAGTTTAAGGTTCTTCTCCTCCCACCCGAAATCCGTTCGCATCCCGCTTTAAACAACCTTTATTTGTTCTGATCTATAAACACTGGGATGATCTTTAGAAGCCAAGTCAGCCCACCTCTGGAACACCTACAGAGTCGGGTTTGTCCGCTCCCCCTCCCCCGTTTGGACCCCCCACCCCTGTCAGCACAGCCTCCAGCACAGGCAGAACGTTGTTCCATAGGTCACATCAGACGCCTGGCACTCTTGAGCCCTGTTGACAGCTTGTTGTTTACAGTATGTGCAGCCAGCACGGGGTGGCTACCCCCAGTCAGCAGCCTGGTGGGGTGCGTGCACACCCGTGCGTCTGTGCGGTGCGTGCAGCTTGTGCGGGGAGGAGGCCGTTCCGGCAGAGGTGCAGCGCCGTTAGGGGGGTTGATGTTGGCAGGGGGTACGGGCGAGGTTGCTTTGCAGGGAGCCCCTGGCGTGAGGCCCAGCAGTCTTTGATGCTCTCCACTTCCTGAAAAGGGGGGGAGAACAGAGGCACAAAGAAAGATAGGAGATGAAGAATGAAAGAGAAAAGGTTACCTGGGGATCAGCCAACCTTCGGCGCATGAGCGGGGGAAGTAGGGTGGGAGCGACGCTGGTGTTGGAGGGCGAGAGGAAGTGGGCTTTGATGTGAGTCCAGGTTGGAGGAGAGCATTGATCACAGGGGGAGGAACCGGGGAGCGGATGTGTGCTCGAGCTGAGGGTGGCCAGAGATCTGCTGCAGCAACACTTCCTAGGATGTTGTAGCCGCGCCGTGAATAAGCTCAGGGAAACGCGCTAACCGTGCACGCATCGACGGAGGAGCAGGGAGTCGGTGAAAGTTTAGGAGTCTTCTTTGTGTGTGTGTGTGTGTGTGCGTGTGTTTGTGTTTGTGTGTGTGTGTGTGTGTGTGTGTGTGTGTGTGCGTGCGCGCTGTGAATGTGAAAGCCTTTCATCTCGCTCCCATGTGTTTGCAGCCGGAGCATCTGGGATTTTTGCTCCCTCTGTTAGTGTGTGTGCTCACCGTGCACAGTGAACGAATTAGCCTGTGTGTTTATGCGTGCACACTTATTTTTATTTATTTATTGTTTTAGAGTGTGTACCCCCTATATATCCAACAAAGGCAGGATCCTGCTGTGTTTCCACAGATCTGAGGTGTGTGTGTGTGTGTGTGTGTGTGTGTGTGTGTGTGTGTGTGTCTGTTTCTATGTGCGCAGACAGGCACACGTGCAGTCAGGACTGCACGCCAGCACCAGCAACCCGCTGGGCCTGCCGCTCCCACAATACACCTCAGCTCCCACAATGCATCAGTATTTCAAAGCCAAACATCCCGGGAGAATCTGCCCTAACAGTGAGGTCTTTCCTACCAGGAAGTGACACGCCCACCTGCTGAGGCACAACTCCCACAATGCACCGAGGTGGCTCCCGCAGAGATGCGCACAACATGGCGGCTCCGGCAAGCATCTGTCAGCCGGCTGTTTAAACGTGTTCGTAGCTTCACGTCTGCTCTCTCTTTCTCGTCCTGCCTGACATAGCTATTTCCGCCTGCAACCTGTAGGTTTTGGGGTCGGGATTTCGGTCGAGGGCTGATAGTGAACACATCCATTGCCCCCGCGCAGGAAAAAAGGTTTGGCCGCGCAGAAGAATCACCCAAGGCGAGGTTGACACACCACGCTGTTTTCCTCTGCAGAGATCTCTAATCCTTTGGTCAGCTAACAAGTGGATGGAGGATGAGTTTCAACCCTAGCACGGCTCGTTCAAGATTGTGTTACTTTCAAGAAAGTGCAGCTAATGATGTCCACAAGAGTCTGTCATTGAGGGAGGAAGTGAGTAGGTGGAACCTCTTGACCTAAATTTAGATGAATCTGACTTTTTTTTCCCTTTTTTTTTCTTTGCAGAACTGTGCTGCTCTCGCTTTCACAGTTTAAACGCTCTGCACCACAGCACGCCAGCTGTGCCCGTGAATAATAACTAAACATGCAGACTCTACCAGGCTGCGGTGAATCTGGGAGGTACCAGATCTGAATTTTGGCAGCACAAAATGGCAACTTACCTGGATAACTAAATGGAGAGTAAGAACACATTTCGGTCAAATTTTAGTTTAGAAACACTGGCAGTGAAAAGAAAACTTTTCTACTTAGGTTTTTCTGTCACTAAAGTCTTATTTTGGCATTGGGAAAGGAGCTCTTAAAGGTTACATTTTAAAATGATTTATCCCTACAACAAAATGTGATCTAGTGGTTTAAAAAAGTTTATGTACTCATGTTGTGCATTTCATCAGTGGAGCAATTACACCATTTTAATGTTAAAAATTTGACAAATTTAAACCGACAAAATCCTTCAAACAGAATATGGGTCCCAAAAAACCTTACATCTGTGAAAAAAGGACCTTTCAGCTCCTTAACTTAAACGTTGATAATATTTAGGTGTGAAATGTTAGCAAGGATGTTGCAGTAGCTGCTTTAAAGCCGTGTGTGTATGTGTGTGTGTGTGTGTGTGTGTGTGTGTGTGTGTGTGTGTGTGTGTGTGTGTGTGTGTGTGTGTGTGCCGCTCTTGTATGTGTGTGCGTGTCTGCGCACGCAGCCTGTTGGATGACAGTGATTTAATGCGTGTGCTACTTCGCATGCCTACTGCAGAGTTAACAGATGGTTTTCTTTATTAGTGGTCACATATTTAATTGCCTCATTTCTGTACAGTTTACTGTTTAGCTGTAATGAGACCAAAAATATAAGTTTTTTTTTGTGATATGGGGATGTGGAGACCCTGCAAAATGTGAAAAAAATTGATAAAATGCACACTAATGGAATTATAGATTTAAGCTCATTGAAATTCTTTGTACATTCACGCAAAATTTTCCACTATAATATATAATCACTTCTCCCTCAGATCTAACTAAATTGTTGTTTTGCTTTTCTTTTTTTTTTTTTTTTTACTGAATACACCTGATACTACCCTGGATGGCAAAAGTCCACCACTAGCCAATGAACTAAAATTGGTGCTGAAATAAATAACCTAAAAGTGCACTCTGCACGGTTTTCCGAGGGCAGACAAGATGGCCTTAGTGGATTTTACCAACATCTTATTTTACCTCAGTGGATTCCTTGAACACCTTTTTGATTTGTTGTTAAGGAAGCGCCGAGAGAATCAGAAACGTCTGCGGCGTTAGCTCTTTCTGAGCGTTTAAGATGTTTTCTGTAATGGAGCCTTGGCAGAGCTTTCTGCCCTGGAGTGGCTTGTATATAATGGACCGCCACAAAATCATAATTGCGTGTTTATGGACAAACCAGCTGGTTGATGCAGAGAGTAATTATTTTCTCCGCGTTCTCCTTTCCGCTCACCGCACATTTGCGTCTGATAACATCCCCGGTGGAAAATAATGGGCGGGTAGAAGGGTGCAATTGAACGGAGAGGAAGAATGGTTTGCGATTCTTCTCATTTACTCTTTGGTTTTTACAAATCTCGTTTCACATTTACAGGCTTTTATTTGTTGCTTTTTGCCGGTGTTGCCTTGGCGCCTAGCATCACCACGTCAGCACATCGATTGAAGCAGTGGAGTGATAGAGAAGGAGGACGACCCAGCCTCTTCTGGTGAGGCCATGGTGACAACTCTGTCACCACCCTCCCATTTTACCAAGCTGTCTGATGAGCGTAGCGGCAAGAAGAGCGTAATATTATTTAATTTATTAGACCAACAACAGTCAATATTTCAGTAAATAAAGCAGATAATCCAAGGCCAGGCAGGTCTAACATGAATTTCTAAGTAGAATGTTCTCCTCAGGGCCAGTGAGAGCTGACCTGCTCAGGCTGGAACACCACCCGGTTATCCTGTCTCATTACCGAAGCCACTGCTCTTACATTTAGCCTCGTTAGCTGTTCCGAATGAACATCCAGTGGTCCGGTGGGGATTCCCGGGTTAATTGTGGCTTGTGTCAGAACTTGGACCTGGCCAGCTCGATAATGTTCTGCAGTTATTGGCTTACTGCCGGTGTGTGTCTGCTTGCGCATGCACGTGTATGAGTTGGCTGTCTTCAGGTATTGGCTCCGGTGTTGACCCGGGGCCAGCGCCGCCTCCACGCGCTGCCTGTATTGACAGACATCAGGCTCCGGGGACGAGTCTGAGGTCCGGAGGCCACCACACACTGTGGACACACACGCACGCATGTACACACCTCCACATAGACACAAACATGTACAAGGAAAAAAAAAAAAAAGGGCACAAACGCATCTTTCATGAAAGCTGGCTCGGGTGCACATGCGCGCCCGTCCGCCCACGCTCCAGAAACCTCCTCCAATTCCCTCCAGCTCTATTTATCACCAGCAGGCCGTCATCGGCAGACCTCGGGGGTTCCTGTACCTACCTACTCATCCTTCCATCATCACATAATTGACTTTGATAAGTTGACCTTGGACCCCTCTGACCTTTAACCTTTCTGACTTTCCCTTATACCCACACACACCTTTGTTGTCAAACCCCATAACCCCGGCTCCCAGGTGTGCTTATGCAGGCATGTCTTGAACCTCTGCAGGCGCTCTTCAGTCGTCCTTTCCTCACCATTGACCATCATTTACAAGCGGATGCTGCTTGTTATGCAATTTTCTGCCATTGAAAAGCATTTTAATTTTTTTCTCAGCTGATGGTGACTGGAGAATAATTAGTAGCACAGAGATGCAGACACACACTGTCGGTATCGTGTGAGTGTCTGGTGAAGGACACCGTGGGTCGGGCTCGTCTGGAAAACACGGGTAAACATATATATGTATTCGTATATGTAAAGTTCCTGGTTGATGGTGTTTCCACGTGGGCTCGGTTACCCTCCGCGATCGCTTTATTTCCTTCACTTTAACATCTGCGCTTCTCGCTGCTCCCAAACGCAGCAGCGTTGTCAAAACCATAAAGAAAGATTTGTTTTTTAGACGTAGCTGCCACATTTTCTCCGTTAATCAGCTCAGTTTGCTTGCGCGGGCACGTTTCTGTAGGTGGGGAAATCTTCGCCAACAACAGCAGCTTTGTAATAAGATAGCTCTTTTGTTTTTTCTTTTTTAATTTTCATGTAAATATTAATTGTCGGAAAAGTGGAGAAAAGTTTATCACAAGTTGCAGAGCCTGAGGGGATAGTGGGCAGTATTTTGTTTTCTAGCACTCAGGCCAAGACACAAAAACATTCTCTTCTCTTTTTGGCAGAGAAATTTCAGATTTTTACCAACATCAAACCTTCAAACATTCAGGAAAGTGAAAACTGTCAGTTCTAGACAGTAGCATGGTGATAAACCGCTTCAATTTACAAGTGGTTTAAATGTTGGTTGCCAAAAAAATTCTTCTCTTGATCACAATATATACTGCAAAAAGGTATTGATTTAATAGACGCAATGCAAAAAATCTTGCCTGGGAGTTGCCAGAATTGGACAACTTTACATGATTTTTCCTTAATCCTAGCTAAACTTTAAATTTGCAGATGCTTTTAAGCGATGCGGCAGTGAAAATAGTCCAATTTTACTAGCAATTACAGGAACTTTACATGCTACTGCGCTGTGCTGTGTGCTGTTGTGCTCCTCGAGTTGTGCGATATGAACAATAAGTCAGGGAGTCATATTGGAGGGCTGCCTGTATTTATGACTCTGCTGTGGCCTTAATGCTGCTTAAAACACTCAGCAGGCTTTTTACTTTAATGAGGGCCGGGCTGTGCTACAGCGCCCCACCGCAGTGCACTGCACAGTGGTGTGTGTCAAAAAATGAGCCAATGTGTGTTGGAATGAGAGAGTGTGTGCATGTGTGTATGTGGTCAATGCTTTTGGCTCTTTAGGAGTGTCTGGAATGACTGATTGTGGTTGCAAATGCAACTGGCTTCAGCTGAATAAGACGTCCTGGTGCATGTGCGAGACTGTGTCTGATTGGGGATGCGTAGGTGTAAAAACCATTGTGCATTTCTTGCTCCTGTTCTTACAATATGTTTTCTCAGAATTATCTCTTTTTCTTCTCCCACCCACCCTCCTACATGCACACACTCGCACATTCAAACCGCCATCTCTGGTGACAGGCTAAATTGTATGAAAAGCTTTTAAGGCAATTAGTGGATTGAGCCGGAGCCTTTCTTCCCATCCGCGGTGTTCATTAGCAGCTAGTCCGGTCTCTGATATTACCATCACTCCAAGCTGGCATCAACACTGCTCGCTAGCTTGTGCGCGCGTGCACGGGTGCGCGTATGAAGATGTGTCTACGCCGCGTCTGTTTGTGTGTTTTTAAACGGCTCCTTCCCAGAGCACAGTTTCAAAGCACACAACTGTCAGAACAGAGATCCTCGCCGCGCTGCCTTTCTGACTATATTAATCCATTTCAATAAAAGCACAAAATGCGAAATCCAATGAGACATGCACGTCGACACGCAAAATCATCATCATTATGCCCATCATTCCATTTCCTGCTTGATTATGCCGTTATTAGCCATTTATATTTGGTGAAACATGGTTATCCACCATCCTCTGTCTTCATTTAGTCTCCTTCATTAGACATATCCAGATTTTGGTTTTTAGCTTCTAACATCTGTCACCAGGTAGCATTAGCCCAGGAGTGAATCAGCCCTGCCTCTGCAATTATTGTTATTATTATCTTATTTCTGCTCAATTTGACTGTGAAAGACGGTATATATTTATTACAGTGGGATTTTGAAACCTCAGAGGGAGCCTGCAGTCGGCTTACAAATCGCTGGACTGACCGGCTCAGTGACCGCAGCTCTGAAGCTGCGTCGGAGGGATAAAAATATCGATCAGCACTCCTTTCGCTCAACCCAAAACAGAACCT
This sequence comes from Tetraodon nigroviridis, assembly GCA_000180735.1. Taxonomy (NCBI): domain Eukaryota; kingdom Metazoa; phylum Chordata; class Actinopteri; order Tetraodontiformes; family Tetraodontidae; genus Tetraodon; species Tetraodon nigroviridis. The sequence continues at coordinate 715,366 of CAAE01014545.1, forward strand.
GGCCTTAGCAAGAATATCTATGCATCAGATTTGCTGCAGTGCCAATAAACCTGAATGAAAGGTGAGAAAATTCCCATTTCTTTTGAAGAATTCGCAATTTCGAGTGTTCAATTACAGAAAAAGGGAAAATCTCAGCGTTTGTGCTCAATTATACCTGTATATATTTGTGCACGCTTCTTTGAACTGTTTAAGAAGAAAATGTGCGTGTGTGTGCTTGCCTGTGTGTGTTACAGAGTTAATTATGTGGAACAGTAGACTGTCACTAGCTTTGAAGAGGGGAGAACCCAGAGCCGTACATTATTGATGAGTGACACATATTGCAGACATAATTGCAAACAAAAAAAAAAAAACCCCACACACACATACACAGACACACACACACACACTGGTGCATGCGCTCAACCTTAGATCCACTGTCCTACTCGCACACATAAACACACAGGAAAATGGAGGATATATTTGGCAATGAGCCTGCCTCCAGCCCCAGAGTGTTTAATATCGGGTGCTGACACACTTACGGTACCAGCTATACATTAGGCTCCCGACATGCCTCTCCTGTCCATACGGGACCATCCCTGGGCCTGTACATTACATTATTTAACAGACAGCATATTTGATCCCTCAGTTGAAGCTGAACTCGGGATGTCATTAATGCTGAGTTCACTCTTGCTCTCTCTCTCTCTCTCTCTGTGTCTCTCTCTCTCTCTCTTTCTCTCTCTCTCTCACACACACACGCACACACCCAGATTACATCCTTATAACCATCTTCTAAGTAAAAGTTTTTGAATAAATCATTACATTTTTATTCTCCCAGTCTGTGGCGGGTGAGGTGATGGCAAAAAAACAGATTCTCCTTCCCCAGTGAATCTTCATAAATTCAGTCCTTCAACAGCTTGGGCGGGGGGCGGGAACCCCGCGCGGGTTGTGAGACTCAGATGGATTTCAAAATTACAGAGAGAAAATGAGGAAAAAGGCATCATCCAACAACGTGGAGCTAAAAGATGGGATGCCGTTTGTGGCATGTTGTAACTTTTCTAACCCTCTGTCTG
>CAAE01014545.1:724053-734799 GCA_000180735.1 Tetraodon nigroviridis
TTGGACTTCACTGTTCCCATTTTGGCAAATTAATTACACCAATTTGAAAATTCAAAGTTTTAATAACCTGTCGACCCGCAGGTTCTGGTGACATGAAACGGCTCCGCACTCACGCAGCTGCTTTTCACTTTCAGGTTTAGATTACAAAAACAAAGACCTGACCAGAAACTTTGTGAGTACTTTTCTTCTCTCTCTCTTTTTTTTTTTTTTTTTTTTGCTCATTCATCTTATCATCTTACCTTTTCGGTGCTGTGTTTAATTGTCCCTTTAATGAATTTTGCGCCCAGTTTCCAGAAACCTGACCATAAGGCATATGTCGACATGTAGTCTTGCCTCGTCATATATAATCCTGCGTGCGTTCTGAATCCCACAGGCCGACTTTTCCTTTGCAGCAGCAGATTGTCTGGCATCGCTGAAACCTGGCTGGAGACACAGACATAATTGCTCTTGTACCATTTTTTTTTTTTTTTTTTGCCAAGACATCCTCCTCCCGTTATGCTCATATACGCTGGCAAACTATTCATCCAGGCGCTCTCCCTTTTACGAGGCGCACATAAAACACTCGGAGCCGCGGTGGCGTGGCGATCACCATCAGTCAGAAGATATATGTCGCCTCAAACAGCATTATTAAAAGTTTTTCCCGCCATTCGGTCAATCCCTGTCATGTCGCTCTGAAATTTTTTTTTTTTTTTTTTTTTTTTTTTGCCATGAGACCTGTGCTATATTACATCCTTGCTGCCTGTTTTTCCAGGAAGCCCTTGCCAGCTCTGACGTGCGCGCCGAGCACGGTCTGTCTCATGACCCCATGCCCTTCCAGGATGAGCTCAATAGGTACGTTTTCCCGCACCTGTCAGTTATTTCCGGGAAGAATGTGCGATACAGGAAAATGTCGCCCGTTTCTAGGTGAAACAAATCAGAGCAAAATAAACTGTTACATTTTATGACGCTGACGCAAAATGTGTTTTTTTAATTTTTTTGGATTGTTCATGTTTTTATTTGGCCATCCATTGCTGGCCAATCATTTTTGGACCTTATTTTTAGCCTGTGACACTGAAAAAATGCTTTTAAACCTCAAGATAAGTATAAAAAAAACAGGAGATGAAAGAACAGACCTGTCCTGACCCATCACTTTTGGTCTAGATTTTTTTCCTAAAATCTTTTTGATTGTTTTTTTCTTTTTGTTCAAAAAACTTGCAAAATGAAAATAAAGGTCAACTTAAGTGTTCTGTGGCTCGATTAATTTACCCGGTTACCTCGGCAGCCAACATGGTGTGATGATGAATCTGGGACTCAAAAGCCTGTTTTTGTTTACTGCCGTAGGAACCCGAATGAATTATTAATCACTTCCAATGATAAATCTGACACTGTTATCACTGTAAACCAACTCTTGCACTGTGTGAGAAGAGAAAGCCTAACAGGCTCAGTGATGATAAATAAGGGGATTTCATTAGCAGTCAGTCATTCAGCTGAAGGCTGTCGTAGTCTCAGTGTAATAACGTGTAATTATACTGGTGTAAATATGTTCGAGCGATTTTAGAACCATCAGAAGGGCTTACAGAAAGTTTGGTAAATATCACAATATTGTGGATAACAATATGCGTTGTAAATAAGATGATCATGGAAAGAAGGGAGGGGGGGGTCGGCGTCGTTATGTCTGAAAATAGAAAACTGGTATGTCTGCACATTCGTCCTCAGTGTGTGGCTAACACCTTTTCCTCCCTCTGTTTCAGTCACGGCACCCGTTGCGCAGGGGAAGTTGCCATGGAGGCCAATAACTCCTACTGCGGTGTGGGCATCGCCTTCAATGCCAAGATCGGAGGTGAGGAACGAATCTTCGGCCGTACCGAGACAGCAGGAAGCAGAGCATTGTGGGTGGACGGCAAAGGCTCAGACTCGCTGTGGTTCCTGGATCTGAAGTTTATCTGACTTTGAGTTGGAAGCCTTTCCGCACAGACGCATTTCACAATATTCCTCATCTCTCCTTTGGGAAATATGTCCAAAAAACTGGACGTTTTTGTCTTCAAGCAGACCCACGGTGACAGGTTTTGTCATCGCCATGAAACACGGAGGAGTCCTTCATTTGACCTCTGACATCTGAACTCTGCCACGAGCTTTGATCTTTAACCTCCACTCGTTTGTCAGCAGCTGATCAGAGCCACCTGTCAAAGGCACAGAAGGAGAGGGAAAGTGTTTGTGTGCAAGATGGAAAACATATATTTATGGTTTCATTTTAAATCAGCCGTAATTTCACCTCACTGAGGCTGTTTTATAATAAACACAGACTGACGCACAGGTGAACCTGGGGGTGAGAGGCAGGACGAGAGGGACAGAGATATTCCACCACACCATCACGACCAACAAACCTGTTTCTGCCGACTGATGATGAGACTTGCCTCTGTATATTTTTAAACTTTCTCATTAGTTCATTAATTCACCCGCGTGCGTGCCCACTGCATGCTGGGATTTTACTGTGGATTCCAGTCTTGGCTTTGAGAGCAGACTGAATTAGTGGAATACCCTGTAGGGTCTCTGGAGGGGATGAGAGGAAGTGCTGAGCTCGGCACTTTCTCTTTTTTTTCTCATGCTTAAATCTAATCCGAGTGGTAACTCTGGCAGGAAAACCGCACAAATGATAACTGATCAAATTTAAAGCAAAAAGAGGATATTTGTTTGTGATGTTACAAGTTCACCGAGTAATTTTTCAAATGTCATATTGTTGTCAGGACTGTAAACAATTATGAAATTCTACTATTTGTTATGAACACATACCATATGGTATGTTTTCATTGATTTTTGAGCAGAAAATTTGTGAAATTACCAAGTTTCTGGCAAAAACATGTCAAGAAAGAGGAAACCTTTTTCATTTGAGCTTTTCTCTGAGCCTGCTGGGCCTTTTGTGGATGCTGCCTTAATATTAAATCATGTTTTAAAAAATAAACTAAAAAAAATACCATTATCTCCTACACTAGCGGATTTTACAAGATTTTCTCCCCTTCTTGGGTCTCCACGTTTTTTCCTAGTCCACTTATCCGTGATGTCTAATCCATGATAATCGCTCATCTCTTCCATTCATGTCTGGGTTCCATTTACACTCGAGGAACAGCCTCGATTCTTCTATAAACTTTAGAACAAGCAGTTCATGAAATGAAACATCAAATATCTTTTGTATTGAATAGTAAATGTTCTCATATTTGGACTCTTTGACATAAAATCAATCCCTCACTTTTCCTCTAAGTAAGTGAATCATCTGGACCTCTGACAGGAAAACTGGCCGGGCTGATGCGTCTCTGAGGTCAGATGATTTCTGATGCTCCCTCTGACTCATAATAAGCATCACTGCTTCAAACAGCAGCTCCAGAGTTCTTCTCAGCCCACAGTTTTTATGCCGGAACCCTTTTTTTTTTTAACCAGCAATAGGAAGAAGCTTAAGGCAGATTCAGGCGTGCGTGTTTGTTCTTCAACTGATGGCGGCGAAGGTGGCCGCCACCACCTTCGGCTCCAACTCTTCAAGAAATGGAAATGAAGAGTGGGAGAAGTGAGGAAGACAAACAGATTAAAGTGCTGAAGTGACAGAAAACAGATATGTAGCACAGAAGCAAACACAGAAACAAACAAGGGGAAAACATGGCAGACTAAAATAAAGGGAAAACAAAAAGGAAAGAGAGCCGGCTTACTGAGGGCAGCTGCTGCTCTTGAATACTGTACCTCTGATACTGTACCAACTTTTTATAGACGAGCTTCTAAATTAACTCTGAAAAAACCATGATCTTCATCTCTGGTTGAAAGCAGCATCCTAACAAAGTGAGGCTTTTTCAGATATTCTCCGTGCTTTTATTTTGCTTCCTTCAAACTCTCCGTGACCTTTTCCGCCCCTTCCAGGTATCCGCCTGTTGGACGGCCCTGTCACCGACGCCATGGAGGCCGCGGCTCTGACCTTCAACTTCCACTTCATCGACATCTACGTCTGCAGCTGGGGCCCGCGGGACGACGGGGCTGAGTTGGATGGGCCCCACGGCCTGACAGAGCAGGCCCTTATGCTGGGAACTCGCAGCGTGAGTCCTTCATCTCAGAGCTCAAACTGCTGTCTGTCCGTCAGAGGACAAGGTGTCCAGCTCTGCGATTACGTCGATTTAAATCAATTTAAAAACTATAATCAAAGCTGGATTTCTAATGGAGGGTTTTTTTTATGTAATAAGCTGCTTAATGGACCAATAGGCTGGTGATCAGGAGATACCAGCTACCACCATCCAACTCGGACCCTAATAGGAAATTAAAAACACACAAATCACTAGAAAATGCCAGAGATGACTGATTTGAGCCGAGTGGGCGTTTTTGACGAGCAAGAAAATGCTGCTTTTTTAAAAAAAAAAATGAATCAACGGTGTCAATTTCCATGGCAACCCCTGAGTTGCTGTTGAGCATAAACGGGTATGTCAGATCAGCTGATTAGATGAGCGCAGGACATTCAGAGCAGTTTGGAAACGAATAATCTTACTTTGAGCCTTTGGGGAAGCTACAGTCTCTTTAGAAATCTAGTCAGATCTATCAGAATTGGCTGCAAATAACTGTGCGACGAGCATGCAGGAACCACTGTTATGCAGTTTTTGCAATAAGTAAATCAGGTTTACAAGCGTTTTTCTCCAAACTGGTGTTATAACCTCTGATTAACCTGTATTAACAAACCAGGTTTCCAAAAGGAACCATCTCAGCATCCTGATGACACGCAGCATCTGCTTCATTTAATCTGTGCCTTTGTTTGGGCGGCAGGACCTGCCACATTTGCATTTTTGTGCATAGGCACCATTGTCCAAGCCCCAAATACTCAGTGTTCTCATCTATCTCATCCCTCTATCTTTGATGCTTTCTATCTAATCGACCTGTTTTTTTCCCTCCTCCTGTCGTCGGTTGTTGCCAGGGCCGAGGAGGAAAGGGCAGCATCTTTGTGTGGGCAGCAGGTAACGGCGGACTGCAGTCGGACCACTGCGGCGCAGACGGTTACGTTAACTCCATCTACAACATCGCCATAGGCGCCGTCTCTCCCACGGGAAAGCCCGCCTTCTTCGGCGAGCCCTGCCCCGGCGTGATGGCCGTCACTCTGTCAGGGGCCCGTGTGGGAGGCTCGCTACCCCTGGTTACTGTGCGTGCACCATCTAACAACAGTGTTTATACTTAATGAGGTTGTGTGCGTACACGCGCTATATATATGTGTGTGTGTGTGCGTGTGTAAGTGTTCATGTGCACGCACCGGCAGGTTTGCTCTTTGGCTCCTGTGAGCTGCAAGAAGCCTGTTAAAGAGCCGCCACCGGTGTGATATTTATAGAGCCCTGCCAAATGGCCTAGGTGACTGCCGGGCACACGCAGGCAAACGAGTGTTAATTGGAGGTAAAGCGCGGATGGAGTGGCTGAGAAAGCCGGAGGAGGAAGCCAAGGTGTTGATGGAGGGAGGCAAAAGTGAAAAGTTGAGAAAACCAGTGGCTGCTCTAGGGCTCCGGAAGCTGAAAAAAAAAAATCAGTTTTATCTGTGTCAAAGTAGCTTTTATTCCAGCTTTCTGGAAACATTTTTGCTGACGCGGCGCTCTTTCATATTACAGTAAAACTTGTGTTTCCAGGTTACGGTTACCAGCAGCAGTGACGGCTGTGTGGAACATTTCCAGGGAACGTCCAGCGCTGCTCCCATCGCGGCGGGAATTCTGGCCCTCGTCCTCGAAGTGAAGTGAGTGGCACAGCTCTCCACCGCGCTGTCCCGCTAAAGCCGTGACACTGCAACAACAGCGCATCAATAAATATGATTATTCTGCCAGAGCGTTGCTCAAGGACACTTCAGCTGCTGGGATATTTACCGTCTCGTGGGCCGTGTCCCCCACAGCTGCGGTGTTTACTTTGATTTCTTGTCATGGTTGCGCTGATTGATTGGCTCTGTTTTCTGCCAATGGTATCGTCAGTGTTTCCTTTAAAGACCACATTTATCACGTTGTTCCTCTGTGTACTTTTAGAGGCTTCTTTGCTCTTTTCACTGATTTCCCTCAGCACTTTTTCTCCTCTGCAGCAGACAGCTTTGTTAGAAGTCGTTTCCAGCTTGCTTTAGCATTCAACACGTGCTTCTGTGAGAACGTGAAATCCCTGAATTCTACGTCCAACTGCTTTCCTCTGTGGGGGAGCCGCCAAATCAAATAACCTAAAAAAAAAAAAAAAAAAAAACAAACCTGTGGCATAGACAACTTTTCATTTATGTCGGAAACCTTTGTTTTCTCATCCTTTCACTTGCCCTTGAGCTCTGTCATCTTTAGCTTCTCCATCTGAATCCTCAAATATATTACTCCAGTCCTCTCACCCTCCATTGTCTGCCACGTCTCACCATTTTCCGATACGCTTCCCCCACCCCCTTTCCTTCCATCCTCCTAACTGGCCAGCTGTCGGTATGACCCCAGGCCTGGTGTTTTGTGGCGATATCGGTGGCTTCGACGTCTCTCTCGCGTTATGGATGGTGTTATAGTCTCCTTCACAACTCTAGCTCTCACACCGCAGAATATCGGTCTCAGTCGCTTGGCTGTAAAATGGAGCGCGGGTCCCCTTGGGTGAGGAGACTCCCAGGACATAACTGTTAAAAGCTTTGCCGTGACCCACCGGTGCTGAGTAAACTATATATCACCTCTGTGGCTGCAAAGTGCCGCATTCAGCTCACGTCTTCTTGGCACTGCGAATTCTTTCTCTCTCTCTCTCTCTCTCTCTCTCTCTCTCTCTCTCTCTCTCTCTCTCTCTCTCTCTCTCTCTCTCTCTCTCTCTCTCTCTCTCTCTGTGTCATTCTCTTTCCCGGTTTCCCACACGTGCTCATTTCTCACTCTGTGCATGTCACACAGTCACACTCATATATTTCACCATTCTCACTCACACACTTGCATTCCTCCCTCCTATCCCCATTCATTAGGAACAGCCTGTCTGCGCAGCATCTGCAAGCTCCCGAGTCTTTTAAACAGCGGAGCGGTGTCACAATTAGCTCCTCCTGGGTCAGATCAGGTTAGCTGGGAAAAGGCTTGTCATTAACTGGGGGAGACACTATCTGATTAAGATGATAGGTCAACTTTTTAGACCACAGCAAAGCAATTCAAAAACTTTTAATTCAATTCAGAGGTTACTAATAAAGCCATTTTGGAGTTTAGGTGATAAAAAAATAAATCTATCTATCTATCTATCTATCTATCTATCTATCTATCTATCTATCTATCTATCTATCTATCTATCTATCTATCTATCTATCTATCTATCTATCCATATACATGTATATCTTATTAGATGGGATATGAGTATGGATTTTTCCTTTCATCTTTTTCTTCTTCTGAAGATTTTGCCGATCTGAAATTTATTCTGAACTCAGCATTTTTTTTTATATTATTATTTGTCATTTTATACTGAACCCTGGAGATTGATTTGTACCACATTTGCTGTCCTGGTGCGCATAAAATGAGGCAGAGACAGAAAATAAACGTCCACAAAGGGAGAGAGTGTTTTATTTATGTTGGCAAATGTGTTAAAATAACACGCTAACGGAGTCTAAAATACACAGTGCTTGTTCATCGTAGCATTCTAATATTGACATTCGGGGCTAACATATTGACGCCATCTCAAAGGCAGTTGGATTTTCTTTAGACTTGCAGTCTTTGCTAACACAGCTATGTTTTGCAGATGCGCTGTGTTTGCAGAAATCCACCATTTGTAGGTATTCCTAATCAGTTGGGTTGGGTGTTTTACAATAATCCCCCCCATTGCTTTCTCCGTTATCTCCCCCTTTATCTGCACTCTCCGCAATTGTTTCATCTTTGTCTAATAAGTTCTTGCGATCTAATATTGGCTCTTTTGTTAATTTATCAAAGATGACTTCCACTGTCTTCTCTCCTAAATGTGTGCGCCGTTGCACAGACGCTGAAACAAATCATCTTTGTCTTGAGTTAGTTGTGAATCGTGTTAGCTGTTGACATTGTAGCAGCAGCGGAGGGGCTTTGGTATCACATGTAAAGGAGTCTACATGGATGTTCACACCTTTAAAAATGTGTCTCAGGGCTTTACTGCCCCTCTGGTGTCACGGCGTCGCTGTTGATCCGTCTCTCTGACTCAATTGGTCTGTCTGTCTTCATCCATCCAGCCAACCATCAGGGTGAATCAATTTGTTCTGTTTGTCACTCTTTCTGTGTCTGTTTGTTTGCTCACTTCATCACTGCCTCTGCCTCTCTGTCACTATCTCTGTGCTCTATCCATCTGCCTGGAGGGAGCTAAAACTTGGGTTTTACCGTGATTTTGGCTCTAGATTTGACCCGTCTTTTTATTCAGTCTCACAGCTGCATTAAAGCATCGATCAATAATCATTTCACCTCTTTTAACCTGTTGGTTACTGGCAGCAGAGCCAAAGACTCTTCGCTCGACTTTAGCGTGCGATGCTAACTCCATGCAGAAAGGTATCCAAAAATATATAGTAAAAAATAAATCAGTTCTATCTTAAAGTTCTTGCTGGAAAGTTTGCACAATGCAGTTTCTCAGCCTTTTTAAGCACCTTATAAATCTCGCTGCACTCCAGAGGGCGATGTCCAAGTTTTTAAATCACCAACACGGCCTCCAACGTGGCCATGTGCCTGCCAAGGAAGCGCTTACCTTTATCCTTTTTTATATAAATTAAATCATCTCCGTTGTAGTCTTACATCTTCCTGGCTCTTTAAATGTAACTGTTATGCAGCACCTTCTCCTTCCTGCAGCACTGAACATCTGAAAATAATTCATCCACTTCTCTTTGCCCATTTTTCTCTCTGGCCGCGTTTGTTCCGTGAATGAGAAGTAATGTGCAGAACGTCTGTGGGGAGTTCAAGAGTAATCAGACAGTCTTCGGTGTGGGGAGAGAACACGGAAAAGTGGATTCACTCGTTCTAATTGGTCTTAACTCAAACCCACATGCCTGTTTCTTAGTATGGAGGAGCTCCTGCACAAGTGTTTTTCATCTGAGGTGGTTTAAAGGTCGTTGAGATGTCTGACTTTGTACAGAGCGTAACTCCACAACCTTTATTTGATAGTATTAAGTTACTGATAATAATATACCTAATAAATGCTCTCTGGCGTGTAATTTTATTTAAATTAACACATTCAGCAGTTGCTGTTTTATAGATTTTCTTCACACCAAACAAGTTCAAACCTATAAAAACTACAGATTTTTCTTTTTCCTTGGTAACAATTTCAAAGCGTCCATGGCCTCAGACTGGTGCACACTGGGGTGCGTGGGCGTGTGTGGGTACACATGTACTCATTAGCTACAGAAATCAAGGCCTTGCCGGTGGAGTGTATTTAAAGGAGATTGCAGGCATGCAGTTATTGGACTTGGCCTAATTGATAAAGCCATTAGTAACACTTGTTCAGATAACATGGGAGGAATTTCAGTCTGCTCACAGTCACTCAAATGGGTTCACTTAGGCTTAGAGAGCAGCACATTAAGAGAAGATTACAGAGCGATGCGGCGCATCTCACCACTGCATGCCTCACTACTGGGAGATTAATTGAGACCAACTAAGGACTGAGGCAGAGGAATGTCGGACACCTCACGTTCTGTGTTTCTCTGGGCACGTTCATGTCTGTTCAAGCTCTGCTTTTGTCTCAGCATGGATGTTTGTCTGTCCCTCTCCACACGTGTGCCACTCTCTCCAGCCTAAACTGAAGCTGGTAGCTCAGCAGAGGATCTAAATGCGAAGTGTCCAAGCAGAAAATGTGTTGCCTGGGATGAAACGGCAGGGTTCAAGCTGCTCCTGGGCTTGTTTCTAGCACATTAGCACCTGCTCTTGCTCATGTCTCCTTCAGTTCCAGTTAGACTGGGTCTAAACTGGACCCTTACCGGATCTTTTACAGCCCGAGGGCTGATGTTCCAATCACATTTAGCTGTAAAGAATTCCAAATCTCCAGCATTTAACATCAGAAGTGAAATTGTATCATTTTAGAAATCCAGAAAATGTGAAATATGCAGAGAGACATGCGGCTGTGATACCAGCTGATCTGATAACAGGCTTCTCTCTCTAATATAAAATCTGCAAACCTCTCCGTGTAGAAATAATTGAGATCTTTTTTTCCTTCATCTTCTTTGTAACTAAGCAGCTTAACAGCTTTTACCGAATCTCTTCTTTTAGCTTTTGCTGGAGACCTTGTTGTTGTGTTTCCATTGGCTCCACTTTGTTAACACATGACCCTGCAAAAATCCCAAATAAAAGTTAGTTAAAAAGTGCAAAAAAAGTGTAATAAACAGAGACCTGGATCATTTAGAACCTTTAAACATCCTAGTTTATAACTGCTTTGGTTCACACAGTAAGTCATGCATTGCCTCGTTAGTTCTCTGCAATATTATTAAAAATTAAAGCCAATATCAACTACCTGACGTGCACAAAAATCCTACGTGTGTGATTGCAGCGGTCAGATCACATCTTCTCTGTAGAGAAAGCATATTGATTGTCTTGCTCATTTTCTCCTCTTCCCTCTCACTTGGTGTTTAAAGGAATTGAATGGCTTGTGCTCCCAGCAGAAATTCACTTGGATGGTTGTTTACCAGAGAAAGATGTTGAGTGTGATGCTTCTAAATGATAGCGAGCTGACAGTGTTTTCCTCTGGGTCCTGATCTCTCCCTTTCTTTACCCCGTCATCTTTCTGTCCCCTCGATTGCCCATCTCGCGCGTTCTCTCCCCTGGGCTGGACACTTTGTCCTTGTGCTCTCCGTCTCATCCTCCTCCT
>CAAE01014546.1:0-21072 GCA_000180735.1 Tetraodon nigroviridis
AGTCTGGCATTATTCAAATACGGGGTAATCTGGCAAGATTTTGTGTGATTATTATTATTATTATTATTATTATTATTATTATTCTTATTATCATCATTATTAGTATTATTGTTATTTTGTCTGAGGAACTGTGGCTAACCTAGTTATGGTCTTGCCTGGACGCTTTGCGCCATCTAGTGGTTAGAACGAACAACTTTTAATTTGTTCTCTGGTGAAACATTGTCCTCCCTCATCTCTCTCTCTCTCTTTTTTTTCACTAATTAATAAAATCTCTCTGACAAAGCAAATTGAGCCCTGCATTCACCTTGGCGTGTCAGTTCTCAGAGACAGGCCACTTTTTGTAAACACCCCCACCCTGGTTTGGGTGTCAGAGCGTCTGCACTGTCAGGCAGAAAACTACACACAGGAACACACAACAATACAACCCCGCTGGCTAAAAATAGCCCTGTCACCTCAGAGTGATGTATGAAAGATTCGACAGAATTTCCTGTAAGAGACTGAAGTAAACATCACACATAATTTAGAATAAATCAAGAGGATTCCTCCAAATATCACACAGCCAGTTTCCACCCAGTGGAGAAAAGTCAGGACACACACTTCTTGACAATCAAACGATGAATCTGGATTCTCACCAGTCACATACAGTCCTCAATGATGGCATGAAGCCATTTCATGCCTCCAAAACCTAATCAGTGCAAGTGATTCGTGATTACCAAAAAGCACCAAAAGTCAATCACATTTCATAACTTATTATTGAAAAAAAATGAAACAAAACTGCAAGTTAAAAGCATTTTTCTGCAACCATCAACAGGTACAACTATCACTGTTAGCTGTGAGAGTTTGATAAAAAAAAAGGTTGTGGTTTTTGCCACAACTTAGAGGAAGAGAAAAGTAAAACTGATCAAACGCGCTTAAAAAATTGAGATTGTTGTGATTCAACTGAAAACAAGATGACTCTCTGATGCTGGTACTTGATTCTAGAGTAATCCCACCTGGTCTTCCTCTGGTAACGGAGCCAGCAGGTATGGACCCACGGCCCTTCTGTCCTCCTGACATCCCCCATCTTCATGCGTTTTGCTCTGCGCCTCGGCAGTAATATTTATATCTGACACCTTCTGCTGGGATGGGACATGGAATAACCAAGGTAGGCCATAGCATCGCTGCACTTTTTCACCATCTCTCCACCCATTTTTGGGAGCAATGTGGAATTATTTCACCAGGTGCTGCCTGATCTTTGTTCTGGAAATATCAGAGGTCAGGTTGCCTGCCTGCTCGTGTGAATCAAGACTATTTCCAGGATAATGCAGCAGAGAACGTTTCAGTTCCTCATCGGAGGGGCGTGTGGTGAGATGCTACGCTGAGCTCGGTTTCTATAGACTGGATCGGGCCCATTGCTGAGGGCAGAGTGAATTATGAGCTGCAACGCACACGATCCGCCGTGTTTTTCTTCCTCTATGAGTGCGTGGAAATGGGAGGAAGTCATCTGAGGGGTGAAAACGTGGGAGGGGACGCTCCACGGTGTGGGGGTTGTCCCCGCGGTTTCACATCTGAAGAAGAGGATCGTTGTTGGGCGACGATAATCACTGCCTCACTAAACGACAGGAAGTGGTGAAAATTAAACTGTAAAACAAGTCATTAGGTTTCAGATGCAGCGGAAAAGTCTCTAGGCTATTGGACTGGCAACAGTCGCTCACAATGACACCGAATTTTTCGTTTAACCCAAATTTTCATGCCAAAGTAAACAATGTTTTTCCTTGATGCAGTTGGGCCGCATAATCCTCCAGATCTGTTAGATCAGACCTTGTTCCAGTGCTCATTTGTCCTGCTCCTATCTTTTTATATTACATTAAAATGTCATATGATACGAGCTCCCTTCGCTCAAAAATTAAAAAAATAAATAAATAAATACTCTATATTACAGTATTTAGAGGCTGAAAACACACACAAAAAAAATTCCAGTTTCTTCCTAGTAAATTTGGATTGGTGTTTGGTTTACACCCCCTAATCTATCTTCAGGTATTTATTTATTTATTTATTCATTCATTTATTCATTTTTTTGTCTTTCCTTCAACGTTGCATCAATCTTGCCTAGGTTTGCTGAGCAATTGTGTCCGGGCAGCATTCGGGCTTGTCAGAGTTGTGTTGCCTCGGTCTTTCAACCTTTACAGCTTTAATGTTATCAGCAACACGAGGCCACAGAGATACGATTTGGCGACTTACACTGACTCATTTCTTGACCTCTGACATCTTGGCAGCAGTCCAGGCCAAAGACAGCGGAAGCCCACGACCGGAGCCAGTAGGTCTGAGAAAAAACAACGTACGGATAGAATGAGAAACTTTCTCCTTCATGTTAGCTTTTTAAAGCTAACATGTAAATAAAATGTGATTTTTCTTCTACTACTGTCCTGGGAGGAGCATCGATACATTTTTATCTAAATAAATGGCACGAGCGTCCTGCAAACTCGCCTAACATGAGAAAAAAAGGCAAAATGTACATCTGGATGAAGTAGAAAAAAAAAATGCTTCCTTTTGAAGAACAAAATTTGATTAAAACAATTACAGTTTCTTGCTTTTGGTCCAAGCTGCTGCACTGTTTTAGAAACATTGGTTTTCCGGTTTTTCTTTCAGTTCAAACCAAAAGAAAAAAAACAAAAACTCTTCGCCTGAAGGCCACGTTTGCCTTGGACAGTTCAAGGAAGGGGCTGTCGTTGGGTAGAAGATTCTTAAATTAGCGTTGGTCTTGCGCGAGCTCTGAATGTAAATTGGATAGAGCGAACGTGCACGATGTCAGCCTTTCCTCTGCTTGGCGGATGCACGAGACCAGAAGCTGCTAGCGCAGCACAACAGCAGCCACATTCTGTCCATCCATGACACAGCTGCGCCCGTTCTGGCCTGGTCGACCTGCCTGACCCCACTAACCCGCCGTGGAGGCATCCACTCACACACCAGCGAACGGGGAAGGCCGCTCCAACAGCGCTGGACTGATCACATTTAACAATTATAGAAAGGTTTTTAAATGTTTTTAAAAACCAAGGTGTGATTTTGGTGGATTTTTGATGTTTTTGCTTTGAGTGTGCTTCGTGTGTCCCTAATTCCAGGCTGTAGTGGCACATTTGAGGACCTGGTGATGGAAAAATGGCGAGAATTCACTGAGCTGTCCTCTCAGGTGACTCACCGATGAACCGGATCATCGTTTCCAGTGGAAAGAGGTCTTCTCTGCTCAGTTACAGGGTCAGCTCGCAGCAGCATGTTTAGTTGTTTGTAACCTTAAAATCTCAGTTGTCATCAAAGGCTTTTCAAAGAGACCACTTCAAGAGGTGTGAAAGTCAGATGTTCTTTTTTTCTGTTTTAGTCGGAAAGTCCTTCTGCCTTGAATCAAAGAAAACTGGGAATTCACCAAGTTTCACCCTGTTTTCAGCCAGACACTTGAACACTACAAGTTTTGGAATATCTGAGCGGTGCAGCTGTGATGCAGATGTGGACAGAGACACATGACCGCAGGTTCAACACGAGGTGAAAGGACCGTCAGGACTTTGCAGCTGATTTTGGAAACCTGGCTGGGAGAAAGTAAAAGACGGTCTGATATAGAAGCGTCTCAAGCAGCAGTTTTGATCGGTCATTGATCTTCTAGAAGTATTTCAATTCACCGATTCCTCCACTGGCAGTCAGACTATTCACTGAAATTCTTGATTTCCAAAGAGGGCTTTCGCAACTTTCATCTTTTCTGGTTGAAAGCGAGCAAAACGAAGGCTCACACATTTCAGTAGCCTTTCTCTGTCCATTTCACACTGAAGAGAAACTCCCATTACAGTATCGCTACCAAAATTGGTCAACCACCAAAACATTCGAGAACATTTGGAAGTGAAATTGTGTCCAGCCTGAGCTGGGCTCGGCAGCTCGTACGCTGCCGTCGCGGCGGGCCTTTGGCGCCGGAGTGACCTTGCTTTTGCGGTGATGACTCAGGTTTAGGTTCACCAGCCCAAAGGGCCAGATGGGATGGTGCATTTGCATACCAAACAGTCAAACTGCCGCCTGATAGATTTCTTGGAAGACAGCTTGACGGGTAGAAATTTGCAATTGGTCTCAGAGGTCAGAGGTGCCTTTTACCGTCTGCAAAAGTAGGGTTTTATTCTCTAGAAAAATCAAGATTCAGAGGGATTATTAGTGCTTTGTTCATCTCCTGATTCACATTCATGTTGTGGGGTGTGTGTGTGTGTGTATATGTGTGTGTGTGTGTGTGTGTTTGTATGTGTGTGTATGTGTGTGTGTGTGTGTTCACCTTGGGGTTTTTTTCTTTTTCGTAATAGTGCAGTCATAGCATGACAGGAAAGTTTCCTGTCGCTACACGGACTGTATCATCAGCTGCCAGGTGCACAGTAACAAACACACACACACACATGCACACACACGGGTCAGCGGGGCCGAATAAGGGGGACGTCCCACCTCTTTCCAAAGAAGGAAGTGGAAGTGAGCTGAAGCAGGTGATCTGTCTCTCTCTATGGACTGTGCACATGTTTTTTAATCAGTTAATGTCCACAAAATCCTCCCAGTAATGTAGAAATTCTGCTTTTCTCACCATGTGGGACCAGACCCACCTCTGCATCTCTGCTGCAGATCATCGCAGGCAAAACCTGCAAGTACACACAAAGAAAGGGAAGGTTTATTCAGGGCAAACAGGAGCAAAAGATCACCTATAAGCAGTTTGTGAGTTTGTGCAAAAATTCAACTCAGTTTTCCATTAGCGCTTGAATGACGATATGTTTTTTTTTTCCTCTTTTTTGGTGTTTTTAATATTGGACATCCTGCTGTTTATTTTCATTTTCAGCCACATCACAATCGGCAAACACAAAGCTTTGCTAATTACTTTCATTGTAAATTTCATCTCCTTTCATCTTCCCTCATATCAAACAAGGCCTAACCACAGCTCAGAGCCATGAGGGTGGGTTGGGGTTTCAGTCTGAGGCAGGAGGGCGCGATGAGCTGGTCACTGGTGTCCTGCTGCCTTCTGGGCCAGCGGCGCCCAGCGCCAGCTTGGCGGTGGCCTACATCCGGGTCGCAGGTGGGTGGAGTCCCCGGCAGGGGTGAGCTCGGCCCGCCCGTGCGCCAGCCCCAAACAGAGATTCCGACGCCAGCTAGAGGAGTTTGACAGACACAGAGCTGATGGAAGCGGGTGAGTGACGTCAGAACCCTCCAGCACCAAAACCATCGAGGTCGGCGCATCAAAGAACCTGTTATCAGTTCAACCCCGACCTAAAGGTTATTTTCTGTATGAACGGGGAAAGCATGAGTCAAGAACAACCTGCAGTAGGCGGAAAAGTATTATCTGATCCCCGATCTGACCTCATAAGTGATTTTGTTCAATAGAATTTCAGAAGAAATAATATTTCTGCCAAAATCAAGAGAAAATGATAACCGTCATAGTTGGAATTTAAGGTGAGGGTGCAAATGACCCATACTGGGAGGTAGGAGTTACCACCTCCGAGTGGTAACTCCAGTGTAAAGATCAGCTTTGGCCGGAAGCTGATCTTTACACTGATCTCATACGCTGATCTGTGACCTCTGGGCACCAGGGCGACAGCCTCAGTTCAGTAGAAGGAGCCAAAACTCCTCCGCTGTTCTCCAGACACCATGTCCAGGATGGTGGCGGCCATGTTTTCCTCACGTCCGCAGCCGGACGGGGTGGTGCTGCACCGTCCATCTCCAGGGCGATGATCCAGTCCTCAAGGGACAGGACACCTGAGCACGGAGAGACGATCATGTGACCCAGGACTGGTCCATTCTCTTTCCAAATGTGTCTTTTCGCCGTTATACAACGGACAACTTTAAAACTAAAATCCCGTTCTCGCCTTTTCCCGTGTTCACCTTTTTCCCCTTTTCTCCTCCTCCCGTCTTTGTCATTCTTCTCTACCATCTTTTCTTCCCCTACTCTGCTCCTCTTTCTTGTTAAAAAGTCTTGATAAAATCAGGATGTGGTGAATGTGCAAAAGGGTCTTTACAGATTTCACTCTTCAAATTTGCTTCTTCTTACTTTGTGTTCTTTTGCTGTTTGTGCTAGAAGGAACGACAGTCCTTCTGTCTCCTCACTAAAACGTGGCAATTTTAGAAAATCAGACATTTGAAAAGTGTCCGATGAGGTGGAGCTCGCTCCTCTTCCTCTCTCCAGCGTCAGGCCTGGTGGAAGGGCCGCTACGGGAGGAGCTGGTTCAGCGATGAAGAGGAGGTGGAAGCGCGTTGAACTCAGAAATCTCCCAGCAGCGGCAGCAGCACCTAAAAAAGACCCCCCTCCTCGTCTTTCCGACTGGTTGACGTGCAGAAAAGCTGCAGCTGGGACACGAATCTGGTCTTTGCAGGTGCAGTAACAGGACAAGTGGGTTTTTTAAACGCCATTAAAAAAAAATGCAGGGTCCTCACCTCTAACTGTCAAAACAACACGCAAGAGTGGTCAAGCATGACAAGGAAACACACAAGCTGTCACACTCTGAACACGCATTTAGCTGTTTGCACCCCCCGACAGTCATGATATGCTGTGGCCTCTTTACTTATGAATATTACAGTATGAGGGTAGGAGACTCCCAGAAAGTCAGAACGAGAAAACTCAAAACAACTTTACATATTTATATGAAAAAACAAACATTGCTTATTGAATAAATAATTATCAAATAGATAACTAAGTAGCCAGTTGTTGATTGCCAGAGTGGTTGTTTTTTAAAAAAAAAAGACTCTGCAAACATATCAGTGACTTACTGTAATTAAACTTTCTTGAGTTTTGCCCGTGATTTGTGTTTACGTTTGTGAGGCTTTGTGTCCCTTGACAAAGACCTAAAAAAAATAAATGAATTAATAAATAAAGAACCTCCAAGGCCCTGGTCCCGTCTAAAGGTTCAGGTTTCATTCAGGTGGATTTCTCCGTGCGTCTCCAGTCATTTCTGATTGCAAAAATGTAGGTTTAGGTCATTTTACCTGGTTCAGTGTGGCTCTGGTAAAAGCAGTAAAATACACAGGCACAAACGCGCCTCCACATTTACGTGTTCAAAACGGAAGAGAGGTGAAATAGCCCATCACTCAGTTATTGCATATTAATAATAAACATCCTCTCAGCGCTTGGTTTTCTTTGTTTCTATCTCAAATATATTTTCTTTCGACTTTTCTTTCAACTTCTCAACTATCTTGTGAATGACTTGGGCTCCCAGGTCGCAGCTACGGTTTTTGTAAAAATTCACTCATTTCAGAGAAGTGTTTTTGTCTCCACGCCAAGATTTCCACGTGTGCGGGTGTGTGACACTTTCGGGCTGACGCCGACAGGGGTTTCCCCAGTCTCTTCCTGGAGATCAGCCGCCATGCGCAAAGACGCGCAGCGCGCACCAAGAGCCCGGCGGCTGCAGGTGCTTTCTTTCTGAGCATCCCCGCTCTGTCCCCGCCCTCTGGGCGCGATAGGCTGCTGGATTTAAGCGGGTCGCCAGTAATGATGAGGGCTCTCGGTGGCTGATTGATTTCCAAACTTGACCGGTTTCGAGTTTCGCAGGTAAGATACGATTGATCACTTTTTGAAAAGAGTTTCTGTTTTAATCTCGGTCTGTGCGGGGAAACTAAGGAGGGCCTAACTTTGAAAGGTTTTACTGAATTTGGACTCACACTTGTGTCTGCGCGGCGCAGAGATGAGCGCGGAGATGGATTACGGAGGCTCCGGCAGCAGCGGCAACGGCAAACTGCGCCAGTGGCTGATCGAGCAGGTGGACTGCGGCAAATATCCCGGCCTGGTGTGGGAGAACGAGGAGAAAACCATCTTCAGGATACCGTGGAAGCACGCAGGCAAACAGGACTACAACCGGGACGAGGATGCCGCGCTTTTCAAGGTAACCCCCGCCCCCGAGAGTGGTCTTCCAGGGGGGGACACGGGGAGCTTGGGTGCGCCTCCGACGCACGGAGAGATGTTGCTGCAGCGCTAAGATGGACAAGAGAGTGCCCAATGAATAGGTCAAGTTAATTACATCCAAAAGTTTGCAAGCCTTCGCACATTTACGCACGTGCACGGCTTTTCTGACTTTGTCACTTTGAAAAAGTTTAATACACTTTTGCAAAGATTTTTTTGTGAAAATGCGATATCTCGTAAAAAGCCATTCTTAAACGAAGTTACCATTAAAAGTAACAAACAAAGTCCCCATCTTAAAGAAGTTGAAGGACGGGGCTTTAATTTGTGTGCACTCTGCTGCGTTTTCCCCCGCTCGCTCTTTGAAACTAGGTTTTCTCCGCCAAGAAAACTCAAAATACGTATGTCTGAAGGCTAGAGCTTTTTTAAAATTTCAGCCCTAAGGCTTTTAGAACAGCAGTTTTCTGCAGTTTGAGCCTGGCCGCAGAGCGCACGGCCGCCTCTAACGGACTCCTGTGCGCAGGCCTGGGCGCTGTTTAAGGGCAAGTTTCGGGAGGGCATCGACAAGCCGGACCCGCCGACCTGGAAGACGCGGCTGCGCTGCGCCCTCAACAAGAGCAACGACTTCGAGGAGCTGGTGGACAGGAGCCAGCTGGACATTTCAGACCCCTACAAAGTTTACCGCATCGTCCCCGGAGGGTGCCAAAAAAAGTTAGTGCACGCACCTAAAGGACTTCACAGCTCTACTGACCTAAGTTTTCTGGTTAATTGACGTGGGGGAAATATTTTGAATTTGATTTGGCCTTTATTAAAGGTCAGAGAACCTTTACACGAGCGAGTGTGAAAGTCACACCACCTGGCATGAAGACGGGTGTAAACTTGCTCCTTTGCTTTTTCTGTCTTTAGGATCCCGACAGGACGACGGTCCCCTGAGTCCAGTAAGCTACCAAATGCACCCGTCCTATCCTGCTCTGCAAACCCAGGTAATTTCCAAGTCAGGAAAAAGAATACATATAGTGCAGAGGAGATGTTAGATAACTCATTTAGTAACTACCAGCTTTTAAGCTTTAAATTGAACATCAGGGAACATTTTTGTTTTTTTTTTAAACTCACCTCTGATCAGGATTCAGACCTGTGGGGGTTAAGCTGCGTGCTGGAACTGATGCTCTTGATCTACTAATAAAATCGTCATATACACAGAGAATATTAGTCAGGATTTACAGTTTTTTTTAGTGATTTAAATGCAAATTTGTCAGTTTTGTCTTATGAACCATGTTCGCTATTTGTCTGGTGAATTGCAGATGCCACAGTTCGTGCAAACGCCAGAATGCGATTGGAGGGATTACTGTCAGGAGACGGCCTCCCTGCCGGAGATGCCCTTCCCTCAGTGCCCCTGCCCGCCCCGCAGCCTGCCCTGGCAGACTCCCACCATGGAGAACGGTACGACCCTTCAGGCGTGAACCGTGGAAGCGGCTCGCGTGTGTGGGTGGGTGAGTCTCACCTGCTCCTCTGTGTGTGTGTGTGTGTGTGTGTGTGCAGGATACCAGCTCCGAGCCTCCATTTACTCCTACAGTCCTGCTGACAGCCAGCCATCGTTTGCCCTGGACGCCAGCATAAGATCTGCAGAGGCCCTCTCAGGTGAAAAAATAAATAACTAAACTGCAGACACCAAGAGGCCTCGTGAGGTTGAAAAATTCAATTCAGAAAAGTTGCATTTACTCCCACCGAAAGCACCAGAAAACACCTCCGTCTGTGCATTTACCTCCGTCAGATATCCGCCTGCACGTGAGCGTGTTCTACCGGGACAGTCTGGTGAGGGAGGTGACCATCTCCAGTCCGGAAGGCTGCCATCTCACTCCGTGCTCCCCGGATGAGAAGCCCTACCCGCAGGCCGGAAGTCCGGAGGTGGTGCCCCTGCCTGTGGACAGCCTCTCGCCCCCGAGGAGGACGGATGACGGCCCCCCGAGTCCCCCGTCCACACTGGAGAAAGGCGTGTTCCTGTGGATGGGCCCCGACGGCCTTTACGCGCGCCGGCTGTGCCAGAGCAGAGTGTACTGGCAACGAGGATCGTCCCAGTATGCGGACAAACCCAACAACCTGGAGAGGGGGGTCAGCTACAAACTTCTGCACACACAGGACTGTTTGGCAGGTGAGAGCACCCGTTACTCACCTTCACACTCCCGCCACCTGCACTGGTGCGCCGCAGATGTTCTTCTGAAACTCAAATGAAACAGCTTTTCAGAGCGTCCAGTTTTGTAAAATCTACATTTTTCTAATTCGGTAACGATATTAGATACAAGCGGATTTTGATCTCTTTGATTTTCCTTGTCATGTTCTCATTTGCTAAAACAGAACACTCAATTAACTCACTCAAAATGTCCATAAAATATGTAAAAAGACACATAAAAAGATCTGTTCAGGCATGGACAAAAGGCCATTCTCCTGAAACCGTGTCAGACACACACAAGGAGGGGGGGGGGAATCATGATTGACAGCTGAACTGGTGGGAGATGATGGTCCTGGTCCCACACCATGTGATGCCAAAAAGGGACTTCAGATGAGCAGCAGAGGCACAAGATGGCAGCACTTGTGTCAAAGAGGGTTTTAGTCCATCCTAGGAAGAGCAGATGTGGACACCTCCAGACAGACCGTCCAACCAAAGAGGAGGCCAATGTTTTGATAAAAACATTGGCCTCTCATTGGACCCTCATTGGACTCCTTACTGTTCATCTTGGAATCAAGAGTAATTACTGTAAACCGACTTTCCCCCACCGTCTAAGACCAAAACTCCCCCTTGAGAGTCATATTAGACATTTAGTAGAAAACCTTTTTTCAGATTTTTGAGAAGTCTCATCAACCTCATATCCACCTACATGCTCCTCAGGACCTATCTGTAAAATGGCAGATAATGGCATTTGCATAGCTGGTGTGACTAAGAGTTTCCATTCGAATCACCCCAAAGGTCACACTATTTGAGATGAAAGTCTCCTGAGTCAGCTGACATCTCTTTTGTATTAAGTCTATTCTTCTCCCTGATCAGAGATCCAAAGCTACGGGCTCCACGGTCGACCGCCACCGCGCTTCCAGATCCTGCTGAGCTTTGGGGATGAGTGTCTGGACCCGCAGAGGCTCAGACGGACCCTCACAGTCCAGGTAGGAGTCCAGGTCAACACCACAACACCTCAGCAAGCCCTCGTTAAATCTACCAATGACCTGGAGAAGATCCGCAATTAGAGAAAAGGCACCAACCCAGACTTTTCCTTCTTCCCGGTCATCTGTGGTGGCTTCATGCAGGCCTGAGTTACTCCAACCGAACCTCCGTGTGTTTCAGGTGGAGCCGTTGTTCTCCAGGCAGCTCCTGTACTACGCCCAGCAGGTGGGGGGCCACTACTACCGTAACTACGAGCACACGGGAGTCTCGGAGCACGTCAGCCCCTCTGAGGACTATCAGAGGGCCATCACACATCACCACAGCAGCAGCAGCCTGCAGGAGTGACCTCCGCAGGAACCAGAGACTCTTCAAACGCTGAAGTTACGCTTCAGACGGGGGATCACGCACTGACACTTGTGTGTACAATCGACAGTGTGATTTTGTACTTTTTTAGGGCATCGCTGATATTTTATGACTGACTATGCAAAGACAACTGGCAGCTTGGGGGTTTGTTGGAAAAGGTGTTGAATTTCAGGGGAACGTGCTCATTTGCCCTTCGCGAGCCTGGGTCGGTTCCACCGTGTACAGAAGGCAGAATCCTGGCAGCTTTAGCACAAATACTGGAACCCGGAGGAGTTTTCACTGGGACGCTCCTCGGTCCAGGAGCTTGAATGCATCTTCGCGTCCTGTGCACGACATCGTGAAATTTTAACGATAATCTGCTACAAGATTAACAGATTCTGGATGGCAGGTTTTTCCTGGTGGACTGCTTGGGACTTTAGTGATTCACTTCTATTTTTGTACATTTATTCAGGTTGTGTTCAGGTTTTAGTTGTTTCAATAAAAAAAAAGTGTTTTCAAATAATAATCAAGCCAAGTTTTTCAGGTTCTGATCATACTTTTTTGTTTCAGGTAGCCATTTAGATGAGCCCGTTTTCCTTTTGTCTGCCTGGTGTTTATGCTTCAAAATAAAATTTGCCACAGCTTCTGTTGCAAGAAGCAAGATTAGCACAAATTAAAACCCAAGAACGAGCAAAAAGAGCAGCGACTTGGACAGAAGTGGGAAGAGTTGGAAAGAAAGCGTGAAGGCATCCGTGCACGTTGGTAGAAAACATGATTTTCATGCAAACAGTGATGACATCTCTCCGTTGCTGTGGGGAAGCTGTACTCGGCTGTGCTTCTGGGCAGGAAATGTGGTTCACAATCAAACAGTCTATTATCACAACAATGACATCACGAGGGGCGTGTGATGCGTTGAGAGGAAGAGGACAGCCCCTCTTTCCGCACCAGGCTTCCTGGCCTGTGCTAACAGCTTTCAAAGCAGTTTCCACCTCCATGGAAAACCAGCACCAAACACACACGGCTCTGATCGTCACACACGCGCGATTAAACTTCAAAAAGCAACAAAAATATTGCGTTGAAGCTAAACTGAAGAGCAGGGCTGACTAATGAGGCTCTGAAAAACAGCAGAATAAGTGCTCCTTATTGACGTAGATTTTGAAGGTGTGACGTGTCAACTTTTGTGAGATTTGACCCTCACTCATCTAACAAATTCAGGTAAAATGACCATTTAATAATGTGAAATTAGAATAATACAGCTATTCACCTATGAACCGCTTCCTGTTCCTAACCAGGATACAGAACTCCGGTTGAACACCATCCCAAAGATGCTCTTCTGAGATCTGGTAACCGTGGAGACAAAACTTTATGCCAAGAGCTCGAAGTAAACGAGATGTTTTTAGTTTTACTGCGAGTTATCCTGTTGGAAGTAGCCTTTGGAAGATGGAGAAAAGTGGTCACAGTACTTACACTCGGGGCTTGACGGCATCTCTGAACTAACCCAAACATCTTTACTTTTAGGACATTTAATGTCTCTTTTAAGACAAAACAAGTGTATAAAAAAACTACACCAAACCTAAATAACTTCTAACATAAAATAAGTCAGTACAGAAAAAGTACTACACTGTTTTGGGGGGCAACACTTAAACGTTTGTACACACATTCTATCAAGTCTTCCCAGACATTCAAAACTGCAACTAGAGCGGATGACATCATCGGTCGTTTCCTGTATGGAACAGATCACGTGCACATAAACCCCAAAAATTTCACCTCTTACTGTAAATACAGGTTAGGCAAAGTTTCAGGCTTTCAACTTTATTTGTGAATGAATCTGTGGGAGGGGAGAGAGAGCTAAGTTTAGACTAGAAAAACATCTACTTCAGCTGCGTGGCCTTCCCAGAAACGGAGACGGGGAAGGTTCGGAGGTGTCTGGGTGCAGAGCTACAGAGGAGAGTGAGAAATGAAGACTGAGGGATGTCTGTTGGCCTCTGGTAACCTGTCAAACGTTCTCACCATCTGCGGGCGTGTCCCCGTGCTGAATGAGCCGCTCGCCCACACCACTGTTACACTCGCAGCAGTCATCCTCTCCTCCTGGGATCCCGTTGGGTTTGTGGCCCTAAGTAACAGTCAGCGGCGTCGCCGCCCTGCACACGCCTTTCTCAACCTCCAGACAGCGTCGGTGACAATGTAGGGAGGAGCTCCTGAGATGAATATGTGAGGAGGCCATTTGGTGCACGCAGAACTGTCTGTAGACTGTTCGACTTCTGCAAAAAAAGGTCTGGAAACTGGATGGAAAGCCCCCAAAGTAGGCAGACAGTTCTAAAGAATCATAAAATCAACAGGAAAAATGTGTGAATCAAGTTGTAAAGGTGGCTTTGAAGACTGTAAATTGATATAGGCAAATTATTTTCGAGGGATCTAAATAGTTATTCAAACCAGAGGTTGAATGTCATGGCAGCTTTCATCAGCAGCTCAGCAGCTCGGGCTGGAATGACTGTAGACTCACTGAATGATGGTCACGATGACTTGTACTAAAAAAAGCTGCTCAGTTCGTTTCTGGTCCATTAAAACATTTTAAAGCACATACAGAAAGCAAAATAAAAAGTAGAGAAAATTACCAAGTGACCAAACTTTCTATATAATTTCTGTCAGTATGCAGGTGAAGCAGTGGCCAGGCTGAAAGAAACTGGGAGCTACTAAAACCAGTGGAGGCCAGCGTGCCGTTTGGAGGGACTAGTCAAAACTGAACGAAGACATGCGAGCACCTCCAAACCGCGAGATGGCTACCTGCCCAATCAAGCAAACACAAAACCACCTGAAAACGTTGAGGACAAATGATGGAAAGCATGAAATCACCGTGACTCAGACCTGAGGTGTTCTGGGTTCTCATAAAAGAATATTTGCACTAAAGAGCTCAGAAAAGGCAGGACTCAAAGTATCGTTAACCAAAAAAACAACACACACTGTAGTGATGGTTCTCTTTATGAAGTGAATCCAATATGATGGGACAGATGGTCTTAGCCTGTTCACGTCTTTTGAATTCTTATTTTTACTTGTGGCTGACCTGGTATGATTAATATAACCAGCAAAGTTGTGACTGTCCTGCATAGTAACAATGAAATTGATGTTTCTCATTTCTTGGATGAGATGAGAAATGTCTGATTTAGTGAAGCTGATATTGAAAGTGAGACTAGAAACAATGACTAAACTCTCAAATGATAACTGAAAAGATAGAGTTGCACTCCTTTAGCTACAGTCCCTGGCAGGGACTGGAACATTTATCTCTTTACAGGCTGCACACAGCAGGGACGGAAGCACGTGAGCTGGAGCTGCATGCTGCTTTTAAACTTGTTCAACAGCTCCTCCAGCAACCTGTCGAGAAGGAATGAGGTGAAATTAATCAACAAATTTAAAAAAAGAAAACAAATAGTGGCCCTTAAATGCTACCAGATTTCATCATCCAGAACTTAGGCCCCTGGCAGAAAGTTAGGTAGCCGTGTTGCTAATCTGGAGTTATTTGTTAATATGGTTTTCACCATAGTTGGACATTAGTTCATTTTTGAAAGCAGAATCAAAATGAAGTCTGAGTGAAGATGCCCAGCCTGAGACTCACTTTTTATCGGCTCCACTGTGCAGCTGAGGGAGAGCGTCCAGGGCTAGCTTAAAGCTAGCGCTGCGGACAAAATGCTGGGTTAAAACTATGGCCTTCAGATAAAAACATAGATGTCAACAGGCATGCACGTGCGCACACACACACACACACACACACAACCGCACACACACACACACACATATATACATACATACATACACACACACACAGAGCAGAACATGCACACAAGAGAACCAGATTGCTTTCACTTCCTTTCCATAAACCACCAAGTAACATAAATAGGGATTGTAGTGAGGGATGTGCGACTGCTAAGATTTATGTTGGTGACATTTTCTATCATAAATCACTCGGCACGCATGCAAGTTCCTGTCTGTGCTTCTATGGTGCAAAACTTTTCATGGCCTTTTCACTTTTTTCACATTTTCTTATGTTGCGGTTCTGTGGCAGAATAAATAAAATATCCAGCTCTCCCTTATGCACCTGTACTCAGTACCCCTGAATGACAGCGGAAAGAAAAATTTACAAATGTTTGCCATTTTTAATTTTTTAAAAAGAAGAAATACTGAAGTATTTCCTATTATCTTCTGTCTTTAAGTCACTCCTGCGTGGTCTTGGCTGTGTGCTGAAGGTTATTTGTTTGCCAGAGGGTCAACCTCCGGCCCAATCTGAGGGTTCCCGGGTTGGGGCATGAGATATGCCTTCGTCGGTATTTGCTCAGCTCGCTTCAGCTTCGCTCAGCTCTGACCATCCAGTCGCCAACACTGCCACGGCCTGCTGCTGTTGCCACCGTGCCTCACCATAAGGAGGCCGGGCCGGTTTCCTCTCCTCAGACCAGATGAGCACAGTCAAAACTCCCTCCGATGCTAAATGCTATATTTGAGGGTTCATTTTTCAAGGAATTGCAAAAATGTCTATAAGTCTGTTTTCGCTTTGTAATTCTGGGATACTGAGTTTAGACTGGTGAGAGAACAGTTCAGCATAACAAAACAAGTGAAGTGAAAAAGGTGAAAGGATGATGAAGACTTTCTGGCTGTACGTGAGCACGGCTGACTGTGCGTGTCCCTTACATGCTCTCAGGGTTCAGGTAAGTCGATACAGCATCTCTCAGGGCACAGATTTCCAGTCGAGCCTAAGGGGGGTGCAGAGGAGAGGAGAGGGTGAGGAGAGTGGGAAGGGTGAGTCAGTTTTAAAATGAAATACAACTGTCAGCAATTGAAAGAAATCAAAGGTAAATCCCCTCCCAAGGCTGAGGGTCTATTTCTGAGTCAGGGTCTTAATATGAGTGAAAAACCGCTGTGTGTGTTCACTTGTGTGTGTGTTTGCGCATTTGTGTACTTACCTGCAAGGCTCCATTTTTACTGAAAGAGGACACACACTGCATGAGACGACACATTTCGTCTGCTACAGATTCGATGATCTTAGACAGCACGCGAGGGACAAGGTCTTGAGAAACCGTGAAGACCTGAAGGGAAACAAAAACCAGCAGGTAAATGTAGGGCTGGCTATAAAAAAAAAAAAAAAGCAAAGAGATGTAAGACAAGTGTGATTTTACCTCTGCATGAACTGTGATGATGGTTACCAGCGCTTCCTTTAGGTAGTTTCTTACACCTGATGCAGAAAAAAAGGTGTAATGTGAATGATTTCATAGAGATTATACACCTGGGATCTTTCTTAACACACACCTACTCATCTCTTCTTTTTTATAGTATAAATAAACTCAACTATGGTTAACTGCTGTGTTTGGTGGCCTTTAAAACCCTGCTTTCCCGGCATTAAAACAGGCCTAAAATATCCTGTCAAAACAACAATGGCCCACAGCAGTACTGAAACTGCAGTTTGTATGTTGTGCTGCAACTACACACCAACATGAGTCCCACACAGAATGCGACAAGTGAAAGTATCATATCCCAGATCTGTGGTTTGCTGCACAAAATGTTCCTCTTTCACAGCCCAAACTCAGGAACAAGCAAGAGCAAGGCCCAACTTTCGATCAATGGTGAGTTTAAAACTGCACGTTACTTCACATCCTTGACTCAGGTAAACCACATACAACCTTAAAGTTTCAGCAGCGACAGGAGCGCATTTGATGTGTAAAAGGCCAACCTAAATGTAATAGCACACCCACACCTTAACACAAAGGCCAGAAATGTTGAGGAGGGGACTGACTGAATGAGCTCAACGATGCTTACAGTAAACCATCAAAGAGCTGTACTTTACACAAGACAACCACAACAACCGTGATCAGAAGAGATGCGCTAGTTCCCACAGAGCAAGACGATCAGTCAGTCTGCAGGGGCTGTGAGGACCCCCCACCGTTCGTTAGCCATCTCAGGTGTGGCAGAGACAGATAATGGGGGGAAGGGGAGGGGGTTTTGCTCCTACCTGTAGGTGTTTGGCAGTCCCTCCAGTCAAAGTACCCGGCGTAGATGCCTGGCTCCAACGAGCCGGCAATCGGGTCAGCTCGTCTCTCAACGTAGGCCTCAAAGAGATTTTTATCCAGCTGTCGCACAGCTTCCACACTTATCTGTGGTGTCAAGCATACAGGTGTTACCATGGAGACAAGAGCTCTTTTTCCCTTTGCGGTTTGAGACTATACTTTGTAAAGCAGATAAAACCAGAAAAAAAAAACATCCTGAAAGACATTCTCACTCTGGCTACATCCAAAAGCCCGTGCCAATATTATTTTGCAGAATATGACTGCATTCAAATAAAAAAAAAAAAAAAACAGTGATAATATACTAAATTATTTCCAACCAGAAAAAGATGAAAAATAATGCTGCTTACATTACTTTTCGATTTAACTGTGAATAATCGTGCATCAGTGTGGGTAAAAGAAAAGGGATGAAAGAGTGGAGCAGAGAATCCACTTTTGGTACTAAAGAAGAGTCACATTTGCATGGAAGAATCTAAGAAAAGTTTCAGTAGCTCCGCTTCCAGCAGGCATCATCAGCCTTTCGAACAGCAGCGACGCAGCAGCGATACTGACCTGAGTGATCTTCTCTGTTCCAGCGAAACCATGTTTCTCAAAGTGGTCGGCCAGGTTCAAGATGGTGCGTCTCTCTAGATATTGGCAGTTACTGAGGATGATCAGGAGACGCTGCTCCTACACACGAACCAAGAGGACCTTAAACATCTGGGCCGCACAACTACTTTCAAACATCAAACGTATCTACAGCCTGTTTGATTCTGAGTTTTAATCACGTTTCAAGCAGGTTTTTCTACTCTCAATCCAAACATGTTATCATTTCTTCGCATTTGGTTTGATTAAAACATGCAAACCCCCCAAACTCCTAAAACAGACACCCAACAGATGAGAAAATAAATATAATCGTGATTATTTTAACAAAGTCCCTAAATAAAACAACAGCTTAACACCTTGTCTGATCTGTAATTCATATTTATCATGTTCATTAATTGTTCATTATAGTATTTGATGTAAAAATTGGATTTTAAACAAAGGAGTAATCGTATTCTGAAATAAAAAAGCGTGAAGCACGACCCTCTCTTCACACACATCTCTTCCTCTCTTCGTACGTCCTTCAGCTGGGGTCCGGCTGACCTACATGGGCGCCTGCCAAACCTGCTGCACACTGTCGGCTAGGGGAAACCCCGTGTGTGCGTCGCTCCATTTTCCTTTACCAGAAGCACTCTACCCATCGCTCTTCCTCCTCCTCATTCTCCACGCCTGTGTCTCAACCCCTTCAGCGACATCTCAATCAAGTTACTGGAAATGAGGAGGTATCTGCTTCTTGTCCACAACAACAAAATGTGTGATGTGTTGTTGAGTAATGGAGGAAGCCCAATCTTAGACAGTGTTGTCAAAAATATGTTCAAAAGAAAAAAAAGAAAAAACAGAAAAAAAAGAGTAAGTAAGACAGAAATGCAGACTTACAGGTGTTGGACTGAAGCCCTCCTGAATGCCAGGGAACCGGTCTGGAGAGGAGAGGTCAACTGAAATGTCGCTGCGCAAAAAGGAAAATTCCATTTATAGTTTTTAAGACCTAAAGACACGACTGATTATAAAAATGTAGAGGTCAGCCAACACTCACTGAGATAAATCCATGTCTCTATCTGTCCTAATGCTCAACTGCTCCAAACAGTTTATGAAAACCTGAAAGAGGATTAAAAAAAACACTTTCTCTGTAAACAGATTGTTTGCATTACTGACTTTCTCAGGGGGCTCACATCCACTTTAAATTAGGAATAAAATGTGAGGCTGAACATAAACATATTGTATATATGAACACTTAAATGATCATTTTCTTTGCAAGATAAAACTTGCTTTAAAAGTTCACACAGATATCCGTATTTGTCATTTACTCAACATAATTCTTACCGGCCTGTTTTGTAGCTTCCAACGGATCTTACCTTTAAAATCTTAACAATAAGCTCTGTTGTCTGAACCTGGACCCGCTCCAACTGCAGCACCTGATAGGAGACAGCAGTACACAAAAAAAAAATAAAAGCTCGTATTTAGAGTGAGGATTGTGGTCATGTTTGTTGTGTTTTCCAATTATTTACAGGGATCATGTAGTGGAAAGATCAAAATATGCCTAAACCCCTCCATTAAAGGACTTCATCTCTATGGTATGAAGAATTGCACAGCTCTCACATTGATTTCTCCTGGTTTGACCTCAAGAGGCTCTTTGAGCGACTGCAGCATTTGGACCAGGCACTGTTCAAACTGCGAAGGCTACACAAGACACACAAGGAAGGAAACATGTAAGTGGATCCTGAAAGTATACATTTACTGTAAACTACTGCACATGCGGAACACAGACAAACCATGGATGAAGAAGTCTCTGGGGATTTCTTAGTCTTATTTTTAATCATTTTTTACTTAAAAAAATCAGTTTTGTTAAAGTTGCCCTTATTATTTAACCTGCATTTTCTTACCAGACTGGTGATTCCCTCATTATCTACAACCCAGTCCTCCTTCTCAGCAAGCGTCTTGACATCTAAATGAGTATAACACCAACAGTCAATCCCTCTAAAACAGCTTATTTACATGGAAAATGACCTGAAAAATGACCTGGATAGAATGAAAAAGAAATCTAGATGGAGTTTGAGGTTTCG
This sequence comes from Tetraodon nigroviridis, assembly GCA_000180735.1. NCBI lineage: Eukaryota > Metazoa > Chordata > Actinopteri > Tetraodontiformes > Tetraodontidae > Tetraodon > Tetraodon nigroviridis. The sequence goes on from CAAE01014546.1 coordinate 20,047, forward strand.
GGGGGAAATCTAAAACCCTAGTGTGGCGGTAGGTTCAGCATTAAGCTGACAAAACTGACAGTTTTAAACACAAGTGAAACTGAGTTTAGTTTGTCTAATTTGTCACGGCATGGGAAAAAAAGCTAAAGCTGATCTTTACCATCTACTCCTGCTGTCGCAGCTTTAAACTTTTATTATGCAAACTTTCATTGGTTGTTGTCCTGCTCACCTTCTGCTGTGTGCTCTAGAGTCACCATGAGACAATGAACTCTCAAGCTCAGCAGAAGATCCTGGATCACCTGCAGTAAATCGTTGGGAATCTCCAAAGCAGACAGAGCCTCATGACAAGCCCTGAGCAGGATGGAAGCAGAGAGGAGTCATTAAAAGTTCTCAATGAAAATATAAACATTAAAACCGTCATAAGGAGGCAGCCTCCAACCTAACGGTGTGCATGATTTGTGTCAGCCAGTTTCCACTGAGGTCTGTCTTGTTGTCCCAGCCTCCATAAAGGTTCTGCTCTGACTTTGGCAACGTGGTGGGAAGAAGAGCCCCTCGAACGAGCTTCACCAGGCGATGGGTCATCTCCTCGATCATTTTCTGTCAAATGGAGGGTATGCAAGGATTGGTGCAGTAAACTAAAATGAATCTGTGGTGAGGACAGTGGTCAAACCAAATCATACTTTGAAGTCATTTTGTCTCTGCCTGGCATTCTTCTTGGATTTCTCCACTTGCCCAGACTTTTCTCCAGTCTGCAGAAACAAAAAAGAAAAGGTTCTCCATTTACCATTAAGGTATTTACCCCTGCATGATTCAATTGTTTAATATTTGTGTTCTTTTAAGTAAATTTCAAAGTTGACACAGAGAGAGTTTTGGGCTTCATTTCACCATTGAGGATGCATCTAATCATTTCTTTCCTCTACTGTCATATTTGACAATTAAGATTGGTTTTTTTTGCTCAACAGAACAATTAATTAAGCAATGATGGTATATTTGAAGATGAGTTAGAGTCCCTGCCTTGCCAAAAAAATTAAGAGTGACCTCATGAGT
>CAAE01014546.1:29339-41622 GCA_000180735.1 Tetraodon nigroviridis
AAAAAAAACAATGCAAACAAGACTTAATAAACGCAATCTGGGTATTAGGTTAGGGTGATGATTTGTTAAAATACCCCAAATTTGGCACAAGACTCAAACAAAAGCCCATCACCTGAGTTGCATTTTCTCTACAGGTTCAAGTCCTGTATTAGTCAACCTCAATTAAAATAAAAGAGAGGAAGAAATCCAACAAACAGTTTCACTAAAACCTTAAAATCAAGTAAGAAAAATATCTCTGCCTCTTTCCCAGAAATGTCTCCTCTTTCTTAGGTCCATCTTACTGGAAGGGGAAGCGGGGGCACACTTACAGTATAAAAAGGCCAGACTTAAATTAGAGTAAACAATAAAAATTTTACACATAAACCTGAAAATAAACAGAGGCACTCAAACATAATGGGAATGAAAAAAGGCTGGAACCATGGTAAATTTGTTCTGAACTAGCAAAACATGAAATACCCAATTTCTTTTTCCAAATTAAGCTTCATTTTTATTTTCACAGCTCACATCTCAGTTGAGGCTCATTTGCAACAACAGACACTTTCCAGACATAGTCGAGGAACAGAGAAAAGATTCTCAGTCACACAAACCGTTGAAATAATGAGGTCTGGCAGTGAGTTACTGCAGAGCTGTCCTAAGACTCTGAGGATTATAAAAACTCCTGTAGTCTGTGCAAATCACTACATACTTATTAACAGCCCCCTCACTATTTCTCATGTACTCAAAGCCATCCAGTGTAAGTGGGTTCTTCCTGGGTTTTGTTTTTTGGACTCTTTGCTACACTACATGTCAGTATATAATAGCTTACAACAGCATGACAGCTGACCCTGCACGTGTACCGAGTTTACAAAATGCATTGTTTTGTAATGCATTCATCCAAGAACACTGCATATCCCACACCAGAGCCATAATTTCTATCATCAATTACAGTGCATGATAGCTGACAATGAATCCAGAGACTAAAAGGGTGGAATATTAAATTGTTTAGTCACTTTCCGGTTACTGACACCTAACACTTTGTTAAACCAATGCGGTTTTTCCCGTTTGCTATTGAATATCAATAATTTACAATTTATCAGGCAGTCTCAAAGCATTATAACTTGAATAATAGCTTTAAACTTGTAGCTTTAAACTTCAGTGTGTGCACACACAGTACATTTCCCAGCAGGGCAGTGGGCACACAGTAGGCACGCTCAGTCTGGACGGGGGTATGACTGTGCATTGTTCCAATTGGTCATATTAGGCCCGTTATCAGCATTATCAGTCCTAATAGTCCGGTTGCACATTGTGTTGGTCTGCTCTATTTATTTAGATTCAGTTGCTAACAATGAAAACATTGCCTCTCTCCCAACCAGGACACAAATATGCGGAAAGCAATAATAATAATGATGGAAGCAGAAAGTGAATGTATAAATAGTAAAGGGAAGTGACTCCGAGGAAGAGAGTAAACAGACAAAAGTATGAATGATGAAGCAAACAATTGATTTGAGGTACCTGGCAGAGTGACAGCACTCAGCCTCCTTCACCTTGAAATCTCTCCGACATCTAATTCACTGTGGTCAAGTATGCCTCTCTGCACGTGTGCATACATTTCCAAAATTAAGAAACCTGAAGCGTGCTTGTTAGGTGAGTGCTGTTTTAATCTTGATGAAGCTGAATTAGCTGTGTTGTAGTTGGCTGGTGTGACTATGGCAGAAGGTCAGGACTTCTCTCACACCATCCAAATAAGTCATTTTAATCAACCACTGGGAAACTACACGGAGGGTGTAGGGAGAATAAAATCATGGAAGAATACTGCTTGCTCTTCTCAAAATAAAAAAAAAAAAGAAACACTTTAAACCCTCTCACCTGAAAGAGCATCCTGAGCCTCAAAGAATGTACTGAGGCCTCCTTTCACGTATGCCAAACTACCCTCGTTCTTCTTGGTAGCCTGCTTCTTTAGGTTACTGGCTGCCACCTTCAGCTGCTCAAAACTTTAGAAAAAAGAAAGAACAATAATAGTCCTGCATCAGGTCTGTGATATGTGGTTCTCCAGAATTTCAATGTTTTTGTAGTTCGGTGATTCATTGTTTAGTCTATGAATAACCCAAAATTCAGAAAAAGGCTCATTATACCTGTCAAAAATGTCATCTCTAGAATTTACAGAACTGTCCAACTTAAAAAGTTTAATAGACATAATTAGAAAATTGTTATGTAAGATCCAATTATATAAGAGAGAAATAATCATATCGTCTAAAAGTTTAAGTGTCTAATAAAGTCCAATTATATATGTGTTTGTGATGGCCAGAGTATAGCATGATTCTGCATGGCTATAAATTTAATCTTACATCAAAAGGATTCACCGAAGACAGTATAGACTCCTACATCAGCCAAATGGATATAGAGTTGTTATACAGTACACTTATTTAAGTAATATAATATTAATTCTAAATCACACCCAAAATATGTTTTTTGTAGCTGTTATTCTCTTCTCAAAATCAATGAGTCACATTCCGATCAATAAACCCAAGTTAAACAAAGATCATAAAACCATCTCTTTACAAATGTCAGATGCAAGATAACTGTAAAATTGTAAGGCAGAAACAGGTTAAAATAGATTAACCACATAAGACAGGTCTGATCTAATTCTTGATCAGCTTTACCACACTGATGTTTACTGTAAACATCTAACCATGAAGACATATTCCTATCAGATTTGTAGCAGGCATGGTAAGAGTTAGGAAACAACGTCATTACCATAACAGCTGACGTCTTCTGGTCAATAATAAAATGTTAAACTTCACTGAATCACACTGCAACATTTAAAGACTAATTTTTGCCTTCTATTACATCAAGATATTCGCTACTGAAATAGTAATAGTTTGGTTAAAAAAGGCCTAATAGCACATGCGCGCACGCACTCACTCACACACACACACACACACACACACACTCATGGAGTGTGTATATGATGGTGCCCTGTGTAAGTTTTCCTTTCTCCGCAGGAAGAAACAGTCGGCCAGTGAGGCCCAAACAGAGGCCCCTGGTCAGGCTGGGTGCTGGGGTCTGGGTTATTGGAAGGCTAAGAACAGACAGAGGAAGCCAGGAGAGTCCAAAATAACTCCCCTCTGCTCTGACATGACCAGGGCTCCTCGGTCAGGAGGCTGCCCTGACTTGTCCTCCAGCTCCTCCTCTGACGGGGTTTTATGAAGCCATATTCCCCAATTGTTTAAAATTTGCTTTTAGAATAGAGATGGTACTGTTATTTACTCGCAAAGTAAAATACATATAAATAAAACAAAACAACTAAATACATCCTATTTACATTTTTAAACAGAAGGAACTTCTTTAGGTTTGATAATCAGATAATAATCCATGCCGGGATTATATTTATATACTTTTTGAAAGGATGTGGAAATCAATTAAATTTATACTTTGTATCATATGGGTGCAATACATCTAACATCAAAACATTAGGAATAATAAAATTTTAAAGTTTTGCAGAAATGTTAATTATATTCTTTAAAATTTTTAAGGAATTTTTCGGTCAGGAGGCAGCCCTGACTTGACCACCAGCCCCACCCCTGACTGGGGGAGAGGTAGCCAGATACCCAAAAGGGGGAATAATGGCTGGTGAGAAAAGAGAAGGCACTGCCAGACACTCGCAATGAAATAGACAGAGATTTAAAACATAACAACGAAATACATCCGATTTTCATGCGGAAACTGATGGTACTGCTTGATGGGTGTTAATCAGTTATTAATCCATGCCGGGATTATATTTATATACTTTTTGAAAGGATGTGGAAATCAATTAAATTTATACTTTGTATCATATGGGTGCAATACATCTAACATCAAAACATTAGGAATAATAAAATTTTAAAGTTTTGCAGAAATGTTAATTATATTGCTTTAAAATTTTTAAGGAATTTTTTCTCCTTTTTTATTTCTTTTCTTCTTAGTAGTAGCAGGGCTAATAATTCAAGGTTCGTGATGACAAGGCACCGACCTGGACTCTGAATGGTTTTCTATGAGGTACCAGGTGGCTGAGAAGTTCTCACTGGTGAAATCTCCACTCATCCCAGGAAATATCAGCTCCATATCTTTCTGTGGGATTTTTCCTCTGGAAGAAAATTAATTATTAGAGATTGAAAAATAAATTTTACAAGATTCAACAACAGAAATATAAACTGCGACTTGGTGAATGAATGTGATTTTTTTTTTTTTTAAATCACAAAAGTTTGTTTAACGTTCCAGCAGGGGGCAGTGTGCAGCCAGACAGGGCCCGGGCTGAGAGCCTGGCGTGGGAAGGGTAGTGTAGTGTGTGATGCCTGGATGCCCCTGGAGGACCTAACACTCATTAGGGAAGCTTGATCTCTACTAATGACCCGTGGACTCCACCGACCCTCCCCGTCACCACCAACCAACCACAAGAAAAAAAGACCACCTGACAGCATCATATTTCACTCGCAGGCCTGAAAATGTAAGATACATATTCATGTAAAAAAACAGCTGCATCAGTTCAGTTAGAAGCATGCTCAGGTGTGGGAGCATAACTGTGGGAATCAAAATAAGAAGATTTAGAACCAACAAGAAGGATTTCAAGAGCTGATTTCAAGAGCTGATGATACATTTGACTGTTTTAAACCTAAAACAGTGCCCAGCACCTCCCAGGACTCAAGGAGTTGAAAATGGTTGTAAAAACGCCGCAACACTGGACTCTTTTGGGTTTGGTAAAGCCAAAAGTTTACATGAACATTCCAGACGGAAAGATACAACCTTAAAAAGACCCAAAACAACTCTGGAATTGCTTTGTACGGTGATTAAAAAAAAAAAAAAATCTGCTGACTAACACAGAGGTCACAGAGTTTGCTGTGCACATGTTGTGCAAAGATATTTTCAGAGAAGCGGATGACATAAACAGCCACAACGGTTCACTAAAAACCACCTCCTACAATTAAAGACACAACATGCAGGTTCTTTCTCATCACATACAGACTACTTTAAATGAACAGAAGAGACTTCTGATTTCTGTTTAACCCTAAGAGACAAGTGAATGGTGCGGCCTGTTTATGGGGGAGTCCTCTGTGGCCGCGAGCCGTCACTTGGCCCCGGCCCCTTTAACGCAAACAAACACTAAGTTAGAAGCAGCAGAACATGACAGTCAGATCTATACATCACAGCTCCTGCCATCGCTGCCAGACTGTGTGGGAGGTAGCACCCTGCTGCTGGTGCAGAAGTGTGGGCCGCTGCTCCAGTTTCTCCTAAATCCCGGTCTCTCCTCGTCTTTGTTTCATACACAATTACTCTGTTTCCACTCCCTGCGAGCGGCGGTCAGAGGCATTTTAGTCGTTGCTGCGTTGGCATAATATTTCAAACGGCTGCATATGGGGTGAGTTTGTTTCTGTTTGGGGATGTAAACGATGACTCAGTAACTAGAGAGAGAGTGTTTACGGCTGTGTGATTGTGAGATTTGGTGTGTGTACGCGTGTATTTCTGTGTTCTCAGCCCATACTTGTCCAACTCAATGCCCAGTGGATTGCTGGGTCGCAGGGAGAGGGGGGAGATGCCTTTGTTGCGGTTGGTCCTCATGTCATAGTAGTTCATCTCATCCACCCACACGGCAGACTGGTCCAGGATACCTGCAGGACAAAACAGGACACAGAGGGTCATGCCACCGAGTTCAACAACACAACCCAGATGTGCAATCTCACACACACGCAGGGCGATTCAATTCAACTGGATTTTGCATATTTTCAACTGTTTTTTTCCCAATTTTTTTATATAACAGGGATATATGTATATTTATAAACATATCTTCTAATAAAACCTACACCCATTGATTTAGCTATTCTTTTTGTTGGTTGAAACATGATTTGTTAATAATTTTAGTGGTTATTAATACAGCCAAGTTTTATATGTTTTAGAAAAAGCACATGATGCAAAGGTCATTTTCTGGTGTTTTGTCTTTGTAATTTTCTTCAGATATATGAAAATATAGGGGGCACAAATTATATACTTGTAAGTGACAGACACAAGCAGCCAGACAAACACTTTCACGGTTTAAATAAAGAAAAATAGGATGCACAAATATAGAAAAATATGTAGTAAATTCATTTTTATGTCTAGATGACTAAATTACAAATTTGTCAAGTTCAGATCACACCAAAATATGTTTGATCTACATTTTTCAGCGTTTTATTGTGATGTCAAAATGGAGAACATTTCTATTTTATTCTATATTTTCTGTATTGTTTAGGTCACAGCTGGAATTCCCTCTTCTGCTTCTGGCCACATGACTTTTCCTCCTAACAGTTTGTTTTGACTATAGTTGTGTGGTTGAATCACATTTGCCTCAAAGCTCCTGTTAAAAAAATTACAAAAAACCTTTCCCCGTCTGATAAATTTGTGAAGTGCCAAGTAAGCTACATTAGAAGTTAATCACTGATGTATAAAGCCTTTAAAGAGTCCCTAAAATGTGAGCCTCACCAATCCTCTCTGGTCTGAGGAGCTTGAACGAGACTGTGGAGGTGCCCAGGCCTCCAGACTTGGTGGTCACAATGATCTCTCCTTTGTCATCTTTGGCAGGGCCCACGCGACAAACTATCTTGCTAGCTGACATCCACTCAGCTGTCAGCAGACAGTTATGACCGCAGATAGAGAGACCTGAGGAAGAAGAGAAGCGGAAGGTCACCGGGGTGAGTGATATAGACATGGGGAGGCAGCAAAAACAAACAGAATGTAGCGATGAAACACAAACACACCCCATCTAACTCTGTCGTTCTAAACTGGGGCCAATCAGCTGGTTAAGCCAAACTGTCAACAGGGGGTCAGAGTTCAAGTTGGGGTTGTCACGGGTGTGGGTGGCCATGACCTTCGGTCCTTTCACACAGCTCTTAAGCCCACGTGAGTGCTAAGTGGCCTATTACTGGCACAATCTACACCCTGACACTCAATTTGTCATCCCGCTCCTAAATCCATTCAAAAACCTTTCGGAAACTAAATGGCAAAGTTTTGAAATCCTTTGGGGTTTCCAACTGAGGGTTTTGGAAAGTTCTGTGTGTTATTATACATTTTAAAATGAATACTGATTAACGAATGACCTATAAAGCTTTTAAAAATGTGCTCATTGGACTCGTATTTCTGCCTCAGTATTGTGTTTAGATTCATAAGCATGCACACACATGTGTGCAGATCTAATTCCAGGCTCCAGAGACATTCATGGTTAGAAATAGAGCTGCAACGCGGGCCAGGCCGACGCAACCTGAGCGCAGAGCAGAGTGTGTGCTCTGGACAGCACCCTCCCTCAGAGTCCATCGCTCTCCTCCCACCACCTCTGCTAAAATAACAGTGAGCACGACGTCAATTTCAGCACCGATAAAGTGTGATGTTTGTTCACGTAAATAAAGCTTTATAACCAAAACCCAAGCAATACGCTGTGTTAACCGGCTGTCTCACAAGTCCAAGTTTCTCCAATTTGCAGCCAACCAATGATCAACAGTGAAATACCAAAATGAAATGTTTCTGTTTTATACAGTATAATAAAAAATTAAACAAATGGCAAAATGATTAGTTTAGTAATTTAGAAAATTGATTTATAAATTGTTATTTATAAAATTGTTTGAAGGAACTGGTAATTACTTGCGTTTCATGAAAAATTTGGGGTAATGAAAGACTGATTATGACATCGTTGACAATTGTTATTTGCTACCGAAATCTAAGTCACATAATAAAACATTGTGTTTTATCATGTATAACAAAACACTGTTCTATCTACTGTTCTGGATAAAAGTACATATAAACAACCAACTGCCAAAAAAATATTAAAAATGTAGTTAAAACATTTTAGCACAATATATAAATTATGTATTAAAATAAAGTTAAAAAACTATTCTACCCTACCACAATGAAAAAAGTAGTGTCTTAATCCTATAAATTAAAACAAACATTGTATCTGTATTATTTTTAAACGTGCTGTGTTTAATTAAAACTACTATATTTAAATATATAAATGTAGGACAGAATTCTTACACACCGTACCGAAATGTGATGACAGGACTTTGGATTCAACTATCAAAATGAAAATTTCATATTTAAAATTACTATTAAAAATTTGACCTTATCTGGAATATTATATAATCAAAATTTTAGTAGCTTATTAGTTTATTGCACACAGTATACAGGCATGTGATATATTATAGTGTGTGTATATATAATCTAAATATATAACCCGTTATAACAATTTTAATTCTCATTATTTCAAGAGAAAAAAAAGGGAAAAAAAATATAGGTCCGACTGGAAACCAGACAAATTTAACTGAGAAGAATATTAAACTGAAAAGCAATTTCACAAACGCCAGACTGTGTGTAGCTGTATAGATATAAATACATTACCAATGAGGTCGGCTGGGCCTGTGCCCAGGTTTTCTCCACGGATGGTGACTTTGGTCCATGCTACACCCTCCTTGGGTGAGATGCCCGTCACCAGCGGGGGCTGACGTGCGGGTGACATCCTGGCTTGAGGCAAGCAGCAGCAATGAGCGTTTCAGCACCTAAAAAAATTACCAAAAACATATTCAAAGGTTCCTAAAGCATCCAAGCTTAAAGAGGAAGTCAAATCCTGTGAGCAAATGTAAAATCAAAACTTTAAAAAAAAAAAAAAAGATCATTTTGATCTTAAATATTAAATTCCCTAGCAGTTTTGCTGAATCCCTAACTTTTCTAATAACAGCGAAACAACATTTGGCTGGCAGACAGCATTAATTCTCCAGCAAGAAGGTCTTAAACAATGTATGTATTGCAGCAGTTATCTCACAGATAATATGAAAAATAACGAAGGGAGCCAAGAGCGAAAGAGCAGACAGAGAGCAGAAAGGAAAGGAAGAATGTAAACCTCACAGCGAAGGATAAATAAACCTGGACTCCCCAATCATTCCACATAAGCCCACACAATACTGTTCAGATTACGGTACCAACGGCAGAGCAGCCATGCAAATCACCTCATGTTGGGAATGAGCAAAGGAATAGACTGAATCATTCCAAATGGAAAAAGAAGAGAATCAAAAGGATGTATTTCAGCAGCACAGATGTTTGCACATAAATGATTGCCAGGTCTCAAAGAAGCTGATCAATCTAGACTCTCTGAAGCGGCTTCAATTAGGCTTCCGCCCTTCTGCACCACTGCCAAAACACGTTCCCCGCAAACAATGCAGGAGTTCACACGGACTGGACCTGCAACGCCTAACCCTCTGCACACGTAAACGGTCACTAATCAGTCAAGGGCGGACAAAGGCACAGGGAGCAACAGCCAACATCAACGCTAATCACAACTGACAGAGCACCATGATTAATCTGCTCGTTAGAAAGACACACAGCTTCAAAAACGGTAAAATATCGTTGAATTCACTCGAACGCCTGACAAACTGATGCCGTTTTCTAATACTAAACTGTCCAGATGTGGATTTTGTATGATGTACAATCTGTGGCTATTTATGAAGGCAATATATTTTTAAAATGGAAGCATTTTGATCACAGAATGTTTCAAACTGGTACCTGGCAAAAAATCAACTCATCAAATATCTGCAAAAAGCACGAATCATAATTAATAAATGTAAAATGGAAAAAAATGTAATAAGTTGAACTCTTGATGGCTTCAGCATACCATAGAGTGCAGACAGAGGAAATCCACACATTGTTCAGTCGTTTTGTAGGCGTTCACTCTGAGTCAAGTATGAAATCTCACTCTTGTTACAAAAATGAAAACAAATCAGAACCAAATGATGAGAAACATTACTGAACTAATTATTTGCTAACTAACCTAGCAAATAATTGGCAAAACTCGTCACATTTGGAAAATCACACACATTTTTGACCCAAAAACTTCCAACAGTGAAAATGTGTTGTGGGAAACGTTCCCGCCACTGGGCCCCGCTCCGTCACCCCAACATCCCGGAGTTATCGAGAAAACTCCAATGGGATTTACCTCGTGTTGTTGCTGTGGCCCGACGCTTGTCAGAGGAAATGGAGGGGTTATGTATGTGACATGAAGAAGATAAGAGGTTAACAGGCCTAAAACAAGAGCTCCGTATATCCTTCATCAATCCCATATGTTTAGAGTGGGAGCGGCAAGGGCCAGGGGATCAGGATCTATATTTTGTGCACTCCTGATTCTGCTTCCAGGAGTGTTTAAAATCCCACCCCCATCATCTTGGAAATACACGTGCACAAACACACACACACACGCACGCTGAGCAGAATGACAGCTCAGCTAGGTTGCGTGCGAGGGGCCCAGGCTGGTGTTGTGTGGTCTGTGCGTATGCGAGTGTGTGGAAGAATCTGCGGAGATGTGTCTGCGTGTGTGTGTGTGTGTGTGTGTGTGTGTGTGTGTGTGTGTGTGTGTGTGTGTGTGTGTGTGTGTGTGTGTGTGTATGTGTGTGTGTGTGTGCGTGTGTGGTCTGGGTGTGTGGTCTCTGGCGCGGGCCTGGGGAGAGCCTGCTGACGGCTGGGATGAGAAAAGAGCCGCTGTGTTTACTTTACTCTGGGGGCTGTGCATGGACACGGGAACACTGCCCAGACCCCTCTCTATAACACTAGCATGCATGCACGCACACACATACATGCGCACACAATTACAAAGGAACTAAGAATATTCCTCCACAAGTCTCATGTCACACACCACCACAAACACACGGTAAACTAGGTAATAGAAGCTATAACTTTATACAGACAAAATGAATGAGTTTTTCCTTCAAGCAACAGAAGAAGAGAAAAAAAAGAAACTTTTCCACAGAACAAATAAATGAAAGAACCTCCAGGGGGCATCAGAGGATCCCCAGAATATCAGACGCCTGGCAGCCTGTGTCCAGCCATGTAGCTCAGAGGTTAACGTGGATCTCTGACAACACACGAGTTCCTTTGGCTGTTTTCACGCTCTCTTCGTTCTCTTCCAACCCCGATGCAGTCACCTCTAGCCTCAAACCCAGAACCTCTCCCTGGTAACGAGGCTAAAAGACAGGTTTGTTTTCCTTGGAAGCTGATGGACCAACAGTGGGGTTTGCCCTCATCTGTGTGGTAGCTAACGTGACACGGCTCTTGGCTTAGTTCTGTGTATCTGAAGATGTTTTATTAGAACAAATAAATTAGTCTGTCATAAAAAATGTCAGTTGAAGACTAAATAAGACAACATCCTCAAAACTATCTTCTAAATGGCCATGCGTCCAATGCATTTGTGGAGCTAAAGGAGAAAGTGTAATGGTTTTTGTGGGTACAAAGGGAACCATTTAGACAGGTCATCACCCTCACAGCCAAAGAGCAGCTAACTCATTGCCGTGGCAGCGCACAGTCCCCCCACTACACCAACACCATTTCACTTCGGGCTTCCCAACATTACACAAACATTAGATTCCATCAAAGTCCCTCATGCCCAACACACACATATGCACATACCCGCACACGCAAACTGCTGAATGGACAGAGGAGGCCAAACATGAGCCAGCCTGAGATGAGTGGTCTGATCACACAGGCTTTTCAACAATCCTCCAGTGTTCACCAGCACCCGAGCCGCCACATGGCCTCTCAGATGTGGATAAAGCAACGCAACAGATTGACCATAATATGTGTCAACTGTATCACATTTCAAATAAATGGACTATAAATTACCAGAACTATGCATCCGCTGTTTGAAAACAGATGCTGCAAACACCGAGCCCTTTAACAATGAGTCAGTTTGTCCCACATGAACGCAGGTTCGTGACAGAGAAAGGCAACGCTGTGATCAGATGATCACCCCTGGCTCACTGTCCGACCATCACGACGTCTGCCCACAGGCTTTGTTATCTTTGAGTTTGTCTGTTTGTTTGTTTGTCGGTCTCAAGTGCTTTTCAGAATGGAGAGAAGTCCCACATTTCCCATATAAAAGCCCTGGAACAATAAACAGAAAAATGAAGGATAGGCCTGTAAATGCAGGGAGATGTTTTGAGAGGATTAAGAGACTGGAGACAGACGGCTTTGCCCAGTGACATGGAACCTTCCTGAGCCAGGCTGTAACACCGCTGTCCCAGCTGGTTTACATAAGAACCACATCAGCCGCGTGAGAACCATCCTCAGAGACTGTCAGCACTCCTGGTTACAGAAAAAACATTTTCAGTAATGAATATAACATAGCAAATCAATACACTCAGATCCGGCATGTAAAGCACTGCATTTCTGTCTAATAAATTAGACAATAAGGTGAAAGTATTAGTAATTATAGGGTCAGATTACATTCAGGGGATCCTGTTTGAATATTTGTTGCTTGTGCTTCATT
>CAAE01014546.1:60183-70205 GCA_000180735.1 Tetraodon nigroviridis
CCAAAATCAAACCAAGAGATGGAAGGTAATCTGTGCACTGTTCAGTCAATCCGTAGTGTGTGTGTGTGTCATTTTAGTTGGTTCTTACATTTTAGAAGGACTGTTTAAGGGTTCGGAAGTGGTTTTAAGGCTGGGGTTCGAATTGGGTTGAGTTTAGCGTTAGGTTAAGGGTTAGTGGCTGGGTAAGACAATATGTCTACGAAAGTCCTCACAAAGATAGACGAGAAGTACAAGGGTGTGTGTGTGTGTGTGTGTGTGTGTGTGTGACAGATGGAGAGAGCGGCAGAGAGAGAAACTTTTAGAAGGCCTTCTGTTCCATAAATGTGTTTTGAAGGTGTTAGGGGTACAAGTGACAGAGTGTAAACTTCTTCAGGGTTGTGTGTTTCTGCATCAAGTGTGTGTACTTTTAAGGTCATGAACCATCTCTAAGGGCTGGTGTGGGTGATTTGCGTGCGTTAATATTTCCTACCAGTGGCGCTGATTCATTCGGATAAGTGTGTCGCTCCTTTGTGAAGTCTGACTGTAATTTAAGTTGATGGGTGTGATGGTTGACACAGTATTCCTGTCTCCTATCCTAACTGCCAGAAATGAACTGATGATGTTGATGCCAAGACCCATTTCTCTTTCTCTTCCTCTCTCTTGTGACATGATGCAAGCATGAATTAGATAAAAATCTTGTCCAATGTGAAACAAGCCATAAAGCGGGAGGTGTGTGTCTGACTGTTTGCCTATGGATGGACACACACTCACCTGGCCAATCTGAGGCTGCAGCAGAGTGTGTGAGGCAATCGGTGACGTTTCATTGGATTGTGTCTCAGGACCTGACATGTTGTGTAAATACAGTAGGCAGGTTTCAGGGTTCAGCTCCTCGGAATAAAAGGCTGCTTCTGTGGACCACATCGACACCTAAAGAGATGACGATCCATCACGCACAGTAACATACGGCACACACACACGTGCACACACTACTCCGTACTACTACGCTACTCGTAAACAACATTTGTCTTTGACTGAATAACATTAAATACATTAAATTTTCTACCTTTAGTATCTATAAAAGAAAGTTTTGAGGGAAACAATGGCGACTACATTCTTTCCAAGGGCTTAAGGCTAAAATTCCCTGCTCTGAAACCACGGTCACTGGACAGATGATGGTATTTCTTAGACGTGTCTGGTGCACAGGGTCAGAGTTAAAGGTTCCACTGACACTAATCCTCCGTCACGATTACCATGACAGTAATGTTGCTCCCCTACATGCTCCCAGGCTGCCTGCTGACCTGCAGTGACCTCAGGTGTTGTTCTTAGAGGCAAATCAGCTGCTCTAGTAATAGCGTCCTTGTGAAAATTATCCATTATTGAAACAATCGAGAAAATATGTGAGTAGCCTGGACAATGAAGTGTATTTTTCCATCGCATGGGAATACCTGTACATTAGCCGATACACTGCAGTATGACATGTACCTCAGGGGTCTTCACACCGGATGCAAAAAAAAAAAAAAATGCATGAACAGGAGGGCTCCTGTGTGCAAAGGAGACACGGAGAGCTGCAGCTGGAGCGCAGGCCGGCGCTCCGTCCTGTGACGTAACAGCTAATGACAGTAAATGAGTGGAGATCTTTGCTGGGGCAGAGCAGTAGCTCCCTGAGGAAAAGAGATCACGGTTCACGCTAAGTGCTGTGTTGTTATTTCTTAAGTGAATGGAGTTTTGTTATCACAGCTTTCTCCCCCCCCATCCCCACAACCCTTCCTCCTATTTCTCTACAGAGAAAACAGCAAACCCCCTGCTGGGTTTCTCATGCTATACACCACACGACTGTGCACGTACTTACACATAGGCCTAGTTTTAAATAAGTGTGTGCATGCACATCAAATCTAACTAAAGGTAAAGAAGGGAAGACGGCTGAGGTTAGAGGAGCTCATGGCGTGCGACTTGCCGGCTACCGCCATGACTCTGCTTACATGTTACTTATCTTATCAGTTAATCACGATGGCCGACAGCAACACACAAACAAGCACACATGTGGAAACACACTTTTGGTATGTAACCGCTGTTCTGGAAGGTGTTCCTCCAGCCTTCCTAATCAGGTCAAGATAATCTTCTTTTTGAGTGCAGACATCTTCAGTTACAAGACTTACACTTGTGGCTTCAAGAAAATGACAGAATTCTCTCTCCTCT
Organism: Tetraodon nigroviridis; assembly: GCA_000180735.1. Taxonomy (NCBI): domain Eukaryota; kingdom Metazoa; phylum Chordata; class Actinopteri; order Tetraodontiformes; family Tetraodontidae; genus Tetraodon; species Tetraodon nigroviridis. The sequence goes on from CAAE01014546.1 coordinate 62,359, forward strand.
CCTCCACACATGCGCACAAAATGGACATAATCACAATAAAAACACAATATACTAGGATTTAGTGATGCTCAAGTGGGGAGGAATCAGTGTTGGGTCAGCTGTGAAAAAGCACTTGACGTTAAAAATGATCAATCATGCACCCAGAGGAGCAGGGGAGCGGTTGTGCGTGACTTTGCAGTTGTGCTTCAGAATCTGCAGGAGCATCAGACAGAGGTCGTCGGCTGGGAGGAATGTCTGGTTACATACCAGCTAAAGCCTGCGTACGTCAGGATTCCAGAGGACCTGCTGGTGTTAATAACAATGTGTGTGTGCGTCAGTGTGGGGGCATGGTAACCATGGAGGGACACATGGTGTAAAACCTGATTAGGCTGTCACGGAGAAACCAGCGTGCACAATACAGACTGACACCTCGGCTCAGGACACCACTCGTTCCACTGACTAAACTTCTCCCATCACAACATTACAGAAGCCGCAACATCAGTTTAGAAAAAAGAAAGAAAAACTGTCTTTATCATAAACAATTAATGATGGAATTCAAACCCATAGTTTTCTTCGAATGTACAACTTTGCGCGTTGAGGTGTAGCCCTGTTTACTCAAGCTGCAGAACCCACAGTTATTGTTGACATTTCTAAAGAAAATTATTAGTAACTTCATCAAAATGCTGTTTTGTCTCTCGGTGACATGTCACTGAAAGTACAGCACATGCCTGAACCTGAAGTCGCCCAGCCCATGGCCCCAAGGACTGCTGAGAAAACATACAGCTGCTTTTTATTCCTGCTAAATCCACCTCGCTGGTGTCACGAGTGGTTAACCTTATCGACAGGGGCTGCATATCAAAGTCCCGCAATGCTGAAAAATTCATTTATTGAAAATTCCATTCCGTATAAAATTCGTGCCAGTCTAAACGGGACAAACCGGTTTCTATGGCTGACCTTTACGACTGCTTTTAAAAGGTCGTGTTAGTCAAAGGTTTCTGACAACAGACAAACTGTCGTCTCGTGAGTGCAATATATGCGTGAAATTGTACAATGTTTGCACTGAAAGCAAAATTTAGTGCATATAACAATCTGATGCCCACACACAGAATCCAACACCATGGAGCATGAACCTGCTTTAAACACACACTGGGAGGTGTGTTCTCAGGTGTGTACGGAGACACTGTCAATCACACCCCAGTTCCCCCCCCCCCACCCCAAGGCAGTCTGACACCTCGGATTTATGGTTCTGTTTGGGCTGAAACGTATGCTCCTGTTCTGGATCCGTCCCACATAAACATATAGCCACATACATTATTCAGGTTTGTGTGTGTATTCAGACACACAAGTATGCACAAACACAGATTAGCTTAGATGTTTAGAGAATGAGTCAAACGGAGATCTGATAAAGCGTATCTGATCTGAGATTACAGCTCATTAAATCAAGTGGAAGAAATTCTCACGCACCTGTGTGTGCAGAACAAATAGTGTGTTTCACTACTGTATGAAAGAAAAAGTGTCATGTCTTTCTTTCACAAACGATGTTGCAACTGTTATGGCAACACACACAAAGAACATTACAAGTGTAAAAAGAGTGTTTACATTATGGTGGTACTCAAAAAACTCTGTTTCCTGAAAATGTTTATCAAAAAGCTTTGAAAGAGCAGTTGCATTCCTGTGAAGCTAATTCGGTGTTTGTTGTGAGTTGATGATGTAGAACCGCACAGGACCTTCGTCGCTGGCTGTTTGATGTCCCGCCTTGCCCTGCTATCCGCGGTGTGATCGTCATACACGATGGACAGCCCCGCCCCTGTGATGTCACAGAGCTCGGTGAGCGTGCCATCACCCTGAAATGAAAGAAAATGCCCGCATGCGTTTGCACGTTATTGTGCGTTTGTGATAATGGGCTCACATCAGAAAGAGAGCAGAGATGTGGAGTTTGATAGTCGGCAGGCAGACGGCAGCGGAGCTGCTCCACTGACAGCGCAGAGGAGGTGAGAAGGAGGAACGCGACAAGATTGTTGTTACACCGTCTGACCGAGGAGGAAAAAGTCTGAGCGGCATCAGGTTCAAAGTGAGACCCGCTGTCATAAAGGCCAAGAGGAACGAGGAGCTAGAACACTTTTTTATTCACCAATTTCTTGTCCTTTGGTCTTCTTCCTGTGTTCCACATTAGCAGCAGACCTCTGATCGTCAGTATAATCAACCTGTCTGTAGTGTCTGTCTCCTTTTCATTTTAAAACAGATATATCTCTGGAATAAAAATTACCGATATAACTGTTTATTGGACTTGTGTAGGGTTTCCTCCAAAATGTTTAAGGTGAAACGTTTTGGAGGAAACCCTACACAAATCCAGTTGAGCACAGACATCACCTTGGATAACTATGACCTGGATGAATAAGAATCTACACACACAACTGTTTATTCAACTGATTTTGTTTTAAATTTCTCACAAGAGAAGTGGAATTTTTCTTGCATCCAGGACCAACTGCTATGCGGAGACATCTCCTCAGACTGTGCACACGCTCAAGACACCTCTTAAGATAATGGGGAATTCTTCGCCAGAATCCCCCAAGGCGTGAAGCAGAGAAATGGTGAGAGGTGATAATTTATCCGCAGTTCCACACCTCCCATTTCAACACAGCAGCAGCACTAAAAATAACCTCAACACCTGTTGGTGAACATCAGATTTTTACCCCAACAGTTCCCACAGGTGTCCAATGGTTTTGGCTCCACACACAATTATACACATTTTTTTTCCTCAAACATCAGACTCCAGCCCTGGTGCCAAATCTAAAAGAACTTCAAGCGATCGTCTTGTAAATCAAGGCAAACACACACACACACACACACACACACACACACACACACACACACACACACACACACACGCACACACACACCATAAATCAGTGCAGGTGCCTAAAAGAGAATAGGAGAAGGGAGGGACAGAGGAGGGGGCTGGGTTTAGGATAAAACCATAATTATGGGCTTCTGTGTTATTTTTGTAGATACAGCCAGAAAGCTAGCATGTAGAACAAAAACAATAACAGAAACTTGTGCAGCACTTAAGCCACAGACAAACATATACTCCTTACCTTCCATCTAAACCCGTGTGAGTAATGTCAGAGCTGATTCATCAACTAAAGCCTACAATCCAAACACAGAAGTAAATAAAAAGCAGGAAATTCACCTTGTTTTGTGACTGTAGAGGGAAACCCCTGCGTCTGGTTATCCCTTCTCTATTGATAACCTGTCAAAACAAGTTTTGGAAGAAGCAGATTGTTAAAAGACATTGCGCGCACACATACACACACACACACACACACACATGCGATGGCATACTCTCAACAATGACTCACAGCTATTACCTGACACTGCTAAGCATTGTGAAACACTACCTGGGTTACCCACAGAGACACACAATGTCAGTCACAGTTTCCTCATATTTCATGTTGAACCTATTTTACAGACAAACACAGGTGAGCTGCTAATAGCACAACTATGTTTGGACATGTTTTCCCAAGGACCCGGCTGCAGACAGCCAGAGTGTCGTGCTCACTGCACATAAATCACGTTTAAGCACACAAAAGCTTGTGATAACTAAGGCCAGTGTGATAAAACAGAAAATAGGTGCCTTATTGGGGCGTCTGATGGGACTGCAGAGTGAGGTGTTACTGACATTCACAGAAATAAGATAAGAAACACCACGAAAACATGTTGGTTGTGGAATTCATATCTAAACATTGCATAAAGCAGAGAGAGGTCCATCACTGTCTGTATAAACCCCATCTTTTCATGATATGGCAAGGACATGGAAGCATGAATGGAACATCCGGACAGCTGATCTCTCCGTTTATACTGTTACCAGAATGTTGGCAGCAGGGATAATACGATGAAGGTCATTTTCACCCTGAAGTAGGAAGCAATGATATGAAAACAGTGAATAGCTGATCCAACCGTCCATCCATTAACACAGTCATGTGCCCATGAATGTGAGCAGGGGAAGCCCTTTAAAAAAGATCAGTGTGGCTCTGATTGGAGCGACAGGCCTCCCTGTCGCAGATGGACCACCAAGTGCGTCTGTTTATGGAAGCCCTCCTCGGTTTTTTTTTTCTTTTTCTCCCTTTTTTTGCCCTCAGCACATCCTAACTCTTCATTTCTATTCTTATGTTTAAAGAAACTCTTTTTCAAAAAAGTCTGCTGCAGAGACAATTTGTAGATCAGAAACCTTTCCAATCAGCGAAAGCGTTTTCAGTCTAGATATTACAAACCAGCGCAGACCTGTAACGAGACAATGCTGTTTGGGATCAACGTTACTCCTTTGGTGGATTAAAAAAAAAAAAGATATTTCCTTAATCCGAATAGACAAAAGGATGTTTTGATGCACCCAGAGGAACACTGAGTCTACTTAAAAGGAAAAAAAGGAGGAGCGGGTGTGTATTCGTGCGAGGTCAGAGAGTTTCCATAGGTTAATTTGAAGGGAGCAGCTTGGCGCTGTTATCACAGATGACGCAGCACTTTGTTTTGCTGCTGCTGTGAAAAGTGTTTTTGCGCTAACCCAAACACAGTCTATAGTAACAGTGATATTATCTCCCTGAGCACGCGGGGCCCACCTGCGGGGCTCTGACACGGCAAGGGAGATGTTTTACCTTGTCTGCACGAATGGGCCCGGAGCAGGGGAGGGAGGTGGGGGTATGTAGGAGGAAACGTACAGAGGGAGAATTTTACAAGTTAACACGCATGTTGCTGTTGGGACAGGTTGAGCCTGCAGACGCTCTGACTTTTCATCAGCAGTTTTTCTTTGCTGTAACGGCCGCACTGTTATTAATCAGATGTCTGGGACGGATAGGCACGCAAGGGCTGGGTTCAAGACCTTTTGTTTGGATAGATGCCTGGTCAGGTGTGTAGCTGTATAAATAGTTACTGCCTGTTTTCTCACAGTGTCTTTCAGAGAAAGTTCGCCTTGAGTTGGGTGGCAGCGACATACCTCCTGACGATCTTCAGACTTAAATCTCGCAAGACTGGCTATTATATGGCGAAGTTCAAGTTCACAAGATGTCAAAATACCGATTTTGCGCCCAAATCACCAAATCATGTTACTCTGCTGCACTGTTGACAGTCTTTCAGTGTGCGTTTCTTGACAAAACCCTCTAACTGTACTGATTGATCTACCACACATTTAACATTTAAAAACGTAAAAGACAGCTTGTTATGCAACAATAACAGATCCAGGAAATGTGGTGTGCGCAGTTGGCTTTTGCCGTGTAGTCTGACAGCTGCTGTTTGTTCTGCTGGATCAATGCCGAACGCGTAATAACCCCACAGCCGGCTGGAGATTAGGCCGTTTTTCTCCAATCAGACTTCCGATCCTTAATCGTATTCTTTTATGAATTATCACCAGATCAATATCTAATAGCACCCATTACAAACAGCAACATCTGCTCACAAGCCCGAGTTTCTAATTACACTTGCAGCGAGCCATGTAATTTCCACACAGATTGGAAAAATTTGAGGATTGTGGGAGTGTGGTCTTTTTCAAAAAAGCAGACACATATTCGATGTGTCAGGCTGTATTTTTAACAAACTGTAACTGTGGATCTAACCCTTATATAGAATAGAATAGTATTGAACAGAAGGGAATATATGTTTATTTAATGGGGGAAAGTGTATTGTTCCAGCAGCAATACAATAATAAATATTAGAAAAAGTCACCTAAGTCACCTCTTGTTATACAATCTTCAAAGGGCTTCAAAAAGATGGCGAAACGATGCTAGCTGTCACAGACATCGAATCTGGTTAAAAATTTTATATATTAGGACTGAAGTGTTTGTTTGTGATTGTTTGTGGTGCGACTCCTGGATAATGGTTAAAAATCGCTGCTACATTTGGAGAAAAAAGCCAGGAGTGGGACGTTTCACCTCTCAGTCAAGGACTGAAGGAGACACATCAGGTTCAGACGGTGCAAAAATAGCCCAGTGGAGCCCCGCGGTAGGTTGACAGGCAGGCAGAGCATCTCGTGCCAACCTCTATGCGTGAGTAGAGTGTTTGGATCCTATTTCAAGTTTAGACAGAAAGGGGCTGAACGGCTGCCAGGTAAACAGCTCAGCACAGGTGCTGATTTTGCCCCGTGTTTACGCTAACACAAAAACAGCCTACAGCACTGCTGAATAGCGGTAGGTGCTATCAGCTGCAGAGATAAAGTGAGGTGTCTATGGCTGAGATCAATCGTTGCTTCTTTTTCTTCTTTCACCTCCCACTACCACCACCTCCCACTGCTTAATCTCCCTCCTGGCCTCCCTCAGTCAGCATGCGAGGGGTCCGTAGCATGTGAAGAGCTCAAACTGACGAGAGCGATAGATAGAGCGAGCAGCAGCCCCCCCTCACCTGGCTGAAGCTCCTGTCAGAAGCAGTAACACGGGTATCTCAAGTAGTGGCTCTTCTTTTCATAGCGCTACATTTTAAGTGGTCCACTATCTGAATTTTTAGAAATGATGTGCAAAAACAATTGGTTAGGAAATCAGACAAAACACAAATGATACAATTAAGCGTCAATATTTTCTCCGGAAAGAAGCGTAGAGTCAGGCAGGAAAATCTCTTCTAGACTGTTACCCAAGAAGCTACTTAAAAAAAAAGTTAGATCAAGAATGAACTCAGTGCAACCCAGCAGAGTGTGCCTGTGGGGCCATGTGGTTGATTACAACAACCTGCTGTGAGCTAGTGTTTTTGTCAGGTACACAGGTCGGCAGCATCGTGTGGTTTTTACATGTGTAGGGCCAATGAAAGACAGGCAGAGGCCACAAAGATCTCCTTAGGGAGACCCAGCGTGACATCACCCCATTTGCATGTCCTGCGTTTCACTTGAACGTCACCTGTACTTCAACTCACTTTTTACTGACTTAAATTAGTGTTGGCTTTGTTTATTTTTATGTATCTACTTTTGTGTGTCCGTTGGTCTGGCGGGGTGTGCACACCTCAGTGAAGAATGTGGCGCAACTCAAAATAGCAACAGGTTGTTGTCGAGTGACTGCAGGTTAGGATGCATTTGAAAAACTCAGATTTAGTTTATTAGCAACTGACACGAAAGAACTGCTCGCAAAAACAAGCATGAACTCCGAGGCACTAGAAGCATTCATTTATTTACGCTAGCCTCCACAATTATTGCAGGCTGCTAAACATTTGTGTTTCTTGACTAAATTGTTAAATATTCCCGCGACTCCAGTGCAGCAGGTGTGTGAGGTCGCGATGCGGGGTGATTTGCATTTAAAGAAGAAACTTGGTGGAATGCATGTCAAGTTTTACACACACACACACACACTGAAACACAGCTGCAGGACAACATGTCTTACACGCTAACCACCGTATTGCATGAGCAAGAATTATTTAAAACGACTCGGTAGAATTCTTTTTTACTGTTTTGAGACTAGTTTTGAAGGCACCAATGTGTGAAGCTGCACGTGCAAGTGCAGCATGTCACCTATCAACGGCCTCAGTGAACGACTGCTTTTGCAACAGAGAATTTTGGGAATCTCAGCCATGCAACGCCTCTTGTTGCCGTTCCTCTCCGCGCCGTCTACCCGCAAGCCTGTGCTTAGTCTATGCTTTGTTTATAGAGAGAGATGGGGGCTGGACACCCTTCACTCACAAAGAAGAAAAAAACAAAACAAAAAACTGAGATGAGATACAGGTAAGAAGTCATCCAGAGACACGCAGACAAGGGTTAGCGTGTGAGCGCCGACCGCCGCAGAGGTGTGGCTATTTTTGGAGCCGTAAAGGATTCACCCAGTGAGTTTACATTACTGAAATTCCACTCGTGTCAGCACTTAAAAGAAATTGCTCCACCCGCTTAGAAGAGCTAAAACAACTAAGTG
>CAAE01014546.1:76191-99352 GCA_000180735.1 Tetraodon nigroviridis
CCAGCCCCCCCACTCTATATTCCTCTTCCTCCCTCTCTCTCCCGGTCTCTCTCTCTCTCTCTCTGTCTCTGTCTCTCTCTCTCTCTCTCTCTCTCTCTCTCTCTCTCTCTCTCTCTCTGTTAGTGCGTTCTGCATGCATCAAGGGAACATTGTGCGTAACGGTGGAGTCGTGCGTAACTGGAGACCGATACTTCTCCATTTTGGGTTGGGGTTCTGCACAACATTGGCGGTGTAGAGCTCGGGGACGCCGACCCCTGGGTCCAGAGACATTCTCTTCAGAGATATTTGGTGTCTCGCCTTCTCTCCCTCCCTTTCCACTCTCCACGCCAGTCGTACGTCAGAGCTGAGATGACGACCGAGACCCCTCAGCAGCAGCTGGACCCTCCGCCTCCTATGAGATCCAGCCCGGCGTCCGGCGTTCTGCACCCCGCCATGCTGAGTCCACAAGCCGCCACGGAGAGTTCGTCCAGCGCCATCAAAGGGAAGAAGACGAGCTCGGGTTTACGGCGGCCAGAGAAGCCTCCTTACTCCTACATCGCTCTCATCGTGATGGCGATTCAGAGCTCCCCAACCAAGAGACTGACGCTCAGCGAGATTTACCAGTTCCTCCAGGCGCGATTCCCATTCTTCAGGGGTTCCTATCAGGGCTGGAAGAACTCGGTCCGGCATAATCTGTCGCTAAACGAGTGTTTCATCAAGCTGCCCAAGGGGCTGGGCAGGCCGGGGAAGGGCCACTACTGGACGATCGATCCGGGCAGCGAGTTCATGTTTGAGGAGGGCTCCTTCCGCCGCAGACCCAGAGGCTTCAGGAGGAAATGTCAAGCACTCAAGCCCATGTACCGGATGATGAACGGCATCGGATTCGGCACCTCCATCCTGCCGCAGAGTTTTGACTTTCAGGCTCCCTCGGCCACGCTCGCCTGTCACGGCAACAGTTACAACCTGGACATGATGAGCAACTCCATGGCCGGAGGCTACGACGGCCTCAGCGGCGGCCACCACGTCCCCCACATGTCGCCGAGCCCTGGTTCCACGTACATGGCGAGCTGTCCGGTGCCGCCCAACGGGGAGTACGGACCCGACAGCAGCAGCAGCCCCGTGCCGTCCTCCCCCGCCATGGCGAGCGCGCTGGACGGCCACTCTCCGTACGCCAGCACTTCGGCCCACTGGGCGTCCTCCGGCGGGTCCCCGTATATCAAACAGCAGCCTCTGGCCTCCAGCAGCCCCGCATCCTCCGGCTTACACTCCGGCATGGCTGCGTATTCCCTGGAACAGAGTTATCTCCACCAGAACGGCAGGGACAGTCACAGCAGCGACATCTCAGGTAGGAGGCGGCTCACCTGGAGCTCTGAGGGGCTGGGACGAGGACGAGACCGTCAAACCCAAACCTGTGGTCCGGAGGACAGGCGTAGCCGTCTCCCTCTGCACCGAGGCCCGTTCCTAAGGGAGAATTAGGAATACGGATTTAACCAAACCCTAAATACGGATTGACATTATTTTATTTAACGGGCAAAAGCAAAGTTTAGGGGATGTGATATCCCAGAATCCTTTAAATGTTTTATTTATTTATTTATTTATTATCAAAACTGTGGTTTAAAAATGGATTCATTACTGAGCTTCAGAGCCGGTTTAAGGCACCAGCTGAGGAGTTTGGAGCTGCTTCCTCATTGTTCTCTGGGTATTTTTGCCTCATTGATAAAGTCAAACACGGTTTTATGGCGGCGTCTCTCCGCTGGCTAATCCGAGCACCGCAGGTCGAGGTCGGGCCGAGCCGGGCCGAGCCGGGCCGAGCCGAGCCGAGCCGAGCAGCAGGCTGAGGCCCGGGAGGGCCCCGGGTTAACCAGACAGAGGCTGTGCGGGTCGGACCACACCGGCCGAGGGTTTGACTCGGACCTGATGAGGGTTTACGCAGCATCTGATCCGGAGTGTGTGAAGGCTGCGGGATCACTGCCGGCCCATGTGCGTGTGTGTGTGTGTGCGCGTGTGTGTATGTGCGTGTGTGGGTGTGTGTGCGGCCTGGAGGATAAAATCCGCTGTCTTTCCCCAGAAAAACACTCACATCTGGAGTCCTTATGACCCCGTAGAAGGCAAACATTCCATTTATTTTTCTGTCTGGAAATAGAAGCTGGCTCATTTAAATATTCACGCTCTTTTACGCGTGAAAATTCAACCACGAGGTCATAAAAACACCGTTTTAGGTGATTTGATCAGTTTTTATATATAATAAATACGTGAGGATTTTAAAATGCCTCCAAACATAACATTTGGTTTATGCCCGCAGAGAAAAAAAATAAACAATCATCTCAATTTTCTTTTATCGTTTTGCGTTCCTCAGTAAAAAAATGTCTAAATTAAAATAATTATTATATTGTCACCTTGTAGAAGTTTTATAAATGAAAATAGTCAAAACTTGTTTATCACAAATGAAATGTTACATATAAAATAAGCTCAGGGCTAAATTACGCAGAAATATTTCCGCGTCAGTTTAACCTGAGTATGTCCTCATGTTGGAGCCAATTTTGCGCCCATGAACCAATGAATTCCTATTTCCATTAACATTTACCTCTAATAGTCGGAGTCTTTAAAGGCACATGAGGGTTGAGTGCGTGACGTCCTCTCTTCCCTCCCGCAGTGGGCATCCCGCGCTACCAGAGCCACTCTTCCGTGTGCGACAGAAAAGACTTCGTGCTCAACTTCAACGGCATCTCGTCCTTCCACCCCTCGGCCGGCGGCTCCTACTACCACCACCACCACCACCACCACCCACAGAGCGTGTGCCAGGACATCAAACCTTGCGTGATGTGAGCTCTGCCGCCCTCTGGACTCCCGCACGGAGGCTCCACCGAAGCTGCACCTCGACAAAAAGTGGACATTTCTGAAGATTGTCTCTTTTTTATGATTAATATTATTATTTGGAAGGATTCGTACCGGGATGTGTCGTGCTGCTCCCTCACGCTTTCGCCTCCGACGCAGCTGAAGAGTTTTTATTTGGCTGCACTGAAGGAAATGAATGAAGACCCTCCAGAGGCCTTTGAACAGAACCACTGTGCCCATAAGAACCAAGAACAGCGTAAACTTCTTCAGAAGAAGCTCCAGAAATCCGACATTTGATGCGTTTGCTCCAGTAACAAGTGCAAACTAAATGTAATCTGTGTACTTATGTTCTATCTTAATCACACACGACGCTTCATGCTTCCAAGATGAACTGCAACGTTGCACTTATTGTATAACCGACCGTTTCGTCCTGTAAAATGTCTCAATAAAGCTGACATTTATTTTAGGCTGCTTGGTCCTGATGATTTCAGGTTGAGGTTGTGACGCAGACGTCTGCAGGGCTGAGATAAAGGCTCAAAACAGAGCCCATCTTCCTAGAACGAAGTTCATTTTAGGCGAATAAAAAGTCACCTGGTCACTTTTAATAAAGGCAAATAGCTATAGGCACCTAAGAGAAAGAAAAAACAACAATAAATCACTCTAAATGGAATTTGCAAGTTCAAACTACAAAAAAACAGAATCAATAGTTTCCGATTCTTTTTCTTTCTCTGTGAGCAGATTCGTTTTTCTGTTGATTCTTTTGGTCGCTGGTGTCGAGTCAGCAACACAGGTTTTTTCCAAACTTTTGTAAAATAAAATTTAGCTTCAAACAAGGAATTATTATTTACTCTACATATTTGCAATAATCAGAAAACAAGAACTTGTAGGTTTTAGAATTTTACCATTGTTTTTTTTTTTTTTTTCCAAGAATGAAAGGTTAGTTTTCAAATGAATCCTAGCGATGGCCTCACGATCATGCAGGCACACTGCAAAGACCTTTTATTTATATATTTTTTAAATATAGATAATTGTAAAACTCCTTTTTTGTTAGAATGAAGTCATAAACATCACGGGGTTGTATCGTCTCAGCAAACCCAACTGCTGTGTGATTAAAAGGTAACAGAAACGCTCAGGTTTGCACATTTACGCGCACGAACAGCTGCAGTTGCAGTGCGTGTGCGGCGAAGTCACATAGTGGTTGTTCTGGACACCAGAACCCATCAGAGCTGTCACCAAACACCGACCAGAAGGCTGCGACTCGCAAAGCGCTTCAGGTGCAGCATCTGCCTTTAACTGTCAAACCAGCAGAAGTGAGAAGCTCTTACGAATAAGGGTTATTACTTCGATTTGTGCAATCACACTCAAATTTTCTTTTATTTGCTTAAACTGACTCCAAACTAGAACTAAAATTCAATTTGTAGGGTTAGGGTTAGGGGTTACCCTAACACAGCAGAACCCTTAAAAACGTGTTTAAAATTAAAACAATGAGAAAAATAATAATAATTATTATTATAAATAGTTACAACATATTATTATTATTATTATTAATATAAAGAGGAGTGTTATTATTATTATTATTATTATTATTATTATTATGTTGTTGTTGTTGTTGCTGTTGTTGTTGCTGTTGTGTACACGTAATTCAGACTTGTTTATTATGAGGTGGTGTTTGTCGCCATCTAGCGGTCACATTAGATTGTTCATTTTTACAGCAGGAGAGAACCTAGTTTGAAATGTGTGTTTCAAAGTGGACTTACAGATAAAGATGTCATGTCCTCTTCCTCTTCTTTCATCTCAGCTTAATCTATAGGAAGGAAAATAATCATTCAGAAACAACAACAACAACAACAACAACAACAACAACAACAACAACAACAACAACAACAACAAGAACCGATGATGATCGGTCTTGATGAGAGCGATGGATGCACCAGCCCCACCTGACTGAAGGTGGCAGCGGACGCCTCTGTGAGCAGGTCCTAAAAGACATAAAGAGAGCAACATGTCCCCAATACTCTGGCAACGTTTAACGGGGTTCTGCCCCCTGCTGGACGCCATGGGTCAACAATCTGTCGTCTGACGCTCCTGCCCTCAACCCTGAAGATGGTCTGTAATTCAAGAAAAACTCTGTATTCCTGCAGCTCGTGAGGGATTAACAGATCATAACTGTTTATTCACCATCATAACTGGTGGTGGCTGCATCTGTCAGGCAGAATCACGAGGTTGGTTTCTAATCAGTTTCTTTAACTGACAGAGGGTTTTTATCATTAAATGATTAATTAATATAAAGGATGATTTAATCTTCGCCTGCAAACAACCTCTATACATTTATTGCCACCATGGAGTTGTGGCTGATTTAATTTTTATTCCAACACTAATTTATAAATATAAATGAAACAAAAATGACAATAAAATGGTTTTAACAACGATCGGGATAAAGGACTTTCCCCTGCTGTAAATATGTTTCTGGACTGATTCTACTATTATTATATTATGGAGGACTTCTGGCATAAAGCTGGGGGATGTAAACCAGTTAAACCAGTTTTAGGTGGTGCTAGCAGCTCCTGCATGTCTTCCATCAGGGAAATGTGAGCAACTGTTCACTCGGTTTACTGAGACAGAAAAACATTTGAAGAAAAGAGTGGGAACAGAAGAGAAAGAAGCCTGTGTAGATCCTTATTTATCCAGATAATCGTTATCCAGAGTTAGATCTGTGTGTGTTCAGCTGGACTGTTTAAGGGTTCCTTAAAGATGTTAGGCCTTCTCTCCTGAAGGCTTCTTCAGTTCTAAACTCAGAGGTTCAAATTAGAGCCCTTTTGGGCCGTTAGCGTGATAATGATCGGAATGGTCACCTGAGTGATCACTTTGTGGAGAGAAGGCGAAACGTCTTCAAGGAAAACTACAACAGTCCAGTTGAACACACAGATCTAACTTTGGAGGAGAGAGAGAAGGAAACTGGAAAACGAGGAGCGTGCAGTTCCCCGAAGAGCCAAAAGGGGTCAGTGTATCACTCAAGAAGGTCTCCTGCGTCTATAACTGTGTTTATTTCTTCATAGAAATAATTTCTTTTCATTCTGCCTTTTTAGAAAAGAAGGAATAATTTAGGTTTTATTTAATAAAGCCTACAAAAATGAACAGTACCTGTTTCTTAGAGAAATAACCTTTGATTGGTGTCGTGTGGTGGTTCAAAGGGCCACTGCCTGAGAAAATAAAGTTTCAAAGATGTGAATAAATAGATCAAATGAATGCATCTTGATTTAATTTAAAATGTCGTGCAAGTATAGACATTTGGTGAGGTGGGAGTGTTGTGTTTCACCATGTGTGAGAAATAAACAAGTTTGGTCCAGAAGAAAATCTGTCCAACTTTCATTTCTTAGTGATTTATTTGGATTATCAGACAAATGTGGGTCTTAAATATCAGGTTTGTGGGGTTGATTTAGAGGGGGGGGGGGGGGGGGGGCATATTGTAACCCGCTGTGTGGCCTTGAGACCAGTTCCAACCTTGAACCAATGGATGAGTGGCACATATTTACTTAAAATCCACTTCCAGTTCTCTCCTGAGCGGATGACTTTAAGATATTTTTGAAAGCCGTCTTGATTTAATTAGGACCTATTATAGCTTATGTAAAAACTAAAGATGATGAAGTTTCAAAGTTCACTCATTAAACCTTCCAGATAATGATGTGAAATTATAGTCACAAAAACCTACTTTGCACTAAATGTCCAATATTCCACTTCTGCAACGAAAACAGCAAATATTTAGAGGTTTGTTAAACCAGAATTAGCTCCTGGATAGGAACTTGTCTTCCCTGCTGACGCTGCTGTTGGCGTAGGGGCAGTGATTCGACAGAAGGTGGCGCTGTTTCACCATCTAATACAGCAAAGACTCCAAGAGCTTTTGGTGTTAAAAAAAATGCCCCATGTGGATTAACGTTGGGTGTTTTCTGTACGAGTTTGTGCTCATTTGTGCAGCAATTTAGTGTAAATAATACATTGTAAAATTTAATTGATTTCTAATGAATATATACCACCGTCCTGATTAAATTTAATTCATTATATATTTATTTAGAATTATAAATTATTTCTAGCATTTCGCCGAATTACAGTCAGGAGGGATTTATAATGAATAGACAGAATCAATGATGGATGGACGGATAGATGACAAAGCGAGGGATAGATGGATGACGGAAAGGAGGGATGATGGAGGAAAGGAGGGAACAAGGGAGGGATCTGACTGACGTGGTTATTGAACTAGCAGTTACACACTGTGGCCACTGGAGGGCAGAAATGTGCCGCGTAACTCACAATAAAACTGAATAAGCTGTCAGCTTTATACTTTCAATTTCTAAATTCCGGTTTTCATAAATTTATATAATTGTTAGTTAGCATTTTTTAAATTCTAATACCTGTAATTTTATCAATGAAATTCTCCGACAGGCCGAAATGTAATTTAAAATAAAATCTCGTACTTCACTGCGCACATCCGAGAATGGACTTTGTGTTCATCTGGACTTTAAATTCTCTTTGGAAAACGTTTCACTGTGCACAAATTATTCTGAAAGGAGAACGAACAGCGGAGGGTCCGGACGCGTTCAGGGGTCACAGTAACAATCGTCCGCCTCGACACATGCAAATGACAGGTGAGAGCAAGAACGTGGGAAAGCAAACCTTCTGCTCTTGTTCTGGTCCCCTGCTGTTTAAAAAAACAGGAATTGCGTTACGAAATTAAGCAATTATCTTTTCTTACTGGCGGTCTGTTTTTCTTTTAAATTAACGTCAATCGCTTCCTAAACGCGATGGAAAGATTGCCTTTGTTTTCTTGTAAATCTATATATTTTCAGACGTTTTTGTTCTGTGGTTTTGCCCTACACTATTTTAAATCAAAACTTTTAACTAGAAAAGATGATCCTTATTCAAACTGTTTTAAAGATCTTAATTTTAAACGCAACGGCAAATAATTAGGATGAAAACACAATTATTTCAATTCAGTTAAATTATTTAGATGTTTCAGATTTTTGAAACTGGCTAATCAAAATCTGTTTACTCTGTCGTTTACAGAAATAAACACAACAATCCATAAAGACGGGAGATTTTTTAAGAATTAAACCAGATTATTCATTCAATAAAAATACTGTTTTTAATTCCCTAAATAATAATAAAAACAATTGCATCTTGCGTCTAGATTATTGACAACTCAGAACCATTATTCCTGAACAGTCTCTATTTCTGCCAGCTTTTAAAACGTTAACAGAATTTCCTAGCCTTTGGTTTGCAGGGAGGTGAGCGTGGGGCCGATCCGCGGCCTCGCTGCTCGCATCTGGGGGCCCATCGCCACAGATCTCACCTCAGCCTGAGCGGGCGGCCAGAGAAGCTCTGATTCCCACCCAGAGTCACCAAATGAGCTTCATTGAAACATTAATGAGGCCCCACGCACCGCCCCCCGCACAGCTGGCGTTCAGTGGGGAGGACGGGGGTCTTTTCATCCGTCTGTTGGCTGAGAACCGAGAAGATCCTCACAGCCTCATCCATCATCGGACTGAAGCTTTCTCCAGCTAAACCAGGCCTGAGGCCGGGCCGGGGACGGCCCAACTGACGTGTGTAAATTATTATTATTGTTCCTCCTATTCCTTCCTATTCCTTCCTATTATTATTATTATTATTATTATTATTATTATTATTATTATTATTATTATTATTATTATTATTATCATCATCGATCATAACAATAATAATTTGTCCGGCTCGGAATTTTATTAAGTCCACGTCTGAGCAGAGAGGACAGGGGAGTCGGAGAAAAGGGAGGAGGAGGAGGAGGAGGAGGAGGAGGAGGTAAGTTGGAAATTACCTTTTGTCGCCATGCAGCGAGTCCACAAGTTCATTTCGTCCTCCGATTGGCTGATGAAGCCCACGTTCGGGGAGGAGCAGCGTGAGCGGCCAAAAGGGAAGAAAAACGTGAACGGAGGAAAAAAAAAAGCCGTGTCGGCTTCTGCTCTTGAAGCCTTTCGGCCGCCTGCGCCTCCAATGGTTCCTGCCGCGGTGCGCGCACATTCCGCTTCCCCGGGGCGAGCAGCCGCGGTAGACGGACCTTCCAGGAGACGCGCAGGGAGCAGAAACCTCGACGGGACTCCGGCTCGAGCTGCGGAGACGCGCTTGGAGAGGTTTTTACGCACGGCGCAGGATGCAGGCGCGCTACTCCGTGTCCAGCCCCAACTCTCTGGGGGTGGTTCCGTACATCAGCAGCGAGCAGACCTACTACCGGGCCGGAGGGGGATACACCGGGATGCCGGCGCCCATGAGCATGTACTCCCACGCGGCCCACGAGCAGTACCCCACCAGCATGGCCCGGGCGTACGGGCCGTACACGCCTCAGCACCAGCCCAAGGACATGGTCAAACCTCCCTACAGCTACATCGCCCTCATCACCATGGCCATCCAGAACTCGGCGGAGAAGAAGATCACGCTGAATGGGATCTATCAGTTTATCATGGAGAGGTTCCCGTTCTACCGGGAGAACAAGCAGGGCTGGCAGAACAGCATCAGGCACAACCTCTCCTTGAACGAGTGCTTCGTCAAAGTGCCCCGGGACGACAAGAAGCCGGGCAAGGGCAGCTACTGGACCCTGGACCCGGATTCCTACAACATGTTTGAGAACGGCAGCTTCTTGCGGCGCCGCAGGAGGTTTAAAAAGAAAGATGTGCAGAAGGAAAAAGAGGAGCACGACCGGCAGGGAAAGGAGCCCTGCTCCCGCACCCCAGCCAGGGAGCAGGACACCCCCGTGCAGGGATCCCAGCCGGTCCGGATCCAGGACATCAAGACGGAAAATGGGACCACCACCCCGCCTCACGTGGCGTCTCCGACTCTGGTCGCGGCCGTACCCAAGATCGAGAGTCCCGACAGCAGCAGCAGCAGCAGCAGCATGTCGACGGGCAGCCCGCACAGCGTCGCGTCCGGCCGGGCCCTCAGCATGGACGGGCCCGGGCCCGAGCACCAGCACCAGCACCAGCACCAGCACCAGCACCACCAGCACCACCAGCACCACGGCCAGGCCCCGGCGCAGGGCTTCAGCGTGGACAACATCATGACCAGCCTGCGTGGGTCCCCGCACGCGGAGCTCTCCCCGCCTCTCGTCGCCTCCTCCAGGACGGGCATCACCCCGAACCTGTCGCTCAGCTACTCCCCCAACCAGACGCCGGCCTACAGCTCCGCGCCCTGCAACCAGAACGTCATCTCCACGAACTCCAACGCCACCTACCACTGCAACATGCAGGCCATGAGCTTGTACGCGGGGGAGAGATCATCCGGGGCCCCCCTGGCACCGTCCACGACCGTGGACGAGGCTCTACCCGACTACTGCATCACCACGACCACCGCGTCCCCGCTCGGACCCGCCAACGTGAGCCAGGCGAGCGGGGACGGCCACCCTGCGCACCAGGGCCGGCTGGCGTCCTGGTACGGGGATTTAAACCACCTGAGCCCGGCCTACCAGGCGCAGCAGCAGAACTTCCACTCGGTGCGGGAGATGTTCGAGTCGCAGCGGATCGGCTTGAACGGCTCCCCGGTGAACGGGAACAGCTGTCAGATGACGTTCCCGTCCGGCCAGCCCCTGTACCGCGCGTCAGGAGCGTTTGTTTACGACTGCAGCAAGTTCTGAGCACCCAAGTGCCTTTGAAATGAATGACTAATATATGTTTCTCATACTTTTTACACATCGGGTCTTTTATTCTCACTCCCGGCGGACGCCAGAGGCCCAGACTCAGACTCTGTCGAGGCGTGTGTAACACCGCAAACACGTAAGTGTCTCTCCTCACTCTGACAGCTGGGTTTCGGCTCTAATACATGACTAAATTATATCTTCATATAGTAATTTATTTTTAGAGAAGGGAAGATTGAATATTAGCAAGGACCAAACATTATTCGTTTAATTTCTTTCCCTTAAATGTCCCGGTTCTTGTGTAGGGGTAGAGGGGGGTCTTTGTAGTCTGCAGCAGCCTCTTTTATTCCTTGTGTCGTTTTTGTTTCAAATCATTTTGAAGGCGTGACTTTTGTTTGTTTAATAAAGTGCCATCTATTTCATTTAAACTCGAGTGATTTTTCAGATAATCGATTCTTTTTTTTATTACAAAAAAGAGAAACGGTAGAATTATTAGACGGGCAAAGCATTGGGAAGGATGTCCAAAAGCCTTAAAAATATAGAAATCTGCAGTGAGCTGAAGCCTTGCGTGCGTAATAACACCTGTATTTTCTTTTTTAGGAAATACAGATGTTATTACGCTAAATAGAATATTTCATTAAAAGGCCAAAATCATCAAACCAAATTTACATTTTAATAAACCAAGAATGATCAGTGGCCGTAAATAACCACGTGACAGGCCTCGTTAGCAGAGTTAATCTGTCGCCATAGAAACAGAGGCACTCAGCGCTACAAACTTGGAATAAAAATAATTGAAGTTGTGATTATTTCTGAAGAGGCTGATTCTGTTTGCACCACGTGGTACGTAGAGGACATTTGACATTTTTTCATTATTATTATTTACAATAACTTTTTTCGCTCTCCCAAGTGTAACATTTAGATTATTGGCCCGTTTGTAGTTGTTGCTGCTACCCTCCGTGTGTGTGTGTGTGTGTGTGTGTGTGTGTGTGTGTGTGTGTGTGTGTGTGTGTGTGTGTGTGTGTGTGTGTGTGTGTGTGTGTGTGTTAATGATTTAGGGAGACGCCAAAACTTACAGTGAGCAAACGCTCCCCGGGGTCCACCAGCGCGTAAAGTCAACTCTCAATAAAGGTGACATAAACAAGGGGGGCAGGTGCAGAAAGGCGGTGATACTGTATTTACTTTCATCCGTGATAATAAACTCATGAAAAAAGGTTTTCACGGACGTAGAAAGACTGGAACAAATGATCCTGCCCACTGTTTGAGCGTAAAAATGGATGAAGGGAGTCAATCTCCAACATATTTGTTCAGAGGCTTCGGGGGCTGTGGGTCGTTTACAGATAAATAAAGATGGAAAGAGGGAAAAACATGAAGGTCAGGACTGACAGATTACTGGAGCAGACGCAGAGTCGCGGAGGCCTGACGGGAGCTGCGTTGGCACCTGAACGCATCACCCTGCAGCGTTTGCACAGAAACTGTTCAGTTGCACAACAAACAGACAAATACCAACTAAAACCCGGGAGAGGTCATCGAGCCCGGCCTCTGGCCTCAGTGATGCAGGACTGAACGCAGAAAATGGCAGCGACGATCGTTTGGGTTCAGCAGTTAAACTGATCCAAGAGTTGTAACATTTTAGCTCCAAACGCCAGAGTTGACAAACAGCGCGAGGTTGGCCCAAGTTTCTAATAAACTACATTTAACACGTATTTAAGACACGATGTAAGATTACCAATCCATCTACACGAAAATGAATATAAGAAAGTGGCGCGCGCGTGTGTGTGTGTGTGTGTGTGTGTGTGTGTGTGTGTGTGTGTGTGTGTGTGTGTGTTTTCTGAGCTCTGCATTCGTGCAACCCAACGCCTTCAAGCAGGAACCCTCTAATTCATCAGGATTGAGCGCAGATTTTCTCCTTTACGACTTTCCTCCCTGAATATTTACTGTCCCAACAGTAAAGATCTTTAATCTCGGACCAACATCAAAGCTAATCTGGGCCCCGTCACCCCTAGGTGGATTTACCGGCGACGCTTCACCCGAGGAGCCTCCGTCCAGGGGCCCGGGCTCTTTGATTGGCCTTAATTTCAAGTAGAAATCAGTCCAACACATTGACCTGACGGACGGATTTCTTTGTGCGATCCGGTCTCGAATGAAAACCTCAGACGGGTCCGACTCGAAAATCGCGAACAGATTTCTCCTCCCCGAGTCGTCATTGTCCATTAGACTGACAAAACACAAACTCGCGTGTATTTCTGGGATTTGTGGCCACCTCATGAGATTAAATTGAGCGTTCATCTGTTTAATCTCCTCTAAACGTGTGTTTAGGAGCTTCAAAGGTTCGATTTCCAGAACCAAGAACCCAGACCAGAGTGCCAACAGTAAACCCGATCACGTCTCCGAACAGGCCCGTGCAGTGCACCTGCGAGAGCGCGCACGAGTGTGAGTGTGTGTGTGTGTGTGTGTGTGTGTGTGTGTGTGTGTGTGTGTGTGTGTGTGTGTGTGTGTGTGTGTGTGTGTGTGTGTGTGTGTGGTTTCAGCGGCTCGAAAACAACCCCGGGGACACATCTGGATCCAATCTGGACTCCACAGCAGACGCAGCGCTGTCCAGGTCGATCACAGACTTTTTTAAAACGTCCGGGAGGAACAAAAAAAAAAGAAAAGAAGGAAAGAAAACACATTTCATATTCCTTTAGGGCTTAAATGCTCGGCAGAACACGGGCTAATTTAAAATTAAAGAGACTCCGTCTGAATTCAAAATCGGAATAAACATTATTGTAAAATAAAAAACGCATTCATGGAAAAAAAATGAGCCAAGGCAAATGACTAATAAAGGATGTTTGAGCAGCTAAAACATTTATGTGATTAAAAAAAAAAAAAAAAAAAATCTTGTCTTAGTATCAGTAGAATTATAAGATGAGCATAGAAGAGGCTTTGGCTCACAAACCCTCCTGGAATCGGAAAAACGGACTTCCTGCTGAAAACAGGAGTTTAGTGGGCAAATAGAAGTCCTGGAAAGCCGAAACACGCACGCACGCACGCACGCACTCGTAGACGCGCAGCACCATCAAAACGATAAAAATATCGTCCAAAAGTGCATTTATTGTAAAAGCTTTATTATACCAGAAGATTTCTAATAATAGATAATTAATAAAAATTCTTGATTTTCCAGACAAAAATAAACAAAAAATAAATTTGTAAACCACCTTCATTTTTCATGTTATACAACCCCGGAAAACACCAGCTGACAAAAGGCAAAGCAGTCGAAGAGGAAAAGGCAAAGGTTGGTCCGCTGGTTCCAGTGGGCCGGACTCAGGAGTGTCTGCGGGACCGGGTCAGGCTCAGGTTTGGCCTCAAGCGTTTGGGTTCTTTTGCATGAGCTCAATGTCCATGTCCACCATCTCCTTCACCAGCTCCTGCAGGAAACAGCAGGTCAAAGGTCACTTGGTGTAAAGACACAAGTCTGGTAATAGGATGAGATTTTTGTCATTAATAATAAAAAAAAAAAGTACCAGAGAGCAGGAATTTTGCTGTAAATAAAAATATATATGTTTCTGGAATATGATTATTTTTGTCTGTGGCAGGTAGAAAAATTATAAATACACTGCCTGAGCAGTTAGGGTGCACAAATAAAAATAAAACCTCAGAGAAGTTTGTTTTGACCTAATGTTTAAACTGGAAACCGATATCACGTTGGTAAAAATCCCCCCCTGACAGTTACAAAGAGGTGGCTTTTTAACGCTGGTTTTTAATCGTTTTATTTCCTTTTTCCACCCTCAAAATTCCTTCCTGCCCTCCTACTGACAGGAAAAACACGGTCACTTGGTTCTCCTGCTGTTTTCGGCCTCAAACATAAATCTTTTAGGCTAAATTTTCAAGGCTGTTTGCTATTTTTGCCCGCTCCTCCATGACGCTGGAGAATATTTGCCTGCCTACGCTGGGGATGCGGAACATTCTCCCTCCTATCAAGATGGTGACTCCAGGCTGGAGCCGACTGCACGTACCTCAAACGTCACCTTTGGCTTCCAGCCTAAGGTCTTGTGGGCCTTACTGCTGTCGCCTTGTAGGAAGTCCTGTTGTTGGAATGAAAGGAGATAAGGCAGGAAAGAAAGAGATAGAAAAATAAACAGTCAGGATTGAGCCTCCGCATCACAATCTCTCTCTCTCTCTCTCTCTCTCTCTCTCGCTCTCTCTCTCTCTCTCGGGGAGGAGACGGAGGTCAGAGATCCTCGCTGTCATTAATCCCCTCTGGTGGCCTTTTAACCACGGTTCTGTCCAGACCTCCCTGTTTGTGCCAGACGGTCCGGGCCATGATGAATTGTGGGACTCTTGTGGTACAACCTTTCCAACCTCCTCCGAGCCCCCCCTTTCCCCTGCTGGGTTTTGCCCTGGGTTCAACATCCAGCTCAGGCCTGCGTCCGTCAAAGACGCCAAAAACAAACTCTTATTTCTACCGGTGCCTTTTTGGCTTCGACTGACACAGCGAGAAACATCGGGCCGCCTTAAAGAGGTCCGATAAAGTACATTTATGGTAATAAAACGGATGCTTAGGAGTTTTTCAGTTCACTTCAACTGGACAGACTCGAATCAAAGCTCGACGCTTTCCTCTGTCTGCCGGCAGTTGAAAATTATAGCGTACAGAATGTGGACGTTTCAGCGTATCTGATTCCAAATCCATGGGCATTGATTGCTGCCGCAAAAGGCTACAGTCTTACGGGAATGTTTCCCCACAAGACGTTTTGGAAACTGGGAGGGATTCGCATTCCTTCAGCCACAAGCACATTAAAGCAGATTTATACTTGTGCGTTGAACGCTGTCAGAGCGCGTATGGAGTCGTGCATGCAGTCGTCAGCGCTAAAGGTGCGACTCCTGCAAGCTCACATGTCGATGCGTTTCATTGGACACGGCGGCTCCAGTAAACAGCTCAACTGGTATCAAGTATTCCTGAGTTTTTTTTTAATTTACTGTGATATTGACCTGACTGTTCTGTTACTAACATCTAGTGCAACTGCTCCTGCGACGGCTGCTGTCCATCACGCTGCCTCGGAGAGCTCAGCGGAAGCGTCTGACGGAACATAATCACCGTTGCCGTGAGCAACCTCGCCCAGTTGAACACGGAGCTCAGCAGTAAAATGCGGTTCTGCTCCAACGACGTGGGCTGAGGGCAGAACCGCCCGAGTCCTCTCTACTCTGTTGGGAAACCTGACGCTTTTATAGACTCTAAAATTGTTGCCGCAAAGTGGGAGCAAATTAGCGACGGGAATAACAGATGTGGTTGCATTAATTGGGTGCAGTGCTGCTACATTCCGTTTCACCGTAAAGGCACACTGATGTAGGACAGCCCCACCGCTAACAGAGCAGGAACCAGCACCTCAGAGGTGCTTAGTTCACTTTTGATCACACCAAGAAAGAACACTAAATGTGCACACACAACAGGCTGATGTGGACTCAACTCCTGCTCGTTCGGTTACAGCTGAAAATTCTTCACTTTGACTTCAGATCAGAGCTGATAAGAGCGATAGCACGGCCCATTTTCCCCGCGCCTCAATGAGCCTGTTCTTATATGATCGACTCTGCACATTACTCTCATCCGTTTCTGGCTCTGGAGCATAACTGGGACCAGTTTCAGGCTAATCACCTACAGCACACAGACATAATTCATCATGCGGCTGAATGTAATTATCACAGGACAACTTATTCCACAATTATATTAATAATCCACTTGCTTCATAATTACTTTGATTCAATTTCTAATAGATAATATTTTCTAGCTGGCATTGAACACATTGGTCTGGTCACGAACGCTTGTGCTGCTTTGAAGAGCAGCTAACAAAAGAAGCTAACTGTGCGCCAAGATTTCTTGGCGTTTCTAACGGTTCATATCTCCAACCAAACAATCCCAATAAGCAAACACATCCTGGGCACTCAGAACCAAATCTGACCATCAGCATCGTCATGGTCACGCCTTCATTCCGAAACATCTCTGCTAATTTGGCCGGGACATTTGTTGGACCGGGACAAATCTTCCCCCAGCAGACGACTGCATATCTGAGCATCCAGGAAGCGAACGCAGCATCTTAGCTTCAGTGGGACGGACGAGTGGTCCAGCCAGCTCAACATTTACCTGCAGACAGTCCCATTTAGAGGCTGGATTTTCAACAGTGTCTTAAAAACAACAGAGGCTCCATTGATGCACAGCAGTGGCCGTTTCAGCCTCACAAAAACGGCCCCCACGGACTTACATTTTTCACTGCATGGGAGGAAATGTGCGTCTCCTCGTGGATGTGAGGCACACTGAGCCAGCAGAAGTCACAGTTCAGCCAACATCCTGTCCTCCCAAGTCGATGCACACTTCCTTTAAAAGAGCCATATAGTCCCTTTCCTTACCATCATCTGGTGCTTCTAATCAAACGTTCACAGAGGGCAAAATCAGGCACCACGTGTTTATTACATTTATTTCCACTTTACTTTTAAGTGCTTTTAAAATTTAACTTAAACCTGGATAAACACTAATAAACCAACTGAATTTAAATGTGTACGTGTGTGTGTCTGTGTCTGTGTTGAGGGTTATGCATGTGTGGTATATGTTTATTTCCCTGAAGCCAAGCCCTTACAGGAGGCAGATCAAACACTCGGAACCTGCCTCCTCGGCTCTGGCCGCCGCGGCTGCATCCCGGCCGGCTCTGATGTGGTTTTGGAAGTCCAGTAGCATCTCTGGGATTTGTACAGTAGTGGACATGAGCCTGCAACGACAGACTTCAAAGACATTCCAGCCGAGCGGCTGAGAATGTTGTGAGAGTCTGAATCTCAGTGTCCCCAGCAGAACCCAGATGTTCTGATCGGACCCAGATGTTCCAGCCAGTGACCTCGGTGTAGTACGAATGGAAGAACTCAACCCTGACCCCAGGTTTTTTTTTTGAACACCCAAAATGAATGAAGATAACAGCATGCGGATGCGCGCTGGGGCTTCAGCTGCCCCTGGGCTGCCTGTCTGCAGGAACATGGAGGCTGCCCGTGTGCCACCAGGTGTCTGCGCTGGTTTAAGTGTGTGCAGGTGGGACGCGCTCCAAAATAAAGCTTCATCATTTCCAGTCGTTGAGATCCAGAGCCACAAATCTGTCATTGGCCGATTTCTAACAGGCCTCCGCCAGCATCGCTTCAGCTTATCGCTTCCTTCACCACACAAAAGGCCCCCAGTTTCATCGGCTGGGAGGGAGGGATGAAAGCGGAAACCTTCGGGATGTGCGGAGCCCTGCTCATCTTCTCCCCTCGAAGATTCATTCATTATATCCACACAGATGGAGGCTTTGCTGCCTCCTCCCACACGTGCTGAAGAAAATATTCAACGACAAAAACGATTAAAACGAGCCAAGCGTATTTTTTCTTCCTTGCAAATGCGGCAAATACGGCATATTTTCACAGTTTTAACCCTTTTTAAAAGCCTAGGTCTGTTGAGGTAAGGAAAAACAACATTCCGCATGTTTACACATGTCAACTTCTGTCAGACTGAACAAACACTTCAAGTCTTCTCTGTGAAGGTGAAACGTTTCTGATTCATCCTGATGTGTTTGGCATTTTAGGAAAGTCTGTGGCCAAACTGGAACCTGATTTAAGCTCCATACGTAATTTTAAGTCATTTTTTTTTGTTTTTTCTCTCTGCAAAACAGGTTTAAAGACAATCATGAGCCACTCCTTGTAAAGGGGTTAGAGGCCAGGCCTAAAGTGTGTGTGTAAGTGTGTGAGCGAGCTCGGTGGGGGGGAGTTACAGCTCAGGTTTCCTTCCCTGGCTCCCCATGTAGCTTGGCCTACACACAATGTGTTAAGTGACCTCTAAGGGGTGGCCCTGTCACCCTGATGAGCATGTACACTACACCCACACCACACACCGTGGCACGTATGACAATCCAGAATGACCAGCGAGCACATATACGGCACCCAGGTGTTGAAGAAAATGGAAGCAATTAGCATAAATGGAGGCCACGTGAGCGGATTCCTGGCTAAAAGCTCAGAAATTGTCCATCACCTTACCTCCTCGATGGTTTCCATCTATCGTTCCATCCTCACAGGTCCTGACCGTTCTCTGTCTGAGCTCATTAAAATTCCACAGGGAGCTGTGTGATAAATATTTACATGGCTGAGGACACACTCCACATACACTCCAAACACACTCGAGAGGCTGCCGATAGTCTAAGAGCCAAAAGTACGTTTCTGAACTCGTAGAGCTCGGTTGCAGGTTGTGCTTGAGATAACGAGCGGAGCTGAAGATTTACGGCTGATAACCAAGGGGCTAAATTACTCTCCTGTCACCATGTCCAAGGATACGCTCTGCATGTGTAAAGTTTACTGACGTGAGGAGAAAAATATGGCATCTGGATATACGGGGATATAGGCGCAAACACACACACATTAACTACTGTGGAGCTGGACTTCTTACTACTGTTCCACCCCCTCCCCCCGTATTCTATTATTCCTGCGGACGGGAAAACGATCATAATTCCTCGAGTCAGCAGAACGGCCCAGACTGTTAGAGCGAGGGCTGGAAGGGGAGGGGAAAAAAGAGTGGGCTCAGGTGACTGTTCACTTCCACCGAGGTCAAGCTGAAACTGTGCAGTTGTGTTCCTCCCAGTGAAAAGTGAAAAGTGTGTTTAGTCTGTTTGCACATTTGTATAATGTAGTTTGGGTCAGTGTGCTGCCTTTCTGCCGGCCCATGGGTGGATAATACTTCAGGAGGCATCAAAGGCCAACATAATTCCCTTCTTTAAACAACATTCTTTGCAATCACCATATAATGTGAGAGGCAGACAGAAAGGGAGAGGGAAATATCATCAACGCTTATCTTAAATGCTGCATATACACCAAACTTCTTTAGACTGTCTGGGTTTCTGACACTTGACTATAATGTTTAAGCAGCTTGTTCCTGGTTTGCTATGGATTGTTCAGTACGCACACACACACACAGAACATTCCACCACTAGCTATCAATTTAGCAATAATTTATTAAAATTGCCGAGTAAAAATCACTTTTTTAGACATTTTAAATTAAAAACCTACCATCTGTTACTACCGTTGGACATATTTACATGTTATCATACTATGGTGTCACCTGTAACACAATGGTCATGGCGGTTTCCAGGAATTTCTTTGCATTGTTGTTACCTACCTGGAACTTAGCATCTGATTACTAAAATACAAATGAAGGACAAAGTGGAGAAGTGCTAACAGGAGGTGCGAGCTCTGCTTGAATGGGCTTGCCCAAGGGCTCTGGGTCAGTCGATTTCAATACCTGCTCCTCGGTTCTGCAGGCTTGGTGTAAAGAGAGACAGAAGGAGGTGATAAACTAGTGTCAATGTTTATGAGGAGGAGAAGGAGGAGGAGGAGGAGGAGGGAAAAAGCATTCTGAAAGCTACATCTCACCAGAACACCATTTCCTCTCAGAGCAGCATTCCTCAACTTATCAGCTTCAATAATCTGCTGTTCTCATCGTGCCCAAACAGGGAGAGTCAGAAACCGAGAGCATGAGTGTGTCACTCTTTCAACCGTTCTTTCTCACACTACCGCTCTGTTTCTGTCTGTTGGTTGGTGATAGAGTGGAGCTGGGAGGAAAAACAGTCGGGCTAAAAGAAAGTACTCACATGCTCCAAAAATCCACAGAGATCAGCAGGGAGCAGGGTCAGGCAGTCATGGAAAATGAAGAAAAGCCATTTAATCAGACCCCAAGAACACCACGTTATTCTATAGTTCATGACAAAGGTAGACTTTGTCATGAACTATAGAAGTAGAAATACAAAGACAAAAACATTTCATGCAAATGGAATGAAAAGCAACACGTCTCATATGTGAGTGTGAAAAAGTGGGAAGGGAGGGAAAGAAACAGCGGAAAAGGATTTACAGACTGAATTAGTGAGTATTTGAACTTTTCATATACATTATGACAATGGTCCAGATCAGCTGGTTACATTTTCAGTGTTTACTTCTCCGCTTTTGGTGTCTGAAAACTTGTCTTGCCTCATTACAAACCAAAGAAAAACTATAAAACCATAAGAAGTCGAGTGGCGCTATCGACGTCCTTATTGAGGGCTTCGCTTCAGTGGAACTGGTTCTTGCACCACTTAGGTCGAGCGAAGGACTGAGGAGGGGAGGTGGGAGGGAAAGCAATATGACAAACGAGACGGCGGTGAGAATGATTGAGTGGGAAAGAGAAATAAATTGAGCAAGAGTGAAACGCTTGGGAGAGACTGACGATAGAAAAACGAAAAGACCCGAGGAATGTGGGGGCTTTAGTATTCAGCAGGGCCTGATTTTGTGTGTGTGTGTGTGTGTGTGTGTGTGTGTGTGTGAATGATGGGGCAAGTGAAAAGAGCAGCCCCAGAATTAATTACCCAATCAAGATAACAAGCCAAAGGGTGACATTAGAAAGGTCACGCTACAATTAACCCCTTGGTATCAACTTTACACATGCGCAACACACGTGCACAAGCACAAAAAGAGCGTCGCTTCGTCTACCTGTCCCCCCACCAACACTGGCAGAGGCCGTTTGTTTACAGTGTGATATTGAGTGAGTCGGGGGCTCGAGTAGAGTCGGATGTGGTTCACACATTCCACCAGACTCAGATTACACTGCAGGAAACACCGGCCCTGCAACACACTGCCTGACTCTGATTTATAAACACGGGACACACACATTAAGAATATCGAGCGCGTACGCCAAGGCAGAACTGTGCTTCCATCCCTCTCTCACTTTCCTCCTTTCTTTTGTTTCCTTCCTGCCTTTCCTGTCATTCTCAAGCTCGCGTCTGCGCCTTCTCATCCTGAGGAGATACACCACATTTGTGTCACGTCTTTTCGAGTCTTTTCCACTCGGTTGTAGCAAAACAGGACATCTTTTTTACAAAAATAAGGTATAAAAGAACCCAAATTCATGTCTGAGCAAGAGGTGGGAACACATCATTTGTCTCCAAATGGAAGGCAAAAAAATTGAGAACCTGTGTTGACCTGTTAGTTTCACTGGTTTCCAATTTTTGTTCTCTTTCTCATCATCCTCACTTGTCGACCCCAAATTTAGAGCACAAGACAGCAACATTTATTTAAAAAAAAAAAAAGCCATTGCAGCCTTGGCGCGCCTGTGTCCCAGCGCAGCCCAGAGTTGAGGTCTGAAATCCTGCCCAGATACCTCCCCTCTGCTCCCCTCCGACAGCTCCGGAGGCTATGCACCCGTCTCCGAGCCGCTCGCTGGAGAACGCCGGGTAATGAAGCCCAGCTGGGACGAACGGGCAGAGACACAGGCTGACATAACTCAGCCATCCCTCCCTCACCCTGTCACCAGGCTCTCTCTTTCTACCCCATCTCCTTCCACCTCCCAGTCTGGCAACTTTGTCTTGTCAGGCCCAACCTAGACTAAGTTCAAATGAGCTGATAGTAGAGGAATCCTGGCCCGCAGTCCCTCATCCATCTCCTGGGTAAAGCACAGCCAAAGTAGTACTACAACACACATATCTGTCATTCCACTGACATAACACCACAATAAAAAGGTAAAAAGTGCAGGAGCCAAAGAAAAGGTAGCCGATCCATAAGAAAGCACAGTAGTGAAGTGGTGGAAGAGCCACCCACACCGTCACCATCGTCAACTTTATCAATGCTTCTCTGTGTTAAAACATGCTAAATCCAGCAAAGCAGCACAACACTGTCAAGACTCACTTTCTTTCACCTCTGTGAGCAGTACCAAGTCAGTCTGTGGGTCGGAGAGCTGAGGGGCCCAGGGTGGTTCCGCTCTGACGGTAGAAGGAAACTCCTTCAGGAAATACCAAACTGCCAGACACACACAAAATCCACAACCTCTCTTTCTGCTAAACGACAGACTAAATCTCCTTTTCAGTGTCTGAGAGCCAGCACTCGTCTTTCTGACACTTCCACGTGAAACACAGGCCGTCTTTATGCTCTCAGGTATGATGGTTCACTAGAACTGGTGGCCACGGCCACGGCTTTCTTTAATCACTCAGCTCAGTTGAAGAAATAATTTACTACGGAATCAGGTCGCAAGCTGTGAAACCATATCTCATGTCTGGCTGCTGGCGACAGCCTGAAAATGTCTTTTCCAGTTGCGTTAAAAAAAAAAAACCCTGAATGCTTTAAAAACAGAACAAAATAAAACATCGATTCGAACCATTCAATGGCAGCGTAATTTGTTTTGATGTTTTGAGGATTTTCTAGCTTATGAGACTACTCCCGGTATGGGACACTCCGGGGGAAGACGGAAAATGTTTGACACATGTTCCCAAAAAAAAAAAAAAAAAAAAAAATCACATCCTCCTTCCCCCAAACTATTCAAATCGTAACAAGGGCGTACTGGCGCACAATCCACAGGTTGTTTTGCATGATTTTTACCTGGCTATCTGACCCACTCTTCTCTCTGGATAAGCATCATTTCATTTCCATACCTTCCTAAATTATAAATGTGCTGAGGTGATAAAAACAAAAGCCTTTCCTCTTAACTCTACCACCACCATATACACCCAGCTACGCTCTTTTTATCCCGACATCATGCAGCTTCGTGCTACATTTCCCAGTATTCTGTCGCACCGACTTAATTTTCTCGCGGTCTGAAATGTTTTTCTGCCTGTGTGCGAGTGAACTTGCGTGTTTCCAAGATGCACCGCTGTGGCTGACCAGAGGAACCTCTAATCAGTAGTGTGGTATGGTTGCTACCTTCCC
>CAAE01014546.1:112334-155397 GCA_000180735.1 Tetraodon nigroviridis
CACACACACACACACACACACACACACACACACACACACACACACACACACACACACACACACATACACAAAGGTCAGGCTCAGCGCCAGTAGACAGGACTGCTGATTCTTGGAGCTCTGTGATAGCGTCATTTTTACACCATGAGAACATGAGAAACACAGTTCTCAAAGGGGCCTTCTCATTTTCTCTGGTGTGTTTTAAAGGAAAGGGGGTGGGGGGGATGAGGACGACAAGAAACACCCACACACACAGAAATTAAGCACATTTTTAAAAATACTGTAGCTGCAATCTTTCGCAGACAAACAGATCGACAATGATGTAAAATGGGTTTTAAATAGTCGCATTCTATTTCCAAAACTGAACACAATTTCTCGCACCATTCTTCTTTAGGCAGAGAGTTTACAAACTGTGTAAACAGCATTTCAGACATAACTCAAAGACTCGGTCTCAAAGACTCGGTCTCTGAGCTATGTCTGAACTTCGTCTGAGACGGCGACCTGCTGGAAGCAGAAACAGCATTAGCTGCTAGGAAGAGATTCCATTTACACTCTTCAATGTTCATAAATTCTCTGGTGCTTCATCTGTTGCCACTCACGACCGCTGGTGCTTTCCCATTCAGTCCTGCTGCATGGATGTGTGTGTTTATGTCTGCACTCTCTCTGCGGGGATCTCATGTAAGATGCTATCAATCCTGTTTACTGTTTCCCTACTCCCCTGTGGCCACTATATCGCTTACAAATTGGACAATCAACAGCAGGTGTGTGGAGGAGATATGGCTGAATGACTAAAACAGGCCAGCTCCACTCTCTCTCCCTCCATGCGCCTCATTTCTTCACTACAAGTAGAGGATGAAGAATGTATAGTGGACACAAACCTGGCACTATTAACTTTTTACAGCTTTTTGTCACGTATTTAAGAGATTTGCTGGTGTATTTATGGAGAGCGGTGGCCGTGGAGCATGCTGTGGGCTGCTGTCCTAAAAATCATCATGATGGGTTAAGCAGCCCGCTAGCTGGGGCAGATTTTTTTTAAAAACCTTGATTGAGAAATGTAAATTATGTTTAGAATCAGGGGATGATGCTCAAACCACGTTAGAACTTCAATGAGTGGAAAAGTAGAAAATAATACAGAAATAAATGAATAGAGTGTTAGTACTGTATGATGTTTTGGGACAACAGAGATTGTCAGGCTCTCTGGGGAATGCTGGGAAACTCCACTAGCATCAGCTTCACAAAACATGCCATTGGCACAACATAATATTTTACAACCAGATAAAATCATCTTCCTTATATCTCTATTATTGATTCATTAGCATTATCTGACTGCTACACCAGGAGCAACGGGAGTTCTGAGGCACACAAACACACGTGCTGTTTCCTGGAAAACACACACCGAGCTTCCGGTGGGAATTTATTTTAAAGGCAGCCATCTGTGAACCCCTGCTGTGACTGCCGGCTTTATCATGTAGCTTCTGTTGCACCATTAAAAGCTTTAACACACAAGTGTTTTTAGATATGAAAAGTGAACAACACAAAGACTAAAGGATGGAAACTTGGATAAAAAAACAGTGTAGTGTTTACACAGAAGAACAAGGCCATAATCTGAAGGCACACAGGGAAAATAAAGGCAATGCTCTCTAAAAATGTTCTACAGGGAGGAAAAATAACTGTAAAAACTGACATGCACAAATAAAAAAGTTCATTTGCATATGCCTACAACTGTTGCTGGCTTTATGTTAAGAAGATGACTAAAAACAAATAACTCATCATCTATTAATGTCAGATGGGAGTTTGATTTAACTGATGTAACTGACCTTTAAGTCTGCAACTAACTTAGAGTAAATTATGCGTGTTTATCAGGTTTGACAACAAAACACATTGGCCGTCTTACAATAGAAATGCAGCGGAACCAGACCAAGGCTGGTCCACCGCAGTCCTACAAAATGGATATCTGTTTTCAGGGTCGTTGGAAACATACATCAAATCCCATCCCTTCTTTGTCCGACTGTCCTGTCACACCTTCTCCCACTCAGTTTTCACCATTTGATCTTTTCCTCTACACATTCTCTTCCCACCATCTCTAAACTCTGTGGATCCATCCTAGTGATGGTGCCCGAGGGTGCACTTATTCTGCCCTTACTTTCCTGCTCCAGCTCTTCCTGTGGAGCTGCGGTGGGAGACACTAACGGAAGTCTTCATCTCAGAGGACGGCCCACTTCCTCGTGAGGCAGCAAAACAGATTACAGGTCAGATAAGTGATTTATTACAAAAAAATCAACTAAATTGTAGTCTTTGTGCACTTCACTGCACTTCACATTTCAGAATCAGCAAATAAAAGTTTAATTTTTTGGCTTTTGGATTGGGTTTGGAATTTAAATTTCTTTGCATGTCCTTCATTCCTCCTTTCTCCAATAATAAATTCTCCATCCTAAATGTAACATTTTGCTATAAAATCAGAAAATGTTCAAGTGCAGAGTAATTTGGGGGACTTCCATAATCAAAGACTAGATCAGTTCGTAAACCTCTGTTCTAAAAAAGTCACTTGAGGTGTGGCGTGGAAGCGATAATTAGGTGGGTGGTCCCACTTTCAGTGAATTCATAAAATTGATCAATTTTACACAGTATTCTGTTTCCTTATCTTAGTTATGTCAAGTCAGCTTCCTCATCTTAGTTCAGTCAAGCTATCTGTTTTGCTGAATAAATCAGCAGAATTATTTATACCTGTTGCTTCTGGCCAAATGCGTTGGCACTAGCAGCCATTAGGTTTCACAATTTCAGCTGCATGAGCGTGCATAAATTTTCTGAGTAATGACAGCACAGTGTTAAAAAAAAAACGTCATTCACTTTTCTTTTTACAGACAGAAACAGAAGAGAGGATAATGCATCAAAACCTCGGAATATAAATGGTTACAGCCACTACAAGACTCTATTGATGCAAATGTCTAATAATGAAGAAACAAAAGCGCTTTCTCTGTGATGAATGTTGGCAGGGAGTACAGTTCAGAACAAATGGCAGGAGTGGTTGTGGTTCCCTCAGGCATACTCACTGAGACTTAGTGGGAAATATTTTCCTTCCTATCACACACAATTGGCCGGAGGGTGTTTCCCTGCATCTAAATATTCAAAGAATCCTTTGTTTTGATAAGATAACAGTTTAGACTTGGAGAAAGGCTGTGGTCAAAGCGGTGTTGGTGAACCTAAGCAACAACATTTTCTTATAATGCATCAGTATATTGGGCTGAGAATCAGAGGGTTCTTGGTTCAAATCCTGCTGGGGGCTAAAGCTGGAAGGTGCGTTGATAGAAGCAGAGGTTATCAGGACACATTCAGAGCATTGGTGAGGTACCCTTGAGCAAGGCATCCAATTCCTAAACACTCAAACAGGGCCCTGCTATTAGCTAGCAACCCATCTGCATACATTTCCTAAAAATTACATTAAAATCTATTCAGAAATTTGAGTTATTTTGCTAACAGACAAACAAGCAAAAAAACAACAGCTGTCTTGTAGCCTCCATCCACGGCAGAGGTAATAATAATTTCTTTCTGTTTCTCAGTGCGCACTTTATACACACTCCATACACAAGCGTGTCAGCAGAGGCTGGTTCCCAGAGTCCAGGACCACCGAAGTAAGTTCAGCTCTGAGGCAATAAAAGCCCCAGACGCAGTAAAAGACCCAAATTGAACAACTAGAAGCATGCTGGGTCTTCTTTTACCCGAGACACTTTATATGGCAAACATTATCTGTCAAGTGTTAAATTTAAAGGAGGCTAATTGCTGGAATTCCATCATAAACCGAAAGTAAAACAAATGGCCATCAAAGCACATGGTAGTGATTATAACAGACTGATAAGCATCTACAATACGTTCCACTCCTCCCCAGTACACCCATGGAGCAATTACATACAGGTGTGGTGACAGGTGGGGTTATGCTCTTGAAAAGGTTTTTGATAAATAATTTTCAGTGCCTGAATCAACACTGATGGTAGCATTAAGTTTGCAAACCGCACAAAGAGCCGACAGCTGAAACAATTTTCCCCCTAGGATAATAATGCCAGCAACCGTTTTTGCAACAAATTCTTTGTTCTACATTTTATTTATATCCTGCATTTGCATTATGGTGCAAATGCCAAAATTTCAATGATGACCAACGGTACACGCACACCACAGAGTATTTTCTTCCAAAGTTTTCCCCACACTTTACTACAGAAATCCATTTGACCGGTGCCAATCTAGCAGAAGCTGCAGAAGTTTTAAATGGAGAGAATAACCACAGGTTGCTTTCTAACTGATTCAACTGCACAATGCTTTTGCAGACCTCTCGCTTCCTCTGCTATCTTTTCTCCTCTGTCTCAGTTGATGTCTTCAAAACTCTACAATTTCTGTGAAAACTTTTGTTTAAATCCAAATGTAACTGCCTGCAAAAAATCATTCCCAACAATATGTCCATCATACCACTGTAGCGCACCAAATAAAAGTCACACTAATAAAATTTAACAACCTCCTTGTTCATTAAAGACAGCACTAACAGGCTAAATCAGTACCATGTGGAGCCTCCCTGCCCTCTGCTCTTCAATATAGCTGGCTGAACATCAGAAGACATGGAATGATGAGATACACATGTCTAACACTGCTGTATGTGAGCACACAGAAGCAATCTCTATGGCTCAAAGGTTTCAAGATTTTCTGCCTGTGATCTAAATGACCCCTAAACAATGATATTGCGCTAGCCAGATATATGAGATCAGAGGTACAACATATCATTTGGTAATAGGAATTAAAAAAGACTCTTGCTTATTATTTCAAATCTAGATGAGATATTTACCAGTGCATCAGAATTGCACTGTTTGCAATAACGCATACCTTCAGTATTCAAGTTCCTAGACTATCGATGGACTCCGGAGAAAGTGGGAACTCGGCCCTTTCGGGACATACCTTTGGCTGCTGTCTTATTGAAAAACTGGGATAACATACGGAGGAAATGCCTGGCATTTTCCCAGAACAAAAGGGCTGATATAGATGTTGTCAAGGCCAAGAAGGAAAATATATTAAGTTGAAATTGACATTTTTCTCGTTTCCAATTCACCAAGTCAAAAATCTGAATCAGATGAGGTTAACCAGGCTTCAGACAAAGGAGCTGGGAGATAGTTTCAGGCTGGTTTGCACTGATCTAAGCAGTTCGGACACGTGCATGAGCCTATGAGCGTGTGTAAGTCTGAAGTGTGAGTGGTGTAGACATTAAGTGGCTGACATCAATTCTAGTCTTTGTGTGCTGCACCATTCGTGTGTGTGTGTGTATGTGTACACTGTATATGTGCACATGTACGCTCCACAGACCGAACACCTGTGTCAGATAAATCCGCCATGAACTTGCTCCCAAAGCAGTGCTGCATTTCAAATAACAGTTACAAAGATGAGATGGCCAGAGGCAAAGGGGTGGAGAGACAGCTACTGTACATCTTGTAATAGAGTGCAGCTGTGCAGCATGGGTGAGCGCATGCTTGTTGTGCACTTAGAAAGACGGGCAAAACGTTTGAGAAAATCAATTTTTGTTGCTGAGAAACCATAAAAATAGACTAAAGGCTTAGTGGACCTGGATTACAAGACCGTTTGAATGGGAGTATAGATGGTTATTAGGTATTTTACTAAACAACAAAACAGAGGAGTGATTGTTTGAAAAACTAAAAACATTAGAATCCTGCCAACATTTAATGAATGAAGTTGTTTTAGGATGAAAATGAATGTGTATCCATGCAAATAGACGATGAGAAAATATCCCCACAGCAAGCTGTGTGAGGGCCCAGGATGCCTTTCTGTGCTTTAACTCTGTGGTTTCACTCTAGAGTTCTTCTTCTCTCTTGGGAAATAAAAACATTCTTGTTTTCCCTCCAAATGAGTGTTCTGGGGCAGCCAGATGTGCAGGAGGAAAGAAGGAAAAGGAGGAGGCGCTCAGAAGAAACTCCACTGCTGGGCAGGAGGACCGACAACACCAGCTTCTCTCCTGCAGGAGCTCGCAACCTGACTTTTCACCTTTGACCTCTCTCCACTGACCTAAAGAATGTGGCGGGAAATGGGAGGAGCAGATCCCAAACCCTAATGCAAAAACTAAGCTAAAGCTATTTTGGCTAAAAGTAAAAGTACTGTTGGTGTTCATTTAGCTGTTTTGCAGATAAGTATGTGTGAACATGGGGTGGTCATCGTTTTCTGGCCTATTTTGGCCTCACCCAGAGTCCCCAATGTAATTCAGCCAATGACATCAGCCATGTATTCTGGTCTTTTTGGACAGTCAGGAGAAGAATACCATTAATTCTTCTGGGGCCTTGTGAGAGACCACCGGCTAGGATGGAGGCTCTGTTGTGTAGGAGGAGTAGGAGGACATGGGTTCGAGCCCTGGACGATGGGTGGAGAGACAGAAATAGAAGAAGGGATGGATGTAAGTGAGATAAGAGAAGAGGGAGAATGGAAGGAGGGAGGTGTTAATAAAGAGGACAATACAAGACTGATGAAGTTCAGGGAGGACTATGAGGTAAAGAGGGCAAGGAGGAGGATGGACGGATGGAGGAGGACTCAAGGGAGCAAACTTAGTACAGGACATCCTAAGAGGGTGGAATACTATCTCTGCTCATGCAAGTGATTAAAGTGGACATAAGAAGATGTAAAAACTGTCCCAGCTAAAACAGACTGGGGAGGCTGGTCTAAACTCAACTATACACACAGCAGAGGACAGTTAAGGTTCAGGCACTCAAGAAAAGTAATATGCATGAGAAAAATATAAGTAAGAGGGATTACACGACTAACTCTGAACACAAATTAAAAAGTTTAGAACTGTGTGTGTGGCCATGTAAAGCGTCTACACAGCCTGACGCTGCATCTACTTATGACCAAATTTAACCTGAAATACAGTATAACCTCCAATGTCCAGGTCAGGGAATAGTTTAGAGAAAGTTAGCGAACAGTTACATACACAATGGCTCACAGTAACAGCTGTGAGCTTATTAAGTGGGATGGCTGGCATTACATTCTTCTCCACAGGAAGCTGCTCGTTTCACTGCGCTCCCAGACATGGCAGGGTAGGAAATCAATGCACTGCCCTCATAAAAGCCCTCTCTTCCTGTCTACACGGGAAACTCACTTGCTTGCTGCTGATATCCTGCAGGTCTCTTTCTGTCTGTAAGATTGTTCTGCCAATCACAACATATTTATCAATGACGACAGAGAATGTGACCTTATCAGTACGTCACTTGTTGCCTAACATGGAGATTAAATCAGGTTGTGTGATGAATGTAGTGAGAGTAAAAAAGCCCTGAACACGTAAGCTATCGAAATAGAAACATGTCTGACCGTAAAGGGGATGGCTGCTTGCAAACGCTTCTGAACAAAGTCACTATATTTAAACATAAACGTATAGATCCTGCAAAATGGTCCTTGAAACTAAACAATGCAGAATTAGGAAGTTTGCTCACATCACTTTTTGCCGCCAAGTCTCCAGCAGAGATGCTAATCTTAGAAAAGTCGCTTGGACGGTTGTCGACACCGCTTCCCTTCCAGGTAAAATATTCCCCTTCCTTTTAAATCAATTACCCCTTCCTCCCTCGCAGCTGTGGAACTGAACCCACAGCCTGGGATTATTGCAACATTTGACCCTTAACCTCCGACCCTCCAAGATGACCTTGTATTCCATTAAACTGCTTCTCTCCTGCTATTACCCAATCTGATGACTCACTTAAGGGGGATCCCAGGTAATACGAGAACAAGATGGTAGAACTACCAGTTATAAAGGCAGCTGCAAAAAATGGCTGCCAACTAGAAGACAGAGGTTTTTGGTAAGACAAGAACAGGCCAAATACTACTGACACAAACAGGTTTGTCAGTTTAAAAATCATTTTAAAAAAATATCTGAGATTCTCTGGTTGAGTTTTGAGGAAAAGGATGGAGGTGGAGAGCATTGGTGCAGCAGAAGGTACCAAAACTGGTTAATGTCTGGGGAAAAAAATAACGTTTAAAAAAGTTTAAAGTTCTGACATGGTTTATAAAGAAAAAACATCGAGACCAAAGCATCAGACAGAGCAAATTGAGAACAACAGCTTCCATCCCTCCATGTTAATTATTACCATTATCCAGTGGTAAATGGGGGAAAGTCGAAGCAAATACTGGTGCACCTGTTAATTGCCCCTGCAGGGAAACAGGCCCACAAAATCTCCAGCTATTTCCTGTGGCCTTGGGAAGGGTGTGGGATGAGCAAACAGAACCAGATGATGGGGTGTTCGGAGGTTGTGGAGGTTACCGCTCAGTATGTAGTGCCCACCAGGGAAGTAAAGTCAGGGGGTAAAGGCCAGGGTGGGAATAAGGCCACGCCCAGCCTACAGGGAGAAGCTGACAGGAGGCAGAGGAGAATCGAACCCATTCATCTGAATCTGTTCCAGACCCAGACGACACTGTCAGTAAGCGTTAATTTTGGACAGAGAATACAGAAGCGAGCAAACTTCCAAGAGAGGAACATTCTAATTGCTTCTAACTAGAACACATGGACATATCATGACAACATTAAAAAAAAAAATGGTGCTATCATTTACAAATCTTTATAAAACATCTTTATATTTCTGAGAATATTTAAAGCTCGTGATCAAAGAATAATGATGAAGGTAACCTACAGATCGATTTTAAAACCTGAACATGCCCTCTGGTGGTTACTGCTAACATTGAAACTGCCAGTGTTTACCAAGAATCCGAAACACCACCAGGTTTTTGAGCTGACAAATAGAGATAAACCCACTGACAAACGCAGATGATCTATGCCCAGGATTCCCTGCTTTCCTTTCACCTGAAAACACATTTTCCTCCCTCTACTCATCCTCCACCCTTTTTGCTCTATCTTCCCTGCCTTCTCAACCCCTCATTCTATGCTTAGGGGAATCAGAAAGCACAACAGTGGAGAAATCCACGCTCATGGAACACCCAGGTTGCAGTTCTTTCTTCAGTGCCCCTGTGCTTCACCTCCTCAATGCTCCCTGCTCAGACGGCAGGGCCCCGTCATCCTAAACCTGGTTCAGAAGGAACCTGGGTTCAGGGGATGGAATGGACAGTGAAATTGAGCATGGCTGTACTAAATCCATCACAGAGTTGAAAGGGGGCATGTGCATAAATAAAGTCTAAAGGAGACAGGCGAAGCGGGTGGAAAGAGAAAAGAATAAGGGTAGTGGGAGGAAACAGCATCAGGTGACATAAGAGGTTGGAGTTTAGGATTTCGCTGTTCGTGAACAGCAAACGTTCGTGTTGTAATGTGTTGGACCTTACTGGTAGCGACATGTTGGGATGTGTCTGGTAATCGTTGCAGGGATTCACAGTTGGATCTCCACAGGCAGAAGGGTACAGCAGAAACACACAAAGCTTGTAAAACTGAACCAGGGATTACCAAGTTCAAGTCTGGGTGTGAGTGACTCAGTAAAGAGGCTCATTAAGTCATTTGTCACATCATCTATGTGGGCGCTGGGGCCACTGTGTGCCACTGGGCTCTGACAGAGAAGCTGTCATGGACTCTGCGTCTTTCAGCAAATGTGGGGCCTCGGCAGAGACAGAGGGCTCACAAGGAGGGTGCAGTGACAGATGAGACTCAGGAAGAAAGAAAGAAGACCATGAGAAGGAGCAGGCAAGACCGAAAGAGGCTGGAGTGAGGGAAGAAGACAAATTAATACAAAAAAAGAATGGTATGCTGTTCCATTTTAAGGAGTGGGGCTACAAGTGATTTACAAGAGATGTGGGAATCCTTTTCAAACACAATCTAACACAAATCATCACTTAGTGGATGGCCGCCAGCAACACCATGGACGGCCCTTCCTTTTGCAGACCTGTGGCATGTGCCGAGACCGACACTTCAAAAGAGAAATTATTTTACGTTTCACCATCCATTACGCTTCATCTCTGCCAGACTGTAGACACAAATCCCCGAACGCAGGATTGAAGAGGAGCGCGAGCTCTTCAGATCTGAAATTATGGAAGCAACATTCCTGCATTGCCGGCAGCGTGTGTTTCTGCATGTCCACTTGAGGCACTCACCTGGCTTAGCAGGGGTGACACATTAATTTTATAGGTTCATAACAGCCTCATGATGGATCCCACTTAATCGCTAGGGAGATTACCAACTCTGATTTATGCCGTGCAGCCCTGTCTGTGGACTCTGCTGGTAACATCGCACACATTTACAAACAGATACCAACACATGTCTGTGACCAGCTGTTACAAACTGCTTTCCAGCCATTGTTGTCTTTGGTGTTGTTGACCAAATTCAGCTCAGCTTCATCATAAGGGCTTGGCAAACAGCGTTACGCACAAATTTATTGAAACTGACTTTTTGTTCATTTGATATGGAAGACTGGCCATGAGCAACACTGGCAGTGGATCACCATCTGTGCGAGGACAAGGTATGCCAGCAGGAAAATGAATGAATTCTCTTAACACCAAGAGAAATCTTCATCACCAAAGTTCGTCCTTTGGGCGAACTGTTATACCAAGTGATTTTTCAGGAAAATGATAAAATGAGATGATGAAAATGTCAATAAAACAAAACTGCATTATTGGGTTTAGTGGTTAATTTTGATAAACTGTTTAATATTAAGCATTTGACGTGCCAAAAACCACAATATATAAACATGTATGATACATAAATAACAGTCATAATCACAGTCAATGTCATGGTCAGGTGTGACATTAAAATAACAATTCTTATTTAAATACGCAAACTGTACAGGAACAAGATCTCTAAAAGACTGAACGAACCCCTGCAACATTATTAGTTTAAACTATGGGGCAATGAGTCTGACCTCCGACCCTCTCGTAAGCCTCAGGCCTGGTGCCACCACAACTGTGGCGCTCCGGCTGCAGCCAGAATGTCGCGGCTCTGCGCGTAACAACAAATGGCTGGGACACTAACCTGGACAAGAGTCTGGAGAAGTGAAGTCACAGAGAATGTTGAGGGTCACTTGTCAAATAACCTTCAACCTCTAAGCCTTCCAGAGAAAGACAGATGGAGGTTTGGGTTACTGTCACATGTTCTCAGGCTCTCGCACTCTAAAATCCATCAACCATTAAGGATGAGCCTTTGACTCGCACTCCCACTCGACCACAACTCATCTGTGCCTCACGCTAGATGGTGGTCAACAAGAAGATTTTAATATGGATGCCACTGTAGTCAATAAGTAACAGAGCATTACGCACATGTGGCAAAATAAACGAAAGCAGTGTTGACATACTTTGTTGAAGGCAGTTTGTCATTCAGTTCCTTCTATTGCAACGCAGAGTGTAGCATAGTAGATGGAGAAGTGCTGCTGCTCAGGCAGAAACAAGGCTCTCAGCTCAAGATGAGCTGCAAAGCTGTCACAACTCACTGGTTTGCTTTCAGCGGTCTGGCTCGTCGCATCAGTCATCACTACACTGCAACACGATCGGAGACAGGTATTCCTGACCCTCTCTTTCTCCCTCGGTTTGAACCAATACACTCGTTCTTTTGAAAGGAGTTAAGATGTAAACAGCATTAGTCAAATCATCGAGAGGACTTCTACTGCAGTTTATAGGTGCTTTCTGACTGGTGAGCACCACTGTAGGATAACATGTCTTCGCTTCCCAGTAGCGTGCATGTAGAGAGAATCACAATTTTGCTGTAAATGTTTGTTGTTCTTCTCAAAATAAAGCATTACAACTGCTCTTCATTCAGTCTCAGGCAGGTTGGTTCCTCCTCATTAGCCATGATTAATCGCCAATCGGGTTTTCTCCTGGTTCTCAGCATGGATCAGAAACAGACTCCAGAATTATGGGAGTGGACTACAGCACCGTTTCTCACTAACCAGAGTCATGACCCCCCTCCTCCACCGTCACCCTTTAACCTTTTGACTTTACCCTCTCTGAGCTCAGGATTGGGCTGGCACCAGATGGGTGAAGAGGCCAAACCGGTGAGTTATGGACCTCGCCAGGGCGCGATCAGTAGGCCATGATTTCTCATGCACCATGAAAGGCGTGGCAATTACAATTTTAGCTAATAACCAAAGTTTAATGAAGATGGATGGGGTCAGTGGCGAACACAGCAAGGTCACAGCTCAGGCTAATTGACAGTATTTATCTCACAGTGCTCCAATAGCTGGGGGAGAGCAGGTGAACCACTGTCTAAAAGCAATGGTACAGGTTTTCCAAAATGTCAGCTGACCACCTCCTAACTATTTCAAATATTCGAATTAACAAAACTCAAATAAAATAACCACACTGTATATGAAACGCAGTAGGATGGGTTTATATCATAATCTGTGCTTAGTTCACCAAAAATCCTTTTATAACTCAGAGTAATGCCTAGTTGTATGAACAAGGGATCAAGTCTCAGACTCGCTCCCTGGCGAGTAAATATACAACTACGAGGGAGCTGCAGTTCTCATATCTGACTCATCTGAATACACTAACAGTCCAACACAGGACCAGCTGTGAACCTTTAACAGGACTTCTGTGTGTGTGTGTGTGTGTGTGTGTGTGTGTGTGTAGGTGTGTGTAGCCATGCCCTGCCCAGAGGGAAGAGTGGGTTGGTTCAGGAGGGCTTAGCAGTATTAGGAGGCTCTGGTCCTGTTTCAGTCCCCTGGTGGTCCCCACCATTAACTCATTAAACCAGATTAACTACAGTTTATCAAGAAATGTATCATTATTATTAAGGATTGCTGGGTGATCAAATTTGATCGCGCGGGAGTTAATAAGGAGATTAAGACATTTTTGCAAACAAGCACACACATGAG
Source organism: Tetraodon nigroviridis (assembly GCA_000180735.1). Taxonomy (NCBI): domain Eukaryota; kingdom Metazoa; phylum Chordata; class Actinopteri; order Tetraodontiformes; family Tetraodontidae; genus Tetraodon; species Tetraodon nigroviridis. The sequence goes on from CAAE01014546.1 coordinate 125,096, forward strand.
ACAAGCATGTGACCTGGACTTGAACCCAGTTTGGTGTCTGTTTGAACTAGGTGATCTGTGTTAATGTGAACAAATATCCAGCAAGCTGCATCGAGATGTTCTCATATCCTGCCCCAGCCCACACACGTTTGAGATCCCCATCACCGAATGGAGCCTCCTGCTACTTTACCAGTGTCAAAGCATTTGACACACCAACAATGTCCTTTGTTTTTACGGTGAGGTTGTATTTTGGTTTTTAAATGATGCCTGGCCACATTTGTCAAACCTGATTTTTCTGTCGCTCTGAAACTTCCTGGCTTTCCACCACTCTGAGCGAACTGGGGTGTAACTTTTCCAGAGTTTGGTCCTTCTCTGACAGTGACCCACTGTGTTTCATGTAGCTCTCCCTGCCAAGGGTCACTTTTCATTTACTGTGAAACACTGACACTTAAGCTCAGAAAGGAGGGGGGGGGAGAGAAAGGGAAAGAGAGCGCGAGCAATCAGCTTGGAATTTGCAGCAACTTGTGGTGGAAACACCCTTCCTTGGCAGATGCATGAAATGTGCCCACTTTGCCGTTTTTCCCTAATCAATAATTCAACAGTGACTTCATGTGAATACATAAACATAAAATCTAACTCACTATGCAAAGATTTCTCTAGCTCAATAAAGACATTGGATTCTGGAAAAAAAGAAAATCGGACATAACGTTTTGCCCAAACTCGCCATCAGTATCCTGACACTGATTGTCTCAACTTTTATTAAAGCACAGTTCCAAAGTTGAACCTAACACATTCCATCACATTTCTCTTCTTTTTGCCATCCTTAAAAAGCTTCTGCTACTTTTTTTTGTGTTTCCACTGGCAGCCACGGGCACACGCAGCAGGAGGTCATTAATGATTTTGTGCCTGTTTCGGTCTGATTTCAATCTGACTGACGTCTGAGAGGGAGGCGAGGGCTTTAGGACAGAAAAAAACCTCACTGGAAACTGCTCATTTTGGGTTTTAGTGGACTGTGGGACAATACCAGCACAGGCTGAAATGACAGAAGTGGAGGATGATAAATTGCTTTCCATGAAATGGCTGTCACTTTTCCAGGGTCTAAAAACAGGCATAGCGTTAGATTCACTTTCCAATATTTCAACATGGTTCCTGCCTTTATTTTTCGCCTCAGCGTTACCTGCTCCGAAATAATTCATGACTTTTTTTTAATTCTATAAAAGTGGTAATAAAAAACAATCGAGGAAATTTTGTGGTCTTGAGAAAAAAAAGATTACAGATCATGATCCTGATATTAAGATAAAGCTGACAAGAATCTAAGGATGAGAAAGCGTGTGTTGTGTGACTGGGGTATGAATAATGGATGAGTGGCAGTTCTGATGTGGGAGTTAAGAGTTTCCAGCCAACCAGCAGAGGGACTGTGTGTCGGTGCCCAAACCCCAACGCACTGCAGCGCTGCCTTCAAAGGGTGTGGTCTGGACTCACTCGCGTACAAACACAAACTTCTTCTTTCTCTTGCTCACTCACACACAAACGAGGGCGCACATGCACGCGTGCACCCGCGCGCGTTAGACTGCTAAACAGGATCACACAGCATGCTGTGTCCTGGATGTGGAGTCTGGGGTTCGGTTGGAGGGAGGCCCAGTTTTCCACACCTGTGTTTAGAGCAGTAATTAGGGCCTCGCTCGGTTTTCAGGCAGCGCGCAGCTCTCCACACACACACACACACACACACACACACACACACACACATGCTGTGAAGTGCACAGAGGGACCACTGATGAATTCAGTCCACCCTGCAGCATTTGTTGGACAACAAATGAAGAGTGTCTATGATGATGGAAAGCTCTATGATTTGGGAGCTCTAACCCTATTTTCAGGTAAAATCTCAGTGTTAGTTCGCTGATGACTGTCACTTCAAAGTGTCTGGTTTTTTTGTGTTCACAGTTACTGAAATTGCACGTGTTCCTAAATCCTCCCAGCCACGTGGCCAGCACATCAGAGACAACGTTTGCCACCTCTGCTTGTCACACCAGTCTAGCTCGGCTTCTTACGGACTAAAACAAGCATGACAGTTACCAATCTGTGAACTCTATACTTTGAGGTTGCGCTGGTTTGGAGAGCAATGAAGCAAACTATTACACCATAAAAAGAGATTTGTGAATACGAAGCAGGGAAATTCATGAGAGAGAGAGAAAGAGAGAGAGAGAAAAACATGCTTATTCATTCTCTTTCCTTCTTACTCACTCACATCCCGTAAACAGGAATGCATGGTAATTAGATAATATTAGAGCGTGCATGCAGGGCTTTTTCGTGTAACTGCTAAACATGGCCACCAAATCTGCCCACAGACATAAACAAACACTTGAGCTGGCCTGTGCCCTGGAGTCATCAAGCCTACCGCTCCACAACGGAAAGCCAGGGATTCCCCGTCCCTACATCTCGCTGCAAGGACTCACGCAACCATCTTTTACTTATCTTCTGTCTTACACTTTCTCTCCATCCTGCTCTTTACGCATACGCACGAAAGCAGTGAGGGAGAAAGGATTGAAGACCCAAAAGGCAGAGTTGCTTGCATGCTGTGGGTCGGTAATCGCATAATGAAAGGATTGCAGCATTTAGTGGGTGCTCCTTTTATAGCAACTGTCAAGACCAATATGAAATTTTTCACCTTGATTGAGTGAGTGTGTGCATGCATGCATATGTGCCCAGAAACTGACGAGAAGCTGACAAGGGGGATTTTGGGGAAGGCTAAGAAAGGAAGCCAAGAGAGAAGGAAGGAATAAATAGAAGGATATAAAAGAGCACGAAGGAAAAGGGAGAACAGGCCTGTCACTGAAAGAAATGAGAACACAAGGGGAAAAAAAAAAAACCTGGCATTGAGCAGAGGGTCAGCAGAAGGTGACAGCCAGGTCAGGATAAGGTCGAATAAGGTGCATTGCTTGTAACTCTGAGAGCAAATGCAGAAGGAAAACAAACCCTGGCTATCACTGCAGGTCACAGCCAGGGCCTCCCCTCAGGTTACACACATATCCATACTGCCCAGGCCTGCTTAATTAAAAAAGAGATCCCTGGCACTCCCTAAGAAAGTCCCACCTTTTAAAAGTAAATACACGGCACTGTATCGGCGCTGTTTTAACAAGGATTGAGTTCAATATGAGCAGCGGTGTGTGAAAGCCTCATTGTGGTGAAGTAAGAGCCCCATGAACGCCATCCCCTTCACTCCTCATCCATCAGACCGACACCTCAGAACAGCATTTCCTCACCAATTAGATCACCAATCTTGCTGTGTGCATGCACACATATGAGCTGGTTTGAGCTGCAAAGTGTCTGAAAATGTGTCCTAATGGCAGAAGCGATTATTTTATTCTCTATTTCTGCCCCCAGTGTTACCTAAAATCAAATGACAACGCACGCACGTTTGGATTTAATTAAGCTACAATAAAAAAAGCAGACTACTTGTAAAAAGAACTTAGCACAGGACACAGAAGGAAATAAGGATTAGGACACAGAAAGAAATTCAACGCCTCATTACAATAGGGAAAAATATCCATTCACACCAGTGTAATAAACCATGCAAATGTCTAAACACACACACACACGCGCCCATCCATAGTGTGAAAGACAAACGTCAGACAGCCCAGCCAGACAAAAATGTGATGGAGGAAGTGAGAGGACTGCGACTCCGACATAGCTCCTGTGATAATTGGGTCTGTTTCGACACTCTGTCGTCTGGACGGAGAATCTTCCCACGAGCCGCTGGATCATCCGATGGCGCACAGAGGCCCAGAGAGCAACCGAGGGAGTGTAAAAAAGTGAGAGTTGAGGTCATCCCGCATTCCAAACTGAATGAGTTGGCCAGACTCTTCAGACAATTAAAGCAAAATGACCCCCTCCCCCTCCACGTCCTGATCAGTCCTGTCTGCTCCGCTGCTGATGGCTTCACATCACTCCCTGACACCCTGAGAAACTCCCTAAAACGCTTCTATATCAGACTTTTCTGCACACTAATTTGAGTCCCACATACTTTATGAAGTTATAACTTGCACCAGAATGCCTCTCCCAGTTCTGCAGAGAAGACTGGACTGACATACATCACATCTGCTCCCTCAAAGATTCCATTTATACTTGGCAACTGTTTATTTATCTTTTTTTTTTTTTTAAATTATTTTTAACAAATCTCTGGACTCTTTCTTCTTTTATAAGCGCCTCCTCTTTCACACCTCTAACACTCCTGCTTGTTCAGCCTGTTCCGCCCCTTGCAGTAAGGATGCCCCCCTCTGGAGAACCCAGCCCATGCATCCCCTTTTCCCTTCTGATCTTTCACTCCCTTTTCTGCTTTTTTTTTCTCTGCTTAAAAAAACCTAAATCTGTAAAACTGATCATTGTGATTTATAAGTAATCATCTTAAGGTTCATTTCTTTAGTTAATCTTTCATTCTTCTTCTTAAAACTTCTTTCGCCTAATCTCGCCTTATTTTGCCTACACATTTTTACCCAATTAAAATTGTTGAGGATGATTTTGTTATTTTGTACTATGTTAAAACACAAATTACTTTTTCACTGCAAAGCAGGAATTAGTCTAAAAGTAATTATTAGACCTCATAAACATCATCTTGAATTATAATAAGTGCTACCGAGAGATATAATTGGTTTATATCCCTCCCTTTTTATCTGAAATCAGGAGATTGTCAAAGCAGGGGTGTTATTTATTTATAAAGAACAGCTTAATTTTAGGTATTATCCTATTTTATAGCAAGCATAAAGTAAAAAAAAATCATTTTTGAAATAATCCAACGGACTTTAAGAGCTCTGTGTTTCAGGACTGATGTGCACATTCCCACGAGCCTGCACATCTGTGTTATCTTTTTTGATATCCATTTGTTCCTACGTGTGTGTCTGTTTTTCACAGAACTGCAGGGTGCAAACTGTCCTGCAGACTTCATATGAAAGCTGAGGATTCTGGTTACACAGGGTGGGGACGGTGAGGGGAAAGCAGAGAAAAACAGATCAGGAGAAGCAGCAGAGCATCTGCTTTCATCCTAGACCCAGCAGGGGGGAACTGAGGCCTGCCACTCTGGGAAAGACAGCTGCTTCACACACAGAGCAAATATACTGAATGTTCTGGAAGACCATTGAGCTTAGGGTGTGATCACTGACAAACTGGGATCAGTCCAAAACTTTTCTGTCATGAATAGGGACATGTCCTGGGCCCCACACACACAGGCCTCCCCCTGAAATATAGTATAATTTTTGCTGCCACACATCCACCAGTTCATCCATACAGATAAAAGAGGGAGTTGCCTTTACACAATTCCTTTATCCTCCCAGACTCTAATGGTACATGAAAACCCTCTGTTGCTATTCAGTGACTGCCTTGAGCCTTTTTCTTGGTAAACACTGGCATCATTTCATGTTCAGGTTTTAGGCAACCGGTCCTCCCTGTGGGCCTATTTTAGGTTTTACACAAATAATTATTTTTATCACGTTATCTCTCTGCTGTAATTTATTGGAATGATCTTTTGTCTGTCGTGTTCTAACACATCACAGATAAGATTATTTAAATACCAGAACTGTAGTAATTGCTGTCATTTGGTATTTTAATTGTACGTACAAAGGTTCTCGCAAAAAATCTTTGACAAATGTTTGTAAATGTGTCAAAGCATTACATTAGTACTGTCAATAAAAAATAATCATTACAAATATTATTGTTAATAATGAACCCAGTGATACTGGGTCACAGTTTGTCAGAAACATGTGTGTGTGTGTGTGTGTGGTGTGTTCTCGTTGTATGATGCTCAATGGACTTTTATTGCTTTGAGTCACATGGGGGCAAACCCCAGTTTATTGAGCTGTTGCAAAGGCCAAGGGTCAAATTTCACCTGCAATTAACGCCACAAAACCTGCACACATACACGCAGCTGTTCTCGTTTACTCATCCTACTTGTGTGGTATATGCCAGCAAGACATTATCCTCTGCTGGAGTGTCACTACATATTTTATACCTGATCTAATCACCTGCAGGGGTTATATGAACACTCACAAATCTAGAAAAATGGCATTTTGATTTTGCTTTGACTGGTGTTTGGGGGGACAGCAGAGAGGGTCAGGTCAAAGTCGTCAGTAGATTATTCGTGATGAAACCTAACACTCTCTTATTATCTGCCCTGTTTGCTCCCATTTTTATCTCATCACCACTACAGCTGTTTATTAAAAGGGGTTTTATTTTAGCTCCCTGAAAAAGGAATTGGTCACACACACACACGACCAGAAGGAAACCATCTGCTTTGGCACACATTTGGAAATGCTGCTGCGTGATGTCTGCATCTGTTTGAGGCCACACTCTTTGACATACTGGCATAACTTGCTATTCTAAAAAAATATTTTTCTGATACCATGATAAGAATGGACACATAAATAAGTTCACTGTACTCAGTTGGGAAGCATTTTTATGTTTGGTAAAATATGGCCAAAAACATGTGATGAATGGCCCACCGCTCTCATCAATCATCTTTGATTGGCCCTGATCTGGGCTGTGATTGGCTAATTAGCCTCATCTGTAACCATTACTGCAAAGAGAGGCAGCTGTGGCAGCAAAAGCAGAATAAAACAAGTTAAAAAAGTTGAAAAATTCCACCATAAGTCCATCCAGACACCCTACTGCTTCAGTACAAAGCAGGACACCATCTCATGTAATGGGAAAGCGTGAAGTCTTTCCTCTGTCCAAACAGCAGAATTTCTGTTTTTATAATGTGGTTCTAAAAAATGTGAACAAGACAAGAACAGGGAAAAATGGTTGTCAGGACTGTGTGTCAGAAGGTCAGCCACATCTCATCTGGCAACAGTTTCTGCTGTGCTACTGCAGTAAGAACAGCTCTACCAGCTCCAGTCAGGGAAAAATGGGAGATCATTATTGGATGCCAAAGGTAAATTATTTCATTAGGCATGATTCTGCAAACACAGGAAAAAAATGCACACGAAATGAAGGGAAAAGGGAAAAAAACCGAGGCAGAATGAAGCATAAGCTAAAAAATGGACAAAATCCTCAGGCTAACTTGCACTTCAGACGTCTCCCAATGAGGATTCTTGTCTGCAAAAAAAGGGGAGGAGACATATGGCGACATACTGAAGGTTGGGGAAAGTGGGGGTGCAAACTGAAGGGAAAAGAGGGTATTGGAAGCAGGATGGCAGACATCTTTATCAGATACTTTTTACTGGTTTATTACTGTGGGTTTCCCTCTCTCGATAATCTGTTCTGCTTCATCGCATTCCAGGAATACTCTGCAGCTGTTACCGGATACTTCAAAACAGTCTATTAATTTAATTGATTTATCTGAAAGTTTTATGCTGAATATAAGATTTACCATATGTGACTACTACTACTATTACTACTGTTAATTATAATTATTGTGTTTATATGTTCACACTACGAGCAGCAGCTTAACTCAGTTCTGTCTGTCTGTCTGTCTGTCTGGGAGCAACACTTGATACCTGTCTGAAACGATGCCCTGCCGACCGAACGCCTTCAGATATCATTACAGCAGACACACAGCACACACCCCCTGCCACCCGCAATCCATCCACAGCCAATTACAAGCAATTTCCCTGTCCTGGGTGTAGTGAGGATAGGCACAAGAGAGAGAGAAGGGAGGAAACGCAGTTGTCGGCTTCAGCTGCCATAGTAACAAGGCACTGACACTGACTGGCTCGATGTTTCCAGAGTGAGACAGCAAGAGGGGGTCGTGGTGACAATCTTTCAGTCCCTAATTGTCTGCTGGGTGGCCTGAACTTCAAGCACAAGAGAGGGTTCAGTAACTCATGAAGTACCACAAACACACGTCTGTTCTGCTAACATCAGCACGCCCCCCAACAACACCGGCTCCCCTCAGCTTGTCCGACTTCTGTTTGGCTTCCTGAAATCCAGCTTTCCGAAACTGGAGACGCAATGGGTGAGGAGCAGCCTGATTCACCAGAAGTGGAATGTCAGCCTTTCCCACAGGAAACCTGGAGCATCTCAAACCAGGGTGCCCTGGACAGGCCAGTGAGCACACACGCACAGAATTGCCAACAGAACATCCCACGACAACCGGTCGGTCAAACAAACAAAATATAGCGCTTTGAACGTGGCCTTAACAGCAGAGTGTTTTACACAGTGGTTAAACCGCAGATTTACTTCATTGTTAAATAACATTTAAATCTGGTTTTAAAAGACAATTAGATGGAAAAAAATCATTCTGTGCATAATTTGATAATACGGGACTATGTTGTGGCCATTTGGTTGAGATATTTTTGTACCTATTATGTCATGTTTTCCCTTCAACACTTGGAATGCTGAATTACTAAAAATACTTCATTTTCCATGAGCACCACTGGCTTTCATGAGGAAGAATGTGAGTTGTGCAATTCAGGATCAAATCTTTTTACGCTTGTTTGTGCATTTTAATTAGATAAAAATGTGCGCACAGTTCCACTCAAAATGTAACAAAGTCACTGCTAGTCAAAGTTCATTCGTACCGAAAACAATCGTTACACAGACTACAACTTCTGCCATTACGGCTCCTAAGCAGGGCCATATTTGGAAAATGAGCTTAAACAACTGACTGAAAATGTCTTGACTCATGTGGGCATTACTGGAAATGGATGGTAATTCCCACTAATTTTTGGGTTTTTCTTTTTTATTCATTTTAAGGGCATTATTTCAAATTTGCTGAATCAACATGCTAGAGAAGGATCATACCTTCCCATTTGTCTTTAAGAGAAAGATTTCTACTTGCCTATATATTTATGTCCCGCTTGCGGAAAAATAATTACTTAAATGGTTTCTTGTTGTGTTCTTCTAACCTTCCAGACAGGCCTTCATAGAACAGTGATGGATACTTCACTGACACCATCAAGGCCTCCGCACCGCCCAGCTCCCAAACACTGACCAACACTGTGATCAGCAGTTAGACTTTCCTGTCATAACCTCCTCACCCCAGTTCCCATCTCAAAGATCCCCCCCTCCGTTACCTCCACCAGCATCACCTTCTAATCATAACAAGGTCCACAGCAAGGGTCTGCTGTAAAGAGATGGCGGTCTGTCAAGCCTTTCATCTCGACAACCAAAGCCACACACGTCCTGGCCCCAACCCTTCTTTTTTTGTTTTTTACACACACATACACACACACACACACACATTCTCAATGGACACCATGAACACAGATCCAGAAAACTAGGTTCCATTTGCCCTTGGATGTGACCCCACTGTTAGTTTCATCTCCCACTCCCTTCTCTGCTTGCTGCTGGCACCACTGTGTTAACAAAAACACCATATTTCTGTCATCGTCCCCAGGACACGCCGTTCCCTTCATATCTCTCTTTATTCTGCGGGCGTTGAGGGAATGACTATGAGGGCCTGGAGGGATCTGGGACACGGGTGAGTTGTGGGAAACCAGAGTGTAGTCTGTGGCCTCACAGCATGTGTCCCTCTCCTCCAGCTCCCCCTTTCTGCTCTATCTCTGTTTGTTTTTTGGCAGAGAATCATAGGAGGCTCCATGCAGATTGCATATTGTGGCCTCAAATGATATGGGAAAGCATGCACTGTGCTATATTCACATATGAACCCTGTTCTCCCGCTCCCAGGCTTGTGTGTGGTTGAGCTGGCACGTCAGTGTCTTTTACCTCTACGTATCTTTGGCGTTGCCCCAGTCTCTCTTGGAGTGCAGGTTACCCAGGCTGAAGCTTTCCTGCTGGCCGAGGTGAATCTTTGCCACAGATCGGCTAATCTTACGCGTCACGAAGTTTTCACCTGAAACACAGATTTCAAGGTTTGTCTTAGGGAGATGCAGTGGGCTCCATACAAATATGTAAAAACAGACAGACTGACATAAAATGGAAAGAAATAAAATGACGGACTTATTATTTAAACTGGAGTTTAGTGATCTCTAACCGGCTTCCAATCTTTTGCTCCAAGTCCTTCTTAGTCAAAGAAAGAATTCAAGCCAGCAAAGGTCCATTTAATTCTTGCCACCTCATCTTCAGAACTCCTGTGAGATTGCCGACCTCTCATTTTCCTCTTAAATTCACAGTTTCAGTGACAAATCTAGGCTTGACGCCAAAACAAATCTCAGAGCATTAGTGTGTTGCAGCCAGCACAACAGGGAAGTTCCACTGAAAGAAATGACAACGGAGGAGGACCACCCTGGTTCTGCCGGTGCAGTGTCCAGCTCAGAACCTCTGCAGCTGGTTCGTCTGCCAGTGGCGTGCTTGACCGAGGCTCGTGGCAGCACGGCCTGCGGCTCAGCAAATGAACAACGGATGACTGTTTAGAAGGACAAGAGAAGTTCCTGGCAATGTTGGCAGGACATCGAACCGCAAGACCCTGCACCAGACTTCCAACCCAAACACAAGATCATATTGTTTGAAATAATAACCATTTTATTGAACTGGTGTGTGAGGGGTCATGATGCGGCGTTGGTCGCTTTGCTGTGTTGTTAGGCTTCCCTTTTCATGTCTCAAAAACATGTAAAGGCTTGTGCGCAGTGCATCTCTTCCCAACACACAGGTATACCCTATCCATGTCAGATTCAATTATAAACTTTGAACATGTGGGCAAAATCTGAAGAGCAAGCCAGGTATAAGACTCTTTGGAGAGGTTCTTCTGTTTTCTTTTAAAAGATCGAAGTCACAGAAAATATAATTTACACATACACATCACACAGATGGCTATTTAACCATGTTGTTGTGTATATATTGCCTACAGCCTTATGTGACCCTCTCTTGGACTTTTTTTCCCCCGTTACTTGCTCTTTTAATTCATCTTGGCTGAGATGAATATCGCTTTTTTTGCTGCCTATGAAACAGCAACTCAGTCTCAACACTGTATCACTGCGGCCCTGACAAGGACCAGACTCCATTTAGGCACAGGAAAATCCCATGAACCCAATCATGTGAATGCACCAGATTTGTAATAATTATTTCATAGGCAAAGCGACAGCCCTGGGCAGACTGAGCAAAAGCAGACCAGAGGAGTTTAGACACGCATTTTGAAAAAATACAGCATGTTTTGTGTTGGTGGCAGGTCACATGGCTGCTGTTTCACTGCTGTTTGTTGCAAGGCTTAAATGAGGCTCTATTCACCTTTAGTTGCACTACGTGAAATTTAAAAAAAAAAAAATTCTGGTGACACATTCCTCCATTACTGCTGAATGTTTCTAAAGACGTGGCATTGTTGAAGGCCTAGCCCCACATGTCAGACCAGAGATCACACTCAACTGTTATGAACTCATCCACCTGCAGGTACTCTCCCAGAACTGGCAGGTACCACTGCAGTCAAATTTTATTCGACAGTCAGTAATCTGCCACTGACACGTTATGTCAGCTTTGCTCTCATCCGTGTATTTGCAAGCTGAGAGTCTAAGACAGTAATACACACATGCAAATCTTTCCTGTGCCAGTGATTCTGAAAAAATGGATCAATTAGTCAAATAATTAACTCTGACATTAAAAACTAGTTCAACACATTTCCCAATATTATTACTTTAACAGTTCCAGACTACAAAATAAAGATATAATCTAAAAGGAATGCAAAATACCTAGAGTTTATATAAGAACCTGGGGAATATAACAGAGATTGCTATAGAAAAAAAAAAAGCCTGATTTCGTCCAGCATTTTTCGGGAAACTCAAGTGTGCAGGTTAAATATGGGTCGCCAAACCTAAGAACCACATGAGCTCTTGAAATGGCAGAGGGACAGAGTGTAAAAGTACAGTATAGCACATCCAATCAGCCATAAAGTCCATTATTTTCCCCCAAGCACACCTGTAGACTGCTTGTAAAGCTCACACCTTTGTTTGGAGTGGCTGCGCTCCCTGCCTGCTCTAATTGGTGTGGTGTGGACCAGAGCACAGACCCTATGGTCCAGCCTGCCTGTCTGTAGACAAAGCATTCTCTGTTACTGGCCTGAGTGTTAATGTGTTTCCTTTACTGGCAACAGCACTGCATGACATGCAGAGAGAGGGGTGGAGGAAGGCAAAAAGAGGGCCAGGGGGGCTAAGAGCAGGTTTAGAGCACAAGCAAAGCAGCCTGCACATTTCAACTTGCCCATGGCCAGGCAGAAAGTCTAATAAAACCTTGAGCCATGAAAACTGAGCAGCATACTGTACTTCTCACTCACTCTCACCCAAATAAGCAAAGATGTCTCCCAGAGCCAGGATATATGTGTCCGGACAGGATGGGCTCAGGTGAGGGAGGCTTTAAGGAGGGACTATAAAAGGGATTTTGTTTCAAGACACCCAGATTATGCAACAGACTGACTGGAACAATGCTTCTAAAAAGAGTGAATATCAATCAGTGTAAATGAAACATGCCATTCCACATATGTTTTATCTAGTCACAGAAAGGGCATAGTAGATATGATCTTTTTAAAAGAAAACTCTGATACCTCGATAAAAGGTGATTGGTGACAGGGGTCAAAAGATAGGTCTCTAAGATAGACATGATCGAAACCATTTGAACCATTAAGTCATTTTAACATACTTTGTACTTTCTTTTTATCACACTACACATTCTTTCACCATCTATTCTAGTCGACTTTAAAAGTCGGTAGGCTATCATGACCCCTAAAAATGCTGACTAATTTCCTTAGTATGGCTAATAATGTTTTAACAGTCGAGCTAACATAACCCGATAATGTGATTGAAAGTCCATCTTCTACATGTACGGTATACAAAGCAGTCGGGCTGGAGTGGAGATGTTCTGCGTATGTACTCGATGTTTGTGCCAAATCCTCTCCTTGCTCATTTTTGACTAATGTAGTCTGTGTCTTTGCAGGTCAACTCAAACTGGCCCAACACAAACAAAACCAAAGAGTGCAAATGACCATCTATCAATGCAGAGGGGACATAATTTCAACAATAAATCGATTACACCCCGATTGCTACTATGCCTGTACATACAGAAATTGCTTAGTGGGATACTCAACTGTGCATGTGCTGTGTAGCATGTGAAAGAAAATGTTTTAAAATGACATATTTATATTAATGGTTTACCTATATGGTGTTTTAGCTGTGGAAAAGCAGAGTAGAGTCAGCCAGTTTAACTAGTTGATATTTATTGCAACATTGGCACATGTAGAGTCTCTTCTTCCACTCGTAGCCAAATCCCCATCCAAATCGAGAGCTGCCGTATGTTTTTCATCACCCCGTCAGTGTGTTCCCAGGTGATCCTGCAGGAAGTTCTCCCTTTTCTCCACAAAAATGTGGAATGACTTGGTAAACCGCACTATAGCACTTCAGTGAGCCATATTTCAAAAGGCTGAATACTTTTATTTAAAAAATTAAAATCGCAACCACCTCTTTTAGATGTTTTCCAAATGTTTTATGGCTTGTTACTTCTGCCATTAGCGTTTCTTAATCAGCCATGTTTCAAAGCGGGCCAAACTTTGATTTGACTGCAACAGAGGAACCCCTTGGGTTACCATAATACAGACCTTAGACACCTATATTGGAATTCAAGCAAAGCTGCAAATCTCATAATCCTACAGTGGTCTAGGGAGTGAAAGGCTTTGTGGTAGATTTAAAGGCAAAAATGCAACTTCTTATTTTTACCTCTACTCTCATGTTGTTTTAATTTTAGGCCGACCATATAGACCGTTTACATCATAACGATTGTGTCTCACCTCTTCTTGCATTAACTTCTGAAGAAAATACTAGACTTTGCAGTGCAAAAATCATTCCAATTTTGCAGGAGGAATCACTCCTTTAATGAGAGGCTAGCCAAATTCACCCAGGCCAAAGACCTGTCAGTATCTGCCATCACTATTATTGCACAATTCACATTCTCAGGAGCCTTGACGGAGAAGAATATTTGGGTTAGACCCAAGAGAGGTCATGCACTCCAATCCACCATCAGAGTGTCTATTTACACCTGACAGACCTGTCCTCATTCTGGCCTGACTCAACAGGGAGGGTGCAGAGAAAGAAGGGCTAACTTGGCAGGAGGATTGAGCCTGACAGCTAGAAAAGTTGGAGAAATTAGTTGTGATGCAACAACCACGAACGGGCAGCACAGAGTGGAGGAAAGTAAGGTGAGAAGCTGAGGGGAAAAGGATGTGAGATGATAAAACTTGTTTTGCTTGAGCACAACAACTGTCAACACTGCAAATGAAGAGCTATTGAAAAATTGTTTTTTTTTTTCTTCTAAAAAACTGAAAACAAGCAAAAACAGCTCAATCCTTTGAGGGCAGTGAAAACATTCACAAGATTCACTGCCCTGATTTCAAACTGGAAAATGCTGACAACTTGCTATCGCTCTTAGGCAGATGATGAATCATCACAGCAATTGACAATTGGCAACCAGTTTTCTTGATATCTGCAAAAGGAAAAATCCTGCCAGGTTTTAGTGAATAAATGGGACCAAACCAAACCCACTTTGTCAACAGTTCAGATTCAGTAAGTCAGGCTCTCCTTTTCAACCAGTTCACAGTTCAGCTGATGCTTTGGTAGCTCTCACTCCACTCTCTCATCCATACCAGACACAAGAATGAATAACAAACGGCAAAACTGCCAAATTCCCTTCCCCACCCTCAAACCGAGCCATTTAATTCTGAAGATTTTCTTATAAAATCATGAGGGGGTTTATTTGCAGTATGTGTGAATGTGGGGGCAACACTGACTTGGGCAGGGTTACTTTAGCTTCCTCAGTGTTCACCGGTCTTCTCTCCTACCAGTATATTATTTTATACTGCCAAGCATGGACCACAGAGCTTTCAGGGTGGGGAGATGGATGAGACTTCCCCAAATAAACCGTAGGGTTTAGAGCGGTCAGAGTAGGCACAAACAAAACAGATTACTCCATTTTAACGCAGAGTCTTGGATCAACAGACTCTTAATAACGACTGATTAAACTTGAGTTTGGTCTTTTGGTGTTAAATCTATATTTTGGGTCACGTAAAGGTCCTGTGTGCTTTCTGAGCTGGATGATCAAATAAATACATGCACTGGTTATTTTGACAGGTTTGACCACTGCTCGCTCGTGCCAAGACACAGCAAAGTCCTGCACTGTCTCACATGTCATAGTTATGCAGAGCCCATTTAGCACCCCGGCCAACGGTAATCTCCCTCTTCAGAGTCAGTGTGAGGGTTGTTTGTTATGGCTAACAACTAAGCTAACCAAGAGAGCTAGCCGCAGTGTGATCTGGCCAGCACATCCAGGCTTCTGTTTCACTTTATTCCATTTTGTATTTCCACTAGGATATATACATATATATATATATATATATTTTTATACCTGGCTGTCCAATTTCAATCTGCAGTGGTAAGGGTGTTTATGAGCATTCTAAGAAAAACCAGAAGCACATTCCTGCTGGGATTAGGTCATCCTGGGCACTATAAGAGACAGAGAGGAAATGTTCTTGCCCAGCACTCGCTAGGTCATCCCTTGTGACACACCAGACCTGACCATAATGTGAAATACCGGTGATGTGCCATTATTTGGTCATTTTAATAGAGACTCTTTTGGCTGTTAATTAAAAAAAATCATAAAAAGACAAGGATATATTTGTTTCATAAGTACAGACTGCTGGCACTTTGGGATAATGACATCATAGCTGTGCCTGTGCAGAGGTGGAGGGTTGGGGAGTGGTACAAAAACCATGGACTTTCTCCCTCAAGACGTCTAATGTGACACATAATGGGGACAGAAGGGGCAACACACAGTGTCCAGTCAATTAAAAAATGATGTAGTGATGGAAACACTCACCTCTACATTCAAATCTCTCCAAGGTTAGAAACCAAAAAACAGTGACTTCTAGTGTGAATATATAACCTTGCAGTAGAATGTAAGTGTGCATCAATTAGGCCATATTTGTATTATTGTAAAAGTTAAAATAAAAGAAACTCAGGTGTTGAATGGTTGACACATTTATATTTCTAAACTTAAAACATATTTTTTAAATGGTCCAAGATAGAGAAAAATATTTATTGTTACTACTGAGTGTGAGATTCAAAAAACAAAAATGTCTTTTTTGTGCAGGTCAAACCACCATCTCCTCCTCTCCGAAAGCCTCATGCGGCTACCAGAGCGTATGGCTAAATGCCACTTGAGTGCAGCAGTGGTGAGAGGGGCACAATGCAGCCATGAGGGGCCTGGGTAAATACTGGCCAACCCAGCCAACACAAGCCCAACACTGGGTTGTGCAATGCAGCCATGGCACATGTGGCCACATCATAGTGTAGTGTTCCTGCTTCATGTGCAAACTCAGCCATAACGCTGGGAATAGAAGCAGCAGGAGCAAACCCGCTGGCCTTCTGGAGAAAGGCTGACTGCAGAGAAATGAACAGCAATACATGGAATGAAGCAAGAAAGAAAAAAGGGTGTGTGGGGGGTGATGGGGAGGAAAAGAAACAGAGTAAAAGAGCTGACCACAAGAGTGAGGACGTGTTACTGAGCAGCCAGCGAGCTTTCCCTATTATGGCCACTGTGTGTACGTGTAGAACTGGACACCAACTTTTCTAGGCTTATCCACTCCATTAAGGATTATGTTTAATTAAATTCTCTAATCTAAGTTAGTAATTACTCTGCTGCATGATAAGAATGACCTTCCAACGTGACTCCTCATTGCTTTTTCTTGCTTGACTGCATCACTTGTCATTCCCAGGTTGTTAACTTGCTCTCCATTACAAGCCCTTGATGGCCATCTTTGCTGAACTCCCTGTAAACTACGCTAGTTCCCACACCTATCTATCAGTGGTTGCCCATTAGAGTTTACTAGCTGACCCCTGACCTTGGCTGGGGTCGTGGCCAGGGCCTTCATTAGGGGATAAATCATAAACACCTGAGCGGCCGACCTGGGTGCGCCACAGGGACTTGCACTCATATGGTATTCATTTTAGGTCGTGGTGTGCGTAAATCGAGTTAAACCTGCGCCTGCGACCCACAAGTCTCTGTGCACATATTAAAAAATATGACCACTACCCTCTCAATCTGTGTCAGAATGTGTGGAAGTATGTGTCACCAGTTAGACACACTGTGGCGCCAGTAGTGTAAGGACAGAAATAAAAACTTACATTCTCTATAAGAAGCTGCTACCATTTGGTTGTTTTGGTCACCTTCAGAATTTAGTGAGATGTGTGCCAGCTCACCTCTCCTCGGGCTTTCGTGGTTGAAAAGGATCCCGTTGACCGCAAACATGTTGTAGGCTTCTCGGAAGTTCACCACGATCCAGAAGGCATAGAGTTTAGCAACACCTGAGAGCAGAGGAGAGAAGACAAAATTAGCTCAGAAAATAAATCTGTTTAACATCATTTAAACATCACATTTTTCCTACACCTCATATTGTTTACTGATTTTTCTTTTTGTGCTGCGAGTTGCAGAATTGACACAAGTTCTGCAAAAATTACAAAGCCGTGCTGACTGAACAAAAGCAGGCTTGTACAAAGAATTCTCATTCTCATCATCACTCTCCTCCCACCTCCTGCAATGATGAGAGGAATGCCAGGGTGAGTAAAGGGAGGTGTCTCTTAAATAATCTGTAGGCTGAGATGCACACGCCAGCAACCCCTGCCTCCCCAAGTCTAATTAATGCAATGGTATGCACCTCCCATACAGCCTCAGATTGATCGCTGACAGATGAGGAAAGTGTCGGTGAGGAGAGTGATTTAGACAACGGAGGGCAGGAAACTCGAGCACTCACACACGCGTACGGCCTGCATGTGTCTGTGCTTAAGTATGGTTATAAAGGTTTCTTTGTTAAAGCGAGAGCCACTCCAGCCTTCAATCAGACATTTGGCCTCAGGCTGTGTGGAGAGCTCAAACTCTGATGTGCACCAACCGACTTGATGCACAAAGACAACAAAAAAAATACTGCACTTTCAGTATCGGCGAGCTGCTGAAAGATGTGTTTTTACGTTTAGTGACAGTGTCAGTGCAAATGTAATCATTACCGTAAGGGGAGCGGGGGTAGAAGATGGTGGTTTCCTTCTGAGGGATCTCCTGAACTTTGCCATACAGCTCGCTGGTTGAGGCTTGGTAAAACCTTACGCTGTCAGTCATATTACATGTCTTTATTGCATCCAGGAGGCGCAGCGTCCCCACACCGTCTACATTAGCGGTGTACTCTGCCAAATCAAAGGAAACCTAAAAAAGAGACACAGAGTAGAAAAAAGTTGTTCATTGAGGGAAACTCGGGGGAGAAATCAGTCCAACTTAGAGATGGATGTGTGCATGCATGACTGTGAATGAGCAACACTCTGCACGTGCCCCTGCTCCAAACCAGGCACGAGAGTTGAAAGCCATGTTGGTTAGTGGTCACTACACCTGGAGCAACTTGGCCTCTGGTGCTTCACATCAGCACCAGATAAAGACCCCCTATTTGAAGCTGGAACCAAAACACAGGGCCTCTATTCCAAGCCCCCCTCTTTCTTTCAACACACACACACACACACACACACACACACACACACACACACACACACACACACACACACACACACACACACACACACCAGTAATGCCTGCTCTCTAAGGTCCACCTTCCTGCATCACTCCACCTCTCCCTCTTCCTTCCTCCTCCCTGTGCGTCCCTGCTTACACTTGCTGGACCTCATAAAGTCATAAACTTTATTATATGCTACTGCAGCGCCTCCTCCACCAAGACCCCTCTTTCTTCACGTCTGTGAGCACCACCTTTCTCCTGCTCCAATACCAGGGAGCTCTCCTGACACGCACACACACACACACACACACACACACACACACACACACACACATCGCTAGTATCAAAACCAGCTGAGAGGTGCAGGGTCCTGGACGACTTGACAACTTAAATCAAACAAATTGCTTTAATGCCTCCATTCTCTGTCATTATGTTAGGCAGGGCCTGAGCGTTGACTGTTAAAGGGCAAGACATTTGTGCATGTGTGTGCGCGTCTGGCGGGTGGCTGCTGGGCCCCTCTGTCGACCTAGCAGATATTGTTCTGTTCTGGGAAGTCAGCCAGGCTCTGTCAGCATCGGGTTTTGCCACTGCCCCCCAAAAAGTGATATGTTTAAAAAGGTTCTAAATGCACAGGATATACATGGTTTCATTTCTTTCCTGTTCACATAAGGTCTGTTGCAAGACTGCATGATTGAATGTAAGGAATGCGATTCTGTGCGTGTGTGTATCTTTAGTCTGTGTGTGTTCATGTACGCTAAAGTTTGAGTGTATATCTGTCAGAATATGAATACATAAATATGAGCTAAACATGATCTGCAAAGGTTGTGTCCATGCATTTGGATGGTCTTTGTTAGGAGAAAGCCAAAACGAGTGAATTTTAGAAAATCACACTGTCATAATAAAAAAAAATTAACCACAAAATAAGAATAGGGTAAAAGTGAAAAACTAAGTGGGCAAAGCAGACATTGTTAGGGATGTTAAAGAGTTACATTACAAACAAGTTCTTCATAAAGCAGAGAAGATCCTGAAAAGGTTACTGGTAAAAAGACGGAGCTTCATTTTTATCACTTTTTATCTTATCTGATAACAGGAATCTTGAGAGACTTTCATCTTGTGAGATGACAGATTTATTCATACTAAAGCTCACCATCATTCTGCACTGAAATGACTTTGTGTTTGTTGGCACCAACCATTGTGAAGAAAATTAAACGGACCAAAATACTTTCAAGACACGTATTTTTTTTCCCAGCAAGTACTCTGAGGAATGCAAGAGGACAAGACGGCTTCAAGTTTTAAAAAGTGCCAAAAAATGGGGATCTGGACATGGTATGACTGCATCTACCTACTAATCCCCTTCGACGGGGTTTGTTTATCCTCGCAATCGCGTCTATGCTTCTGAGTCTCAAGGTGTGCTCAGCCGAGAATGTCGGCTCGCTGTAGCTATGACAATAAACAAATACCAGCCAAACAGCTCAGGTGGATAACAGAGCGTTGGGAGGGTGGGCAGAACACGTGTGCAGAAATATTGCATGCTGTTTGAGTGTCTGTCAGGACAGGTTGACTGAGACTAAGAGATTTGCTGTCAAGCTCAGGATTTATGCAGCTGAACCTGGAAAGTCCCTTTCTCCCTCTAGGCATGTTCTCCTTTTTTGCCCTTCTTTTCTGATCCCTTCACACTTTTTTCTGTACTGCTTTGGCATTAATGTTAGAGGGTGGCGGGAAATGTCTCCACCTTTGCCATCTCTGGACCTCCCAGGACTTACTTGGGAATACTAGACAGCTGGATCGGTGTCAGCCATAAGTTAGTTGTACAAAAAAAACCAAAAACTAATCAATCTAGTTGTGCTGCGGGACCTGTCTATACAGAACTAAATACTTAAAGACTTTTTCTTATTTAAAGAGCAATTTGTCTGGCAATTTTGAAACGTTTAAAAGGCTACAGGCCCAAACCCCCTGGTTCCTGCATTGTCACCAAACCAACATTATTGGAATTATCTTTAACAGCAATTTTCAATAAGCTGTCATCTATGTGACACATTTAAAATAAATGATGACCAAGAAACAATTACATTGGGAGAGAGTAATGCTTGCAACCTATACAATTAGCCGTGGCAACGACTAGCCTCATTCTTATTTTTAAACACAGAAGTGAATTCTACAGAATCTCAGCAGCATCCTGAATAAGAGATAACACCTCCTATCAGCTGATCCGAACCAGATGACTTCAAAGAGAGGCTTCTATGAAAAGGTGATGGAGGACCTCCCACATCTGAGACCCCCTGCCTGGACCAAACTTATCCCCTTGCACCTCCACCCTACATCCTTCCTCAATACCCACCCCCATCACCATCTCCAGCTGTTGCTCCTGTGCCATTTGGCTGTAATCAGCAGCCCGCATCATTTGTGATTAGGGAAGGTGGGGGTGGTAGGGGGTAAAGACTTGACAAATTGGCACATTCTTCTACACCCATCCACCCCTCCTTTCTGCCATGTGATCCTTCTTAGACACACAGACACACACAAAAGTAGATTCATATTCATTCTCTACCACAAGAACATACACCCATAAATACACACACAGACCACAGTCAGCCACAATAACACATACCAACACACACACTAGTTGTACTCATAGTTGTCATGCAGCCATGTGACCAAACTGGAGCCCAGATTCTGGACTAACATAATAGCTGGTTTGCACAACCTCTTTCTTGCTGTGAAGTCCTGTTCCACCTCAAACTCCACCCACCCTGCTCAGGAGCTAGATAAGTGCAGCCCAGTAACTTGAAAGTTAGATCCAGGTTATGGGTAGGCAGTTTCAGGGTACGTCCTAATTTGTCTTGTAGTGTTTCTCTCCTGTTTGTGTTTGCTTGTTTCTTTAGCATAGTTGCATGTTTGTGACCACATCTATCCACTGGTGGAAGGGGTCATAAACGTTTCATCAGCAGAAAGCTAAAGGCCAAATTTCACAAATGTAGGCACACGCACGAAGATTAGCAGCAAACAATTGTTCAGTTTCAAGTCCACCTTGATTTCATCCGCCTCACTCACCACGGTGGGAACACCGGAGCAGGGTTCAGCATGACGCAGGCAAAAGTCTTGCGAAAAGACCTGTCCTTTTGAGGAGGCCTGTGGTGGAAAGGGTTTACAGGAAGGGGAAGTGCTCTGTTGGAAGTTTGAGATATCAGTGGAAATGCATTCTCTGTGCAACAGCAGGCAGCAGAGGAGTTTTCTTTCTTATCCTGTCCACAACGGAAAGGCCGTGTCAAAGAAACACGCACCAGGAATATTTCCAGGAAAGGATGGCCAAACCAATTATAATCCAATACTCAAAGATGTTCCAAATCAGGTAATAAGCATTACGTAATAACATAAATGAATGGTGGATAAGCTGTATGCTAAACAACCGAGTCGGTCTTCAAAGGACAAGGAAAATCTGCTGACCCTTAATATCCCACGGTCCCAAGGCAACCTGGCTAAACCACACGCTGAACCTCTGGCTATCCAGCTGTTTGCTGCATAAAAAAATCATTATATTCACATGCAGGGAGACAAAGTTTGAAATTTCAGACGCTGTTCTCTCGGTGGAGAGCCAGGAAGATGATATAGTGCATTTTTGAGGCTGATCACGTGTCCTGGCATGTGCCAACTTCTTATTTTATTAGTTTTAGCGCCCTCCAGTGGAAGTTGGCAAACAGAATACATAAAGTTTGACAAAATATACTGTATGTACCTTGTGCTACACAAACTTCTAAATAGAAAGGACACATATGTGGAAGTAACTGTGCAATTAAATTTTAGGTGACTTAGGGAAAAAATGTATCGCTCATAGTGGAGCGATACACAAACATCTTTTTGTTCACTACTATACATAATGTGTTTGTTGTCACCATTTCAGTTCTTTACCAGCAGCTGTAGCAACAGAGTTTTCTTCTGTCCTATCTTCATCTTCCCGGAGAGGCTGACCACAACGCTTCCAGCCCAGGTCACCTTACCCATGTGCTGCGTGGGAGCGGATACAGCTCCAGGCTCACAGAGCCCATTCAAAGCACTGCATATGAATTCTCTTCCTCTTCAGGGATACCTTACCCTTCATCTGCATATTCAGATATTCAGAACCCAGTATTTGTTTCCTGTCTCAGTGTTTTTACAAGTTTTTAAAGGGATCTCAGTGGATCTCCGGACCCAACCACCCATTGGTAATGAGATGAATATCTTTGGTATGTGATAGTTAGAACTGAAAAGGCAACTCAGTGAACAGTCAGACCACCAGCAGAAACCAATTTTTATATTACCGGTATTATAAAATATGTCCGAGTGTGCGGAAAGTAAATCATTGTACTCAAGGTGAATGTTAGTTAAATATGAATTTAAAGTGTTTAGTAATATTTAATTTGCAAAGGCGTCATCCATGAGAGAAACAGGTCCATTTTGAAAAGAAAAATGACAAATAGAAAAAGTCAACAACAACAAAAAAGATGTGTTAACATGTGACAATCACCTGGTGCAACAGCATGATACTGCAGTGACACTCCTGGTGGGTTGCCAACACATTTTTGGAAGATACTGCTCACAGCTCATCTATTTTTTTTTCTTCTTTTTTTATCAGCTCTACTGCTGTCCTGTGTGAGGATATGTATGCAACAGTTAAACCAATTTCCAACATTCTTGCTGTCACGTGCTGCTGGTTATTCCATGAACTCACCAGCTTGCTTTATCCCAGTGGGGAACAAATCGGATGCATAACATTCTAGAATTCTTGCATGTCTGTGCAGATTAAACAGATAACTGTTCAACCAGATAAACAGTTAAAAGTGTGTGTTTGACACTGCCTGTGTGACTTTAAAAACTGTGTGAACTGAAGGAGCTGGAGCACCCTCTGGCGTTTTTCCTGTGACACTACAAAAGATTGTCTGCTATTTCATTGTAAAAAGAGAGTCTCACTGGATCTGGATAAACCTCAAACATTACCAAAACATCAAGGTTGTTCAATACTTTACCTTTCCTAAATATACTACACTAATCCTAACATGAGGTTTTCAGCGATATTATTTAAAATTCAACAAACAGATTAAGTGAATTTTTCATTCCATTGCACTGTTTTCACCTGTGCCCAGCTGTTTCTGCAGGCTCCTGCAATTTTGAAATCCCACGGGGATTCTTTAATCTTAAAAAGACAATTTCCTCATTTACAGAATCGCTGTCATGCCAACTTTAATGATGAACAGCAAGGTGGGATAATGTTACAGATACAATGACTAGTGTAACGTCACCACGTGATCCATAAATCTACAGGAAAAAAACAGTAGCATTGAACCTTCACATCTGGTTGTGATCCACCATATTTTTTTAGTCAACCCGCAAGTCAAAATCCATAAAGGAGAAAAAACCCAACTGTGCAGTAAGACAAGCCTGCAAATATATATTCATCCAAGGATAACATCTGATCCTTTGTGTGTGCATTCTCACTATATTGGTTTTATCATCTAGTAGCACATCACACACCTGTGTATGATGGCAGCAGACGTCCAAACGGTTACGTTCTTGTTCCACGTCTACGGTTTGCAATCTTGCCATCTCAGGGGCACCGCTTCAGTTGGATGGCAATAAGGTCAGCATAACGCAGTGGTTTTACTTCATGAGGCAATGCATTTGACTTTTATTACAGAAGGCATCACTTGGAGACTGTTATTGTAAACGTTAAGCTGTGGTTGTGGCCTTTACTGGCCACACATGCATAAACAGAACCAGCTTTAGATTGCTGAACATGCCAGATATTACAATAGCAGTGGCACGGAGATGTAGGAAACCTTTAGCAAGGGAAGTTAAAAATCCCAATCATTTGTCTATGATGGTGAGTTCATGTCATAGTCTAGAGTGACTGGCCATTTAGAGGTAAGAGAATATGACCCCTGCCAGTGTTTGTGTGTGTATAGCCTTTTTCCCCCATTATGTTCATAATTGCGGGGAAAATGATCAGGGAACAGTTTGGAATGTCAGGGGACCCTGCTGTTTCAATAACAAGCCACAGTTACATGTTATGTTTATGACAAGTTCACCTACAACAGAGAGAAAGACGACAAGTCAGACACATCTCAATGCAGACACACGCCTGGAGACTAAAACATGCAGAGTAAAAGCACTTTTCTGTGTTACCTGACTCGGTAACTGTTTTGTGCGTCGTGTGTGCTGAGTGTTTTCTTTGGAGTTTGCCCAAACAACCCAGAGGAAAGTAGAGATTATCTTCTGAATAATAAGGTTCGGTTTTCTGAGAAATGGCAGTGAGAAACGCAATAACTCTTCACTCCTCTTCATTGTAAAAATCATTACAATGCATGCTGTTGAGATCTAGGCATCCAACCATGACTGCATATTAACCTCCATCCAACAAGGAATTGTGCAAACATGAAAGGCATAGCCATCTGCCCAATCTTGGAGACATTTTAACTAAAAACTCGCTCTTAGCTGATTCTACATTCAAAGAAATGTTTACCGTATACAAATTACAGGTAAAATGGAACTGGGGCACTTGGACGGTTGGAGCTAATACTGGAAATGGAGGAGTATGTGGTGTGGTCATACCCTTTGGAGAAGAGAAGCTACATAATGTTTTTAAAGATGTTGGCTTGGTTAAAAAAGCCAACAGTGGTTCAGCCTGGGGAGTTGCCTTGTTATCCTCCTGGAGAGTTCATGTTAAGATTAGCTGTGTAAAAACAATAAAATCACCTCAAATACTGACCGATAATGGCCACAGTTATTTAATACAAATTATGAGACAGTTTTTTGGGAGAAGAAATGCATTACCCTGCAGATAACCTTTTGTTTATTTTAGCTGGTTAAAATATTACACCACCACAAGCTGACTAATAATATGATTATGATTGTAATTATGATTAAGAAAGCAGGTTTAAGGATTCAAAGTAAATAGATGACTCTGTAGAATGAGCTCAGTCAGGCCGGGAGGTTACACACTCTGAATCAACATGGCTGCGTCCCAACGTTTTGATGCTCGTGTGCCTCATACGTCTGTCAGTACCTGCCCCATCTGCCTACCTGCTTGGCAGACACCAACACTGTTGACTGATGGTTCCAAGAAAAATCTTAAAACCATTCTTCTCAGCAAGAGTTAAGATCGACAGAAAAAGAGACATCCATCACACTCCCTGTCCAACTTCTCACATTTTCTGTTACAGCTGATCCAACAACTGATAACTAGGAAGAGCCACCATGACTTTATCAACCAACAGCTCCTGAGAACCAATGTTTTAGCACCAAAAAACAACCTGATCGTGCTCTACATTTAATCCACAGCTTTTTAGGATTAACATTCTTCATGTGCAGTTTAAAAAAATTAACCCCTCAAACACAAAAAATAACACTTCCAAAACTGTTGTTGTTACAACCATTTTTTTAATGTTTTACGGCCCATTTTGGGGGGGTTAAAGGATGAAGTGCAAATAAACCATCGCAATAATAAAATTCAAAAGTCTAATTATTAACTACCATTTGAATACAGAGTAAAAGCTCAAAAAACAAGATTACCATTACGTAGAGGGTAATTAATTAATTCATTCGTTCATTTCATTCATCTTCCTACCCGCTTTATACCCTGTGGTGTTGCGGGGGTCTGCTGGTGCCTATCTCCCAATTAACCTTGCATGTTTTTGGACTGTGGGAAGAAGCCGGGTAATTATTTATCATTAAAAGAAGTCCTTAAATCTTGCCTGATTTAACTTTATAATGTTTCATAATGTGTTTTGAAAAGGCAGAAAAAAAAAGATCTAACACCCATGTAGGTGTTCCTCAGGTCAGACTGGAACTGCTCAACCTCAGCAGCTCACTGCTGCCTCCTAGAAGCAGCAGGTTAAACTGCATCTGTTTATTTTGGCTTCTAAATATCAATCACACAACAGTTCATCTGAAATATCCGGGGTTTCATTTTAAACTCTGGCTTAAATACACTAAAATTCTGACTTTACTATTTACTGAGTCGTTTGCTGAACAGTCATCCCTCCTCCCTTTGCTCCTTTCCCAAACAGCACGTCTCCATGTGTTACAACCATGCTGGAAAACAGAAAAAGAACTGACTCATGAGGGGAGCAGTCACAATTCTGACCCACAAAGCATGGCCACAAAACATTCCCCGACTCTGAAGGGGTAAAGTGCAGACCTGTTTCTCTTGGCGATGGGAAGTCTATTTTGTGAGCTAAGCTGAAGTTCTTTTGTGACCCACAGCAGCAGGGTTGCCAAACATGGAGGCCTAACCTTTGAAAATAAGGTTTAGCATGCTCTGGGATGTCTTCTGACCACTGATTGCCAGGTCATCGATGCAATAACGGTGCCGCATGCTGCTCGTTCAGCAGGCAGGTCGTATGGGAAAATGTGAGTTCACACTGGAGCTCCATTGAGCGCTTTCAAAGAGATTTCAAACCAGCGACGACAAGCGTGGCACCTTTCAGACCAACACCGGTCCGACAAAAAGGAAAGTAAGAAAGCAGAAACTTTTCCATCATACCCTCGCCACCTCCCCGGACATTTTCCACCTTCCCTGTCATGAGTGAGGCGGAGTAATAATTCCTGTCTGAGCTGCAGGTGGAGGACTTGCACACAGAAGGTCTGCTCATGGTTTTCCTGCAAAGCGCTTCAGTGGCAGAACACAATGGACTCGTGTTGAACTGTCAAACCCAGAGCGCATTACTAGGAGTGGCCCGTGGGCACTTCCATTAACATTAACAGCTTTAACGTCTTGAAAAAGATGCATAATTCATGACTGAGCTCCAACTTTTTGATCTGGAACCATGTAACTATTTTGGATTTCAATAGCTGTTTCCACACTTTTCATGGAGCGTTACATTTTCCCCATGTAGGGATTCTTTATTAAATGAAAACTGTGTCCAGTTTAGTTCCCTTTATTCATAGAAATCCACAAATTATACCAATAACATCTTTGTACAATCCCAACAGACCAAGAAGCTGTCACTCGGAGTTTGTACGCAGCGACGTTCTTACTAAAAAAGTGAGTTAAAGAAGTTCATGGCTTGGGATTTTAGATTCCTCCCCCCCTTCCTCCTAAGTTTAAACGTGGAATCTGCAGACTCGTTTTAGAGACGCCAGAGCTGCTGCTGCTGCTCTATGGAGAGAAGCGTCTGTCGCTCATTTTAACCGCAGCTCTGGCCCAGATGGACAAACTGCCATGAAAACCTTGTGGCTCCTCACCACCAAAAGACTGAAAGGGCCAGCGTTATAATTAAATCCTTGGACTAGATTCAGATTGGTTGCTAGGCTTTAAACACCCTACAGGCAATTCAAATAAAAAGCAGAACAAATATTTCATCAGTAGTTTGACTCATGACCAAATATTTGATACATTAATGACACTCCAATCACCACTAGCAAGAAGGATATAGTGAGACAAACAAGATCCTGCTGGGCATATTAGTATGAAACTAATCATGGTTCCATCTCCAGCTGTGCAGTCAACATCGTCAACTCTTCTCCAAACAAAGGTTTTATGTTTGGAAAGTTAATCTTTTTACTCTCCCTTCACATGACAATGACTGGATACAATCCATCTTCAAAGCTTAGCAGCAAGAAACAATACAGTTAACCTTCCCTGCAAAATATCAGAGACATTTTCCAATTTTCTTGTTTTACAAAAGGTTTTGACCTAGTTTCTGTTGGATGTGATGATATTAATGAAATCATTTCCAAGCAAAAAAAGAGCTAAGATCAAAAGATCAAGATCAATAGGATCAGTTGTCAAAGCTGAAGTTATGGATGCTAACGTGGAGAGGCTGGCTTACTGTGCTCTCTATTTATCCCTTAAAGCCTATTGCATTATTCCATCAACTCAAAATCCCTTCTTCCTCATTGGTGACTACTTCTTGTCCAATCTCAGCCTGTAGCATTCTGAAAGCATCCTTCTGTCTGCTCTCAGTGATGACTTTCTTCAAAAGGAAACCAGCACCTACACACAGACGTCCCAATTCACACATGAGCCTTCCGTGGGTGTACTGCCTCACACTGGACCGCCTGTAAAAATGGCAGCATTGTGAGGACTTTTGGGAAGTTCGAGGAGATGATGGAGTGAGTGATCTTTTCCTCTGTGGTGGAGCAGACTGGAAATGATTCCACCCGTCTGCTGCCAGGAATTCAGCATCTCAGCTGTTCAGCGGAGGCAACATGTGGTGAGGAGCTGCCAGAAAAGGTTTTATAGGTGTGGAAGCAAATAAACGCCGCTGAACCTGGTGCAGGTACAGGGATTTTCTGTCACTGAGTTTCTGAGTTTGTGTGTGGCCTGCGCACGGCGTTCCATGTGGGAGGTGGGAGCAGAGTCACGGCCCCACGGCCGCAGAGGATATGAAGAAACCTCATCGTCCTCCTACACGTTGTAGGAAATATTGGCTGTTCACCCACACTTTCCCCTGCATATCTACATCACAGGGATGCGGATGTGCAGGAATTAGGCAATTGGAAGACTGTCCCACCGTCAGCGCGCTTGCTGTCAGTCTAGCTAACGAATGAACTTCTAAAGTTTACGACAACCGCTTCCACTTCGATGCAGGAACCATGGTTGTCAAAAGAGGTAGAGGTGTGTCACTGTGGCATTTGTTTAGCTTTAAATATGCAAATAGTCAATAAGCAAATATTTAAAATGACAGCAGTGAGATGAGAAACTGTCACAAAAGTTTTTAGGGTGTGTTGATTCATTTTTCCAACTAGATTTTTACAGTCCATTTCTCTTTCCCCTCCTATTCTTTCTGGAACATTAAATAAAACTGATACAGGAAACGGGTGTATTCGTCTGTAGTCTGATAGTAAAACTAGATGGTGGGTCAGTCCTAAAGCGCTGCAGCTTCATCCAACTGAACCGGTATGCTTTTAGTGGTGTGGAAAATGTGAGCACTCCGAGGAGGCTCACAGCGGTCTTTCTGTGAGGCAACAGCGCTAAGCGCTATGCCACCATGCTGCCTTCACTACAACCTGGAGAAAATACTACTACTACTACTAATAATAATAATAATAATAATAATAATAATAATAATAATAATAATAATTCTCTACAACAGAAAGAATAGCATCATGAAATGATACCAAACTCTCCTAATTGTGGTTTGACTCAGAAACAGCCGAAAAGCAATGTCTAGCTTAGTGTCACAAACGGCTTCATTATCTACGATCTGACCAAACTCGCGGCTTCGTCCCACAGCCAAACCGCCACAGCGATGCTGTGTTAACGCTGGCTGGAGGCTGTGAGTCAGATCCCGGTTCGGAGGAAAGAGGGAAGGAGGAAGGAGGGCGGCATCAGGGGATCTCCTGAAAGCTCCGCCGAGCAACAACACAAAAGCGACATTGTGGCAGCGGCTGACCCATCCAAAAAAACATGACCTTCTGTCCAACTGGGCCCAGAGTTCCCTACGAGCCGCTGTCTTCCCAGAAGTGAAAGTCCCGTTTGAACAAAGATTTTTCTGGAGGACCGTGCATCGACCGCAGTCCAGAGAAAACTCAAGACATAAAGACCATATGCGGAAGCTTCCGCCTTTGCTAGAAACAACTACAGTATTAAAACAATTATTTTCACAATTTAATTATTACAGTTTAACTTGCAACTTATCCAGAAAACGATCAAACAGGAAGGAACACTAAAAGGCAGGAAGGCAGCAACGTTCACAGGAAAACCGATCTGAAAGGCCACCTTCATTGGTCGTTTATTTTTGTAAACATAAAAGTGGGTTTTGGAGGTTTTTTGGCGGTCACACACTAACCTTCACGTGACTCTGAGCGGCCAAGTTGTAAATCTCTGTTGGCCTGGCCTCGCTGATGATCTTCACCAGACACATGCTTGTCTGTCAGATCGCCATAGTGCAGCTTCATCACTGTCAGAGAGAGCCAAACCCACACACTGAACACTCCT
>CAAE01014546.1:212231-281447 GCA_000180735.1 Tetraodon nigroviridis
TCATTTTTTCTGGAATAATTCTAACAAACAAAGATAAAGCTGATTTGGATATTAGAATTTGCTTTACTACACCAGAAGAGGAAGGAGAACCTAGCAGTGACAGATAACAGGCCGTCAGATAAGCCAGTCTCCACCCAACTTATACAGAGTTCTGTTTAACTTGTGTAGAAGACTGAAGAGATTCTTCCAGATTATCAAGGACTAAACAACCGGATTATTATTATATGAAACGCTGATGTCCCATATTCAGACGGTGGTTTGTCATTAGCGACAGTCCCCCACAGAAGATCTTCCCCCAAATCTCCACGTCCTCCATCACTACTGGTGCAGGTTACGCATACGTGCATTCCAACGTGCGCAACTGTAAAATAAGCCTGACACATCCCAGTTACAGCATCACAGAGTTCAATAGCTCAGCTGACCCTTGTGAGGCGTCTAACCAGCAACCACGAGAGGAGTCTCTGCTCCATTAGCCACACGCCCATGTCTCGCCTTGAACCGCTGAAAGGCTCTGCTGCCGTGCTCACTTTTCCCCACCAGCGACATGGATGCAGCCACAGGCCATGTTGACAGGAAACACGGCTCCCGATGCTAATGGAGGCGTCAAACGCGACTGCTGAAACAAAGATAGCATCACTTTCTTCTGGTAAAATTATCAGAACTAACTAGCTCAAAGTTGTTTGTCTCCTTGAAAAAACATTATAACAGAACAGGTCCAGTGTGTTTGCGCTGCAAGAGACGTAAAAATGTGCAAAATTATGTTTATGCAGTTGGGGAGTTTTCCTCTTGTGTCTAATAATGGAATAAACTGAGAAGCTACTCTGGCTTGCTCTGAACTTTAAAGGGAAAAACCGGGTACATTACAATGCGCCCCATGTCAGAGGTCTCACGGGTTTTAAAACAACGCAACAGCGCAACTTTTACGGGCTGATTAACCTGCTGAATGTTCGCAGGTTTGCGGGCGTGTCGGTTGAACCGAACCCTGACGTTAATCCTGTCCGGTCCCGTCTCCGTGCGCCTTTAATCGTTGCAACACAAACAGCACAATCAGGTGTGAAAGGTGGAGACACGTGCTTCTGAGAAAAGGTTGCGTAAAGCTGACACTCGGCCACGCTCGGCTCCATCCTTTTCCCCTCTCCGGCTGGTTTCCGCCATATTGTGAGCGGAACTTTCGCCCACTCACGCGTCCCACCCACCGGCCATCGCTGGGTATAAATGAGCAGCGGTGGGACCCTGCTGTCTGCCCCTCCCGGACTCCGCGGGTTCTCCTTTCTGCGGGGACATTTACGCGTTTGCGCCTGCCTCTGCGTTTTGCTGCCATCGCGTTCCGAGCGAACATCAGCTGTCCCCGGAAGAACAGCAGGTAATATTAACAGCAAACACACAGGCTTTGCCAACCCTTTCCCTGTCCTTTCATTTATCCTGCCATTCTCCGAGTTCTGGAGTTCCGCAGCGAGAACTCGCGATTATTTCCGGGTACGTAAACGCATCAATGACACGACAGCCAACGTTATACTTTTTGATAATATGCGCGTTTTCTTTGGTAATTTAATATTATTGAGTAATTTAATATTCTGGGTCGGGTTAAGTGTGTTTTCAGCATTTATAAGCTGGTTGTCTGGAAGCCTCAAGTCGTCATGCGTTCTTCGTTGTTGTATTTTTAAACTACTGTAAATACATTTATATGTATAGTAATGCTTTTATAACTCCAAATCACAGGAAAACAAAAACAATTTATGTTTCTCAATGCTGATAGACAAGTGACAACCAACCTGGTATTTTTTCCACCTTTGTATCTGTTGTTTTTCCTCTACTATAATTGAGAGTCTTCCTTTTCTGCATTATTACAAATGTGATTTTTCAGTGGGAAGCTGCACTGTTGTCTGACACCTTTTGTTCTTCACAGGAAACCTATTGGAACATGGCAGCCATCAGCAGTTCAAACACAGCTTTTGCCTTGGACCTGCTCCGCATTCTGAGCCAAGGAAATCCCAGTGGGAACATCTTCATGTCCCCGCTGAGCATCAGCTCGGCCCTGGCTATAGTTTATCTGGGAGCTAAAGGAGACACGGCAGCACAGATGGCTCAGGTAGAAACTCACGCAGAACGTCAGCCGAAGGTGCTGAGCTGCAGGAGCTGCTCTGCTCGTTTACACCAAATACGTCAGAGGTCCACAGTTCAGTGAGCCGCTGAGCTAATGGAAGGTGCTGTCGTTCAGGTGCAGTCAAGTATCCTGAACCTTGAGCTCATTAATGACCTGTGCATCAAGAACGGAACTGTTGTAATGACTGCAGCTGTACTTCGTGGAATCTGTTCAGATGGTAGAAAGTCTACATATTTTAGTGTCAGATTAATGACAAACTCCTCCAAATTACAGCCTGATGACCAATTTCAAAAATCAAAGCTGTATAATCCCCAAATGCAAATTAGCAGGTAAAGATTGATCAAGAGAAGGTTTGGTGGCACTATAAGGGACTCAAATAGTAGAACTGAAGCAGTACTGTCAAATTAGCAGTTTTTACACTTCTTTTTGTCACAAACTGAGATTTCTCCCATCTCCAGGCGCTCTCGTTCAACTCCGGCCATGACGTCCACGCAGATTTCCAGACACTCAACGGTGAAATCAACTCCCCCTCCGCCTCGTACATCCTGAGACTAGCCAACCGTCTTTACGGAGAAACCACCTCAAACTTTCTCTCGGTGGGCTTTGGATCCACACCCATCAAAAGCTGCACACAACCGAACGGCATTTTTGATGAGATCCATTTCCTCTCAGGAATTCCTGAAGGCCACACAGAAGCACTACCACGCTGACCTGAGGGCCGTCGATTTCATCGGGGCCCCAGAGGAGTGCAGAGCAGAGATCAACACTTGGGTTGAGCAGCAGACTGAAAGTGGGAGATTTTTGTGTGTGTTTTTTGAAGACAAACCACTTTTAAAGTTTCTAATTCAGTTTCTGCCTTATGTGTGTCACATTTCAGATAAGATTAAAGATGTGCTGAAGCCAGGATCAGTCAACACCATGACGAGATTGGCTCTGGTTAATGCTATCTACTTCAAGGGAAACTGGATGCACCCCTTTAATGAGGCCTTTACCAAAGAAATGCCATTTAAGATCAACCAGGTAACAAGCGTCAGAACGTAAATCCAAGAGCTCAACACCCCCTCTAGTGGCTGCTTGTAGTACAGCTTACAAAAAGAAGCAGAAACATTTGCTTTCATTTGAGGGAAAAAATTGAATTTCATCATGCATCATCTTATTGTAATTCTTCGTGTAGATCTAAAGTATGTGTGTGTTACTGCTACGTTAGAATGAGAGCAAGCCTGTCCAGATGATGTACCAGATGAAGAAGCTGCCCTACAACTACATCCCCGACCACAGCCTGCAGATCCTGGAGCTGCCGTATGCCCAGGAGGAGCTCAGCATGTTCATCCTGCTGCCCGAGGAGACCACAGATGGTTCAAACCCTCTTCTGAAGGTGCTGGAATGAGAACAGCAGCCTAAAAGCACATTTATTTACCGTAAATGCAAAAAAACGTGTTGTTTCAGCTGGAAAATGAGCTGACTCGGGAGAAGCTTGATGAATGGACCAACAGAGAAAACATGGACGTCAGCTCTGAAGTCCGCGTCCACCTGCCCAAATTTAAGCTGGAGGAAAACTACGAGATGAAGGAAGCTCTGGCCAAACTTGGCATGACCGACGTGTTCTGCGCAGGGAAGGCCGACCTGTCTGGTATGAACTCTGATGGAGGACTGTTCTTGTCCACGGTGGCCCATAAGGCCTTTGTGGAGGTGAACGAGGAGGGGACGGAGGCTGCTGCAGCCACAGTGGCCATGGTTACATTCTGTATGTTGAGGGAGGAACACTTCACGGCAGACCATCCCTTCCTCTTCTTCATTAGACACAATAAGACCAAGTCCATCCTCTTCCTGGGGAGATACTCGTCTCCTCAGTAGATGAAGTATGGGGAACTGTGTGCTAAACTGAAATAAAGGAAATCTTGAAACTAAGTTGTTGGTTTTTTTTCTTAAGCATTAAATATTAAAAAAGAGTCTGCAGATTATTTTAAATTGGATGTTATTTGTTTTAGCTTGTCACTAGAACCTCCTTGCTTTGAAAGTTTGAATTAGAAAAGACCAAAACAATAGTAATAAAATCTAAACTTGTTTGATAGAAAATCTAGAACTTTTAAAAGGGCAAAGTGCTTTGTTGAATGGTCACAAGTCCTTTAGGTTTAAGTTCTGTTGATCTATTTTGTTTTTAAACAATTCACCATCCCACTTCTACTCCATCATTATCAAACATCGCTGAGGTTACCAAACTCAGAACTGAAGAAGCCTTCTGGGGAGAAGTCGTCTTTGGGGAAACCTTAGTCCCGCTGAACGCAAAGATCTAACCTTGGTAACCTGGATAAATGAGAATCTACACAGACATCGTTACCAAATCTGGGAATTTACAACATAATTTATGCTCTACAAACAATATGGGACTAAAAACTGCACTTTACAACCACTATAACTTGAAAATGACGCTCCCTCTGTGACCGACATTGGACTATGAAAGGGTTTTTGTTTTTTTTAAAGAGTAGATTCTGCAACCAAACGGTTTTTTATGTACTCTAAAAAAAAATTATTACTTTAAAATTTTATGAAGCCAAATTCAGCAAAAACGCTGGAAGCAACAAGTACTTTTCAGAATATTCTTCAGATATAAAAGCAAAATCTCTAAATTATATACGCTGCGAAGGAAAAAGTACATTCGTGCGTAAAACAGGCAGTAAAGTGACAAGCCTTGCCAGTTTGAAGCAGCCACACATGCTCAGGACCACATTTACACGCTGGCCCCTGGATGGGGCCAAGCTGTTCCTGGATAAATATTTATTTTGAAAGGCAGAGCCGGAACGCCGTAAGTCGATTCCTTTGCCGCGCTGACGAGAAGCTCTTCTGTCCTCCCGTCAGACTCTTCCTCGCTCCGTCCAGTTAATGGTGAGAGACGCAACTTTTCACACTTTTGCTAAACCTGAACTTTAAAACTTTGTGCTTTTGCTGCATTTCTGCAATTTTGGGGGCCGTGCCTGTGACTCAGTTGCGAGGTCCAGTGGAGTTAATTAGCGCTATTTGTTTAACTGGCGGAAAGTGATTCAAATCATAGCGAATATAATACTGTCTATCTCGACCAATATAATGTTATAATATATAATCAGGTTGTCTGGCAACGTCACCACAGTGAGTGTTTAAAGAGAGACGCCGGTTTTTACTTTGGCTGATTACCTGGACGGCCAGGAGGGATCGTGTTCATTCATTACCCGGAACTAAAGGTGAGCCAATAACTGCTTTAGTTCAAACCGAAAACCCTAAATCATAGAAGCAAAATACATTTATCTGCCCAGCTCTGGCTGCTCAGGACGTGTTTTATTGCAGAAATATTTGTTAATTGACTTGTTGGGCTTGTTCAGGGTGGGCAATCAGTTGGGAATGTAGAAAACGAAATGGAAAATTAAGCAAAACATAGTTTTACTGGGAAAAGAAATGACTCTTTTTACTTTTACTATTGATACTCGTTTGTTTTGTGACTTGGGGCCAGGTCTCAGATTTATTTTGTATAAATCCCTCAGGTGTATTGTGTAATTTTCTCAGGAGCCCAGGGAACATCACAATCATTACTGATTGAGCTTTTAAATAAAAAATAGACATAAATACAGTATGTTGTGGAAGTTCTGGAGGTTGAACCAACCCTGGAGACTCGGGTGACTTGTGTTCACTAACCTGGAGACGTGAGACCAACAGAGCAGAGCCGGCACCATTTCTGAGGAGCCGTTTGCACAAGTATGAACTCTGAGATGGGTGTGAAGGTCTGCCGCTGGCCGCGACCCTGTAGCGCGCCAGCCTGCCTGTCGTTATCCCAAACACAGGATGCTAACCTTGGATGCAACAGACTCATCCAGCATGTTTTGTTGCTGCCTCAGCACTGCTTTGTCTGTGGAATAGAAGAGAAAACAAGATCTGCTCACAGAAAAAAAAGTAATACTAACTTCAAGACACAAAATAAGAGGCTTGAAGGTAAAGGTGAGAATCTAGATCAGTCTGAATTTAGAATGACATTCTCTCAGCTGACAGAGAGGAACGACTTGTTTAGGAGTCGTTTGTCCTTCACACAATATTTTGAAAGGCTAAATCAGGCCTATTGGGTTTGTAGAGTCACTCATTCATTCGAGCTGAGCTGGCGACGTGGCTGTGGCGTGGCAGCCTTTAAAAGGTTAAGCAGTTCAAACACAATAAGCGTTGTAATACGCCTGCCTGTTGAGCCTGTTGGGTCGCATTTCGACCAGGTCGTCTGCTCCTTTGTGTGACCGAACATGTCTGCTAAGTGTCGCGCTGATATTCCAGATGAGCTCTCGGGATGATGGGAAACCGTGGAGGGTGCTGGTGACCGGAGGATCCGGCCTGGTGGGCATGAGCCTGCAGCGCGTGGTCAAAGAAATGGGGGGAGCCAAGGAGGGGGAGCAGTGGAAGTTTCTGTCCTCCAAGGACGCCAATCTCCTGTGAGGTCACACGGCGACACACCCAGGTCAGAGGCTGGCTGAACACCCTTTCAGTGTTATCCTATCCTGCCCTCAGGAACTTGGAGGACACGAGAAAAGTCTTTGAAAAGTTTCAGCCGACCCACGTGATTCACCTTGCCGCTATGGTCGGGGGGCTTTTCATGAACATGAGACGGAACCTGGACTTCTTGGTACGAGTCCACATGCGCCTACATCGTTTGGGAGTCCCCGTGACGCTCGGGGCTGCTTGTATTGATGGCTTCGTTTCCTCTAGAGGAACAATCTCACCATCAATGACAACGTGCTGCTCGCTGCACATGAAGTGGGTGTGACCAAGGTCGTCTCCTGCCTGTCCACCTGCATCTTCCCCCACGAGGTCACCTACCCCATTGACGAGTCGAAGGTAAAGCGACCACGCGGCTCCAGCTGGCTGGCCTCCATTTGGAGATACCAACGTCTTCTCTGTGTTACAGATCCAGCTGGGACCACCGCACGCATCGAACTACGGATATTCCTACGCCAAGAGAATGATCGTCGTCCTTAACCAGTAGGAGCGCTCGTTATTTTGATTTCCGGTCAATTTGCGCCGCGGGCTGAACCAGACCTGTCGGCGGCGCTCCCTACGTGTTGCAGAGGGTATTACGAGCAGTATGGAAGACGCTACACGGCTGTGATCCCTACGAACGTGTTTGGTCCGCATGACAACTTCAGCTTGGAGGATGGACACGTGCTGCCGGGCCTGGTACACAAAGCCTACCTGGCGAAAAGTGAGTCAGCGATTTCTGCTCGGGCCATTGACAATAAAATACTTTTTTTCCTCTTAAAACACACCAGTGCATACTAACGTCATATTTTCTTCTCTTGTGTGTAAAATCTAGGAGACAAAACACCCCTGGAGGTCTTGGGGTCTGGCACCCCTAAGAGACAGTTCATTTACTCGGTTGACCTGGCTCGTCTCATTCTGTGGTCCATGAGAGACTATGAGGAGATCGACCCAATCATCCTCTGTGGTGAGTTCTCCTCCGTAGCGTATCGCTATGGAATTCACCGGATTTTTAACTTCCAACTGGTTACAGGCGATGATGAATCTGAAGTGTCCATCAAAGAAGCAGCAGAGGCGGTGATGAAGGCCACGGACTACGATGGAGAAATGGTGGTATCCTTCATTCAGGCTACGATAAACCAGCGTTTTCATCGGGGAAATCCTGATATCCAACTGTTGGCAAATAGTGTTTAAAAGAAGTTTCCAGTTTTGGGGAGATTGATTTTCTTTCCCTAACCAGTGACTTCTAGTTTGATAAAAGCAAAGCAGACGGCGTGTTCAAGAAGACCGCAAGCAATGCAAAGCTTCGCAAATACCTGCCAGACTTCAAGTTCACGCCGTTCCATCAAGGTGAGACAGTTTTTGAATCTTGACAGACTTCATGCTTTACTCGTTCTCTCTGCTCTTACCTGCAGCTTTAAAAGAAACCTGCGACTGGTTTTCCGCCAACTACGAATCGAGTCGGAAGTGAGCTGCGAAAAGCAGCGGTTCAGCCTGCCAGCCGGGAGCTGCTGCGATGGAGAACGTGATGGCGACGGGTTCGGCCTGAAGATTCTACTCTGTAGGTTTTGAATAAATCAAAAGCGCAGATATAATCCAAGCGGTGGCTAAGTTAGAAATCCAAAAAACAGTTTTTAGGATTGTACCTGGGTTTGGGATTTAAATAAAGAGCATTTTATGGGTTATTTTAGTTGGTGAAACTACGATATTCAACACCAAGCATGAAAATACAAGTTGATCATATAATTTAGGGGACTACGTTTAAAGAAGGTGTTCCATGAATGCCATTTCAATACACATTTCATAATCAAAAACAATTTATTATTTAGTGTTTAAAAGCGAGACGATGAAATAAAACATTTGCAAAAAGCAGCACTTGAGCGGTTCAGAGCAGAGAACCTGCCTGTGTCGGCCAGGACTGACCAGCGTGCTGAAGCTGGGCCTTCTCGGGGTGAACGTAGGAGGAGTGTCCTCCCTCGTGGACTCGGCAGTACTCCTGTCCAGGCACAGCTCTCTTCTTACAAGCTTTGCCCGTCTTTGTAATTCCATTGCACAGCTGGCGGCCTGAGAAGGAGCTGAGTGGAGGGGGGGAAAAAATCCTCAACATTTCAAACGTGCAACATGTGAAATCTTGGATTTACCCCCCTGACCTGCTGAGGAATGACGATGATGGACGCCTACTCTGAGAGGAAGTCCCAAAGTCGTTTGAGTCATTTACGGCATCAAAAATTCCCCCCAGGTTTCTCAGAGGGATGTCATCAAGCCCAACCTGGAGAAGGTTGAAAACATCCCCCAGAGGTTTTTAATCATCTTAATTCCAACACCAGGTTTGTTTAAAAGTCTGAGTTATGGCTGTTCAACTACCTGTGATGCAGCCCTGAGAGCTGGCTGATGACAGGAATCCGTTGGTAAACCCCCAGGCTCCGGTTTAGGCTGTCTGCGAAGGACGGTCCCTGCAGATACGCCAAAATCACCTGAGCCAAAGCTGTCCTGAAGTAGCAGGTGGTCTGGCTCCAGAAAAACATCCAATTTATCTCTAAAGGAATAAAGCAACAAATTAGTTGAAACACTACATTTTGTTTGTGCTGCAAGCAATTCCTGTTACAGAAAAGACTGATCCGTCACACATCTCCTTCTCATCCATTTTTTCAGTGTTTTACTCTTTAGTAACAACTAATTTAGCACATTTTTACTGAAGACTCAAGTTACCTGCACAGCAGAGGTATAGCCACAGTAATACGGAACAAAGGAGGCTCAGCACGTGCTTAAATACCACCATACATTTACCCACTGAATCCATAGGCATCTGTGCAGCCTGACAGAGGCTAAAGTACCAAAAACTCGTGTAAATACAGACCTCAGACGCCTTACACAAACCCCGGAGCAAACGGCTATTGAATGCATTCATTTAGTGTTTGACAGGGCCGCAAAAGTAAGGTTAAACACATTAAAAATGTAAAAAGTTTGTGTTTTTATGATTCTAAACAGGCACCATTTCTGTGTATATTTAATGCTTTACACAAAAAAAATGTTTTCTCGGCTATACAAAGTCTAAAATAAAGTCTCCAGACTGACTTCTGTGGTGTAGAGGATGCTGGATATGAGTAGGATGAAAGCTTCCGCTTCTGGGGATGGAGGAAGTCAGCCGGGCCGAGCGGCAGCGGGGCAGCTCGTGTCCTGAAGCTCCCCCACAGCTGGTGGACAAACCAGTGCGCTGCAAAAGCCAAATAGAAGCCTGAGACTCCAGCCAGAGTGCTGAATCGCACGGCTAAGCCTCTTCGGGGTTGTACCCAGGGAGAGCGCGAGCAGCAGCAGGCTGAGGCTGCCGAGGTCCAGCGCCGGTTGCTGGTTCACCTCCGCCACTGCGTTCAGAGGCACGCTGAGCAGCAACACTGCCCGAGAGAACGCCGAGAAGTGCAGGAAGGTCATCAGGACGGCAGCCACCGCAAAGTAGCCTGCGTGTGCAATACACGTCCACATGGCTGTCAGGCTTAGGCCTGAAAACACAAAGCACACAGCTTTTTAGCAAATACTTGGTGGCACACAGCGTTTTTCCAGTTAAACTCAATTTTAAGGACAGAGCGGTTTAAAAGCATCTGAACACCTGAATATCCAGGTCTCACCTGCCCATCCCAGGTAACCCTGGATGATGTGAAGCCTTTCCTCCAAGCGACCCTGCATGTTGTCGATGTAGTGCAACATGGAGCCCAGCGTGCTGTTCATGCGTTCCAGTTTGTTCATCAGATCACCGTAGTAGTGAGACGTCTGGTCCTGGTACTGCAGAAACTCCAGCATGCTGCTGTCTGCCTCGAGCGGAATGTGGATTTAATTAAACGATCAAGAAAAAAAAACG
This sequence comes from Tetraodon nigroviridis, assembly GCA_000180735.1. Taxonomy (NCBI): domain Eukaryota; kingdom Metazoa; phylum Chordata; class Actinopteri; order Tetraodontiformes; family Tetraodontidae; genus Tetraodon; species Tetraodon nigroviridis. The sequence goes on from CAAE01014546.1 coordinate 222,671, forward strand.
AAAACAAAAAAACTTAATTACCAATTTTTTGGTAGATGTCCTGGGCTTGATGCCGGACGTCTGTAAGGTCTTTTACTATGGATTGGTGGTTTTCTTGCACCTCCGAGCCTTGGATCTGCAGATGTTCACTCACATTCTCTAAAACAATTCAACATGTCGAACAAATATATGGCGTTAGAAATCCCCCAGGTGTGATTGTGAACAGCCTAACGGCAGCAAAGCTCCTACCCATTCGCTGCATGATGCCCTCAATGAGCTGGGCCACCAGTTCCTGACCCGAGGCGATGAGCGCTTTCTCCTGGCTGAGGCGCTGCAGGTTGTCCCTCAGCGAACCCTCCATCAGCTCCTGGCCTTCATACAGTTTCCCCTGTTGGGTTTGCAGAGCTTTGTGGCCGTCCAGCAGCTTGTCCAGCGAGGCTGCAGTCAGTTCCTTCAGTTCCAGCTGGCCGTTCTGCGTGTAGAAGCAAAGAGGAGGAAAACACCGGACAATTAGAACAACCTTCTCTGGATTTCACTTGCAAGAGCATGACCCCGCTGTCCACACATGAACGAGCATTAAATCTACCTTGAGATCCTTCATTGTGTCTAGTTGGCTTGTTGCCGTGGAGATAAGAGCGTTGACTGTGTGCTCGACTCTGAGTCGAACCAGCTGCTGGCGAACCGAGTAGCAGACAGCGCGCGCTCTGTTGCTGATTATGTGGTAGGCGTTCCAGGTGTCTGAATCCATGTCCTCTGTGCACTCCTTTAATGTCTGAATGATCGAGATGGGCCCAAAGAAAAAGGATGAGAGTGCAGCGTTGGCTTCTCTTCATCATTAGCGTTTTCTTTACCATTTCCTCCGTGCACAGGTAAGTCTGGCGGCCCATGCTCTCCGCCTCACAGTTGAACAGAATCACTCCGAGTTTTGCAAGCTGCTCCTCTGACAAGCTTTCGCAGCTTGCTTTAAGCTCAGCAACCACCTTCAACAGAATTAGAGCCACATCGTCATGTTAGCCGGACATTTTAAACAGCGAATCAGCACAACCAGCATATTTGGACCCTTTTTCAGTTATAAAAACTCTACTTGTTTTCAATAACAGTGCAAAACCATTTGAGTCGCTCCTAAGTTGGTCTTATCTAGACCTTTTTGGTGTTTTTGAAGATGGACTGGTAATGGAATAACAAGTTTTACCCCATGAATATACCCATTTATTCTCTGCAGCGTATTATATCAGTTCTAGATGGATTCGGAGACAAACCCTGTAATGGCAGCTGTCCAATGGGCTGATCTCCATGTGCTTCGTCTCAGCTAAAAACTTCTCATCGGCAACAACCATCTCAAACCGAGCCTCCTTCGCGAGCAGGCTGGGGGCTACAGAAGCAGGTGAAGGTGCAGGTGCAGCTGCTGGTGGAGGAGAACGTCTCTCCGGCTGCCTCAACCACTCAAACAGGCCACGGACTGCAGGAGCCGGACAGACCAGGACTGCGATTAGAAGATGGACCAGGACGTTGTGGAGCATGTCTGAAACACAGAATTTTTATTTTTATTTTACATTTTTTTCATTCACAGACTACAGTTTTAAAAAACAACCCTCAAACAAAGAGCTGCAACTTGAAGTTCCCACACCAAGCACCAAGTTCCTGACGGACACCAGCAAACGCATCACAAGTGCATTTCTTATCAAGATAAGCAATTCTGCATTAGAAGCTTGCATAACTGGCGTAAATGCACACACATAAAAAAAAAAAAAACAACAAAAAACTGTTATTTATGTTAGAAGAAAGACCGGTCAACTCAAGACTTGCCCAGGCATGTCTGTTCAGCTGCACAAGGGGCAACAATCTGCATGGGGTGAAGAAGCGTACGCACACGACTAGGCAGGCAGGTAGGTGCACAATGCACCAAACAATTGTACAATACAAATCAATTTGCATACCTAAAAATCTTTTAATATCAGAGAAATTTTACATTTCTTCAAAAATCCATTTCCACTTTAGTAAACTTAAAACCATTAAAACCAAATAACGTCTTTGGAAATACACACCTGTGGTTTGCAAAACTGCAGTTTTGCAGGAGAGTCCGAAACCCAGTCTCACACAGCTGATGACAATGACAGCTAATGTTTTGGCGAGTCTTTTCGCCGGCCTATACGTCAGCGACGCGACCAATACCGACGGTTGAAGATTTGAGGGACGGACCGTCGGGGGCGGGAGGCTTGATTTATGTCACAGATGCTCCAGAAAGACACTCTCAGGGCTCGCCGACGCTGCCGCCCCTCCGGTGCAGCAGCTGACGTGAAAGAAACATACGTACAAATAGTTGACAACTTTCGCCTGAATGCGGATGCGTATCCAGTCTAACATGCACCTTTTACCGGCATAGGTAAAGTTGATCTTTATTGCACGAAGAATCTAAGACGTTCTGAAAAGTCCGCAGGTGAATACATTAGCTAGCACCAGCGTTAGCCGGTGTCGCTATCGTGGTCTCGTAACACTGTCACTCCGCGTAATTTTATGGTTGACCCGCAAATAAGAAACACGTGTATTGTATTTCTAATCTCTTGGATTAGTTCCTTGCTAACCCTAGCTCTATGCAGTGGGGTTAGTTTTCTACTATTGTGGTTTGTTCCCTGCAGGGACTTCAAAATGATGACTTCTTGTCTGTTAAACGCAGCTAATCGTTAAATCCACAACAGCCTACAGTGGACATGCTAACATCGTATTAGCATCCTAAACCGTGTGGATTGTTGTGCCGCCGGACTAGCCGCCGAGCTAACTTGAAATGACAATGAATGACTCCACGAACAAGAAGCAGTAACTGGGACGTGAGGGAGACGGAGTTGTTGCTTGAAATCCTCAAAGAGCTGGACATCAAGAATTGCTTAGACGGCAGGAAAGTGAGGAATAACAAACTGTTCAAGGTGGCGCATCGGAGAATGACAGCCGCCGGTTATCACAGAACTGTGGATCAGTTAAAGTTTCGCTGGAAACTTCTTAAAAGTGCGTACTACAAACGACAGCGAGAACCAAACTCGCCAGCACCGACCAAAATTCAGGGCTGGTGGCGGTATGAGAAGACGATGGTGGCGATCATGGAGTCGAGACACTCGCTGGTGGGAGACGGGGTCATCAACAGGAACGATGAGGGGACCGAAGACTCGGACGGGGAAGCGTCGATGTTGGCCTGGCCTCAGCCCCGCAGCGACGCTTCCGCTCAGAATCTGGATTTAATTGTAGGGATGATGGAGATGCCATCAAAACCTGGCCCTGTCGTGAGGATTCCCTTCTACTAGAATTCATTTCAAAGCAAAGATAGTGTGATGATGATTAAGAGCGACGAAACGGATCTTTAATTAAAAGTACATTTAGAATATGTACGCAAAATGTTGTCAACGATGCAGCTATTGTAGTTGCAATACATTATTGCAGTAATCGGAATTTGTATTTTTGTAGTGCATGTAAAAAAGTCCAGAGACAAATATTTGGTGTGCACGTTGTAATGGTGTTTTGTCACTTTTTTTTTCCATTGCACTTTCTTATGAGTCGAATATTGCACTTAGCTGAAGGCCTACCTACATATTTTACTGAGAAGTCATTATTTAAGGTAGTTTTTGCAAGTATTCGACAAACAATAAGTTAAGTTAAATATCATCATTTAACTGATTCCAGATATTTGGTTAAAGATTTTATTTTTGCAAAAAAAACCTTGCAAATTTTTCCGTATTGAAGTCAGTTGTGAGGTTTATTACGGGGGGGGGGACAACGACGATTTGTTGCTGAACTGTTGGTTTTTATTGTGACAGATTTTGTTTTTTTGTAGAGGGAGCGCCTGATTGATAACGAAGCGTTTGTTTGATAGGAAAAACAGCTGGGAGACAAGCTGGCACGTTGTTGTCTGTTATTCACCCTCCAGCGTTTAGCTTTCACAGCTCCATGGATGTTTCCATCTAAATGTATCATTTCTCCTAGATCAAAATGGACCCTGAGATGGACCGGCAGCTGAAGATCGGTTTCATCGGTGCAGGAAACATGGCTTTCGGAATCACAAAGGGCATAATGTCAGGTGACTGAAGCCAGAGTCGACGGAGAGCTGAAGGCTTTTTCTGAATCACCAAAACTAACATGCTTGTGTTCTCTTGAAAGGAAACATCCTTCCTGGAAACGTTAAAGTGAGCGCTCCTTCTGTCCGGAACCTGGGACGCTTTCAGGTATTTCTTCTCTCCTCTTACTAGTCTCTGTGGGTTGAGTTGCATGTGGGTGTGGACGTATAGTAGTTGTGAATACACACAAGCCGTTTTCGGGGGATTTAACCCTGCCACCCTCCAGGTACAGGCCCAGATCCTTTCCTCTGAGCCATGAGCTGCTGTGGAGATGCAGAGAATTTCGAAACGCGGGTAACATTTCTGTCTTTGGGTTCCAGGAGCTCGGGGTTCCTGTCACACACTCCAACGCGGAGGTGGTCCGCGGCTCAGATGTGGTTTTCGTAGCGGTCAAACCTCACCTGGTCCCACACGTTCTCGGCGAGATCTCGCAGCACGTCACCGACCGACATGTAATCGTGTCAGTTGCGGCTGGAGTAACTCTGGCCACGTTAGAGGAGGTGAGCGTTTGGAGGCCGTTGATTTTTATTTTAGGGGTCTAAAGGTCTCACGTGCTTCTCTTTTCATTTGCAGCTTCTACCTGAGAACACGGTGGTGATCAGGATGATGCCGAACCTCCCCTGTTTGGTTCAGGAAGGGGCTCTGCTGTTTGCACGTGGATCCCATGCGAAGCCCGAGGATGGAGCTCTGCTCCGCTCCCTGTTGCACCACTGCGGTTTGGTGGAGGAGGGACCCGAGTTGTGGATCGACATCCACACCGGAATGAGTGGGAGCGGCGTCGCTTTTGTAAGTCCCGAAATGACGAAACTCTGGGAAATTGTAGATGTATTTACGGGCTGTTTTGATCGTAAACCGGGCTGTCCTGCACAGGTGTATCTGTTTGCGGAAGCACTGGCAGAGGGGGCGGTAAAAATGGGAATGCCGAGCGCGCTGGCGCACAGCATCGCATCCCAAACCGTCCTGGTCAGTTTTATCCTCGCCGAGTTGATTTTCACCGCTGCGCCGTCAGCAGTCTCTGGCCCACGTTTCATGTCCGTAACGGTTGGGTGTCCTCTGTCAGGGCGCTGGGAGAGTGTTGCGCGATTCCGGGAAGCATCCAGCTCAGCTGCGCGCTGAGGTCTGCACCCCAGGCGGAACGACCATCTATGGGCTTCACACCCTGGAGCAGGGAGGCGTGAGAGCAGCGACCATGAGCGCCGTGGAGTCTGCAACAGAGCGGGCCAGAGAGCTGGGCCGCAGGTCTTCAGCATGCACCAAGTAACTCAGCCACTCTGCCTTCCAACAGCGAACGTTTCTTTTTTTAATCTAAATTCATCGCAAATTAGATTTAATCTGTATTAATAATGCAAAATCATGTCAAACAACTCGGTCCGAATTTACATTTGTAAAAAGTCTTAACAGTTGCCGTGACAGATGTTTTCTTATTTAATGACAGTGATGATTGAGGTGATGACTTTGTCCTAAACGGTCAACACTACACTTTTGCCACTTAATTTATTTAGAACTGTAAACTGTATATAGGTGTGCAAAATTACTTGGGAAAAATCTACGTTGTTGTTGTTCGTCGATACAATTTATGTCTGACATAAAAATGTGGAGTGCAGGTTGAACTTTTAATTATGACGGTGTAATTAAAATAAGATTTGATACTCGGTCAAACCGCAACCACTGCGTTTCGTCAGCTTTCTCTTGGGGCATTCTGTCTTTTAAATGAACAAACTTGCTGACCTTACTTGGATGATGAGTTGTCGAGTCAGAGAAGCCTGTACAGACACGATGTAGCTGGTTTGTAGCCTCGGAGACTTTTTTACTCTGAAAAATGAAAGAATAATGAAAGAGAAATAATTCACCTTTAAATGGCAGCAGTCAGCACGTTTCTGCAGTCTGTCAATAAAAGGTCCAACAGTCCTGGGTTATTACATCCTTGTTAAAGTCATTCAGCTGCATAAAAGATAAGTTTTATTGAAGAATATTAACGTTTTGAAGGGTTTGAGGCATGACTAAATTGCAGATTGTATTGCTGTAAGTCACTGCAACAAAATATAACATCTTAGGGAAATTTAGAACGTATCACATTGAGGGACAGAAAGCAAACACCCGTCCTTTCTTGCACGCTCTCCCCTCCCCCATGCTCCAGAATCAAGCCTCTTCCTCCTCCTCCTCCTCCTCCTCCTCGTTGTCACTCACGGCTGGAGAAGCACACGTTTTAGGCACCGGCCTTTTCCCACACACCGCAGGGACAAAACACAGCCGTAAGTACCGTTCTATCGGACTGACAGGAGGGGTGTGTATTCGGGAAGAATGACGGAAACCATTTAAAACGCACCATGAATGAAGCGACTCGGGAAGACAGGCGCGTCGGTGTGTCTGAGCTAGCGGCTAGTTAGCATGTTGCTATGCTAACGCGGTGTCACGCCGGGTGAACCCCCGCATCAATGGCCGCGCTTCCCCATTGATAAACTGGCTCCTGTGTCAAAATGAATGGGGCAATTTTAGTCAAGTAGACGCATTAGGACAAGTGTTACTCTGACATCCATTTGTTAACAAAATTGATAGTCGTCCGCAGCTACAATTATGTCATAACGAAAGCTGGCTAGTGTTACGGTTAGCCGACACACCTTTTTTTAATAACAGCTCCTCCTTATCGTTCAATATTTTGCAAAGCAGGTTTTTCTTCTATAAAGGTAACAGTAGTGGTAGGTAGGGCAGTATAGCTGTAAATAAATATTTGTTTATGGAATATCATAATATTTACTTTGTATTTCCTCTGTAAGGGTGTTCATAGATAATACCCTAATGGTCCAGGTTTTATCAGGGAAAAGACTTGATCTTAATGTGTGCAATTTATCTTATTTACTACCCGGACCAGTGATAAAATGGTAAACATTGAATTGGCTTGTGTTAAACATCATCTCTCCTGCGGGGCAGATAAATCAATAATGGCATAAATTAATGTATTGAACGCAAATGATAGCATATATTAGCGGTACTTGATGGTGTTTTAAACGGGACATTTAAACGTGGAGACTTTTTTGGGCAAAGTTTAAACGAGTTAACCTGTAAAATGATGATTCCATTCTTTACAGATGGATGTACATGCTGTTCAGGAACCCAGTACACACGCACACACACACACACACACACACGCGGGTGTGTTCTCATATCTTCACTGAAGTGTTTGGCTGATTATGTTGATCTGTTTTGAGAGTAAAATATTGCTCCTTGTGTGTCAAAACGGTAGAGTTCTGGGACAGATTTACAATGTGTTCAGATTCTTTAACATGTTAACTGTTTTCCTCATTTTGCATCAGTATTCGACAGGTGAGTATCACAGCAGCATTCTCCATCCGCGTCTGTTTAATTGTCTTTTGTGCCCATTTTCTTATTGTTTTATTTGATCATTGATGTTCTGGTTGATGATTCATATTTTTTAATCCCCCAATGGCTTGCGTTTAATTGGAAAAAGTACCTCTTTATACATTTGGATACTAGTTTAGATCCGTCACCTTTTCCAAAGAAGGTGAGTTAAGAATGGAAGAATGGTGTAAACGGTGATTTTCAAAGACTCTGACTCCTACAGAAATTAAATTTTATATTTTGTTCCTTCATCAGATAAAAATGTTGCTTTGTCACCACATTTAGCAACCTGAAGAATCCGTAATTAACAGGATTCTGAGACCAGCTTTAAAAATCACTGTTCAAATAATTCACCAGCAAACTTTTTATACATTTCGTTCACATAGTATTAAATATTGCATGACTTGTCCAGTGTATAGCTGCTGATTTAAATGCATGGAATGAACACTTTTATTTTTCACACTTTTGTTATTCTACCTCAAGTTTATTACGCAGTTATTTTGCATGTTGTTATTTCAGTATATCAATGCAAGCTGGACTCGCGCAGCCACGTTATGATGACAAATGCTTGAAAAAAGTGTTTCATTTTCTGGTAGTGTATTTTAGAGACTTGAACAGTTACCAATAAATACACAACACTGTCGAAGGGCATTTTCAGGGTAAACGTAGCAGCGGCTTTCGCTTAAGGTGACACTAAACATCCCGACTACATCAGGTTGTCTGCATGGATTTCATCGTGTTTCCTGCATGTTAATTGTGACCATGAGACTTTTCTTCCCGCCGGAAGTCTCATTTGATCTGTTTTGTCTTCTCTAGACATTCTTGCGTCTCTCTGTAACTAACCCAGGAGCCTGTACCTGTTGTTTTCTTTTTTCCCCTGCAATTAAAAGATGTCTAAGAAGCTCTCCCAGCGCTCTGCCCTGGAGCAGCCTGAAAACGATCAGCCTCCTAGCAAGTGTCAAGCGGATCATCCTGCAAACTCGGCCGCGGGACGTAGAAATAAGGCCGAATCGGTTCAAAGAAACGGAGACACCACGTCGTCGTCCCCAGAAAGCGAGAGCTTGAACGGAGATGGGAAGCGTGCTGGGAAAAGCCGCCGTCGCAGGAAAAGGTCGTCCAAACCGGAGAGTCCATGCGAGGCCGATCCGGCCGAGGGTAAAACTAAAAATGAAGAGAAGCGCGAGAAGGCGGCCAGGCAGCCGGCTGACCCCCGCACCGAGCTGAGCGGCCTGAAGTTCGAATGTGCCAACGTTTGGTTTGAGCGCAGCGTGTACGAGCGAGCCGAGAGCCTGTACCAGCGCTGGCTGGCCAGCTCCTCCAATGGAACCAGCCAGCCACTCACAACAGCCTCCGCGCCAGGAAAGAACCCTAAAGCTCCTCCGTCTTCTGGACCCGTGTGCGGCCATGCTGGCCCGTCCACGTGGGCGAACCCGACACCCTCTGAGCCCTTGTCACCTGTTCCAAACTCTCTGAACATTCCTTCCCAGCTCAACCACTCCAGCGTGGCCAGAACACCCGACGAAGGGTACCAGTCGGTAACCCTGACTCCCGCCACTCCCGTTCAGCAGGCAGTCGTCACGCCGACCAATCGGCAGTCCATCAATGGGCTGCCTCGCATCCCCGTGGAGCTGCTGCGAGACGTGTGGCTGGAAAAACCACTGTATGACCGGGCTGAAGCCGTGTTCTACCAGAATCTGTACGGCAACAACTCCTCCAAACGCTCCAGTTGTGCCTCCACCTCCAGAAGTAACGATCACCCTCAAAGCCTTGTCGAAGAAGAGGAGGAGGAGGAGGAGGAGGAAGAGGATGAAGTGACAGTGGGGGAAAAGTGGGTGGTGCCACACGGCAAAGCGGAAGTCTTCCACGCTCTGCTCCCCATTCAGGAAGAAGAGGAGCCGAACGAGACAGCTGAGAGGGAGGAGGCGTCCAGGGCGGGGGTTCTTTACTCTCTCCACCCCCACAGTGAACCGGTGTGGCTGGACAAGTGGCGCTACGACGCAGCCGAGCACCGTTTTCACAGTTTCAATGGGAGCGAAGCTGCTGCGGCAAAGAAAAAGAAAAGCCCCAGACCAGCGTCTTCCTCCAGTACCCCACCCAGGGACAAGTATGACCCAACTGGGAGAGTGGATCTACTTCAGATGTTTTGCTTTCATGATAATTTTCTTTCTTTTTTTTTTTTCCTTCGCCTTTTTGGTTCCATGAATGTGTGGGGAAAAGACGTCTTTTATTTTACTTTAATCCATTGTTTAGTTCTTTTTTGGTTTTTCCTGAATGGGTGTCCACATCACCATGTTTCATATGTGTATGATTATGTTGTTCACCTGTGAGCGGTGTAGACAGACATCAGCCTGTCCCTGTTCCATCTAAAGACATTTCTAGAGATTTTACATTCATAAAAAGTGATTCTTCTCCCTCCAGTTTCCTAAACTTGCGCTCACACTTCCCTCTCCTTCCCTGTGTTATCTGCTGTAGAACCATGACATCAGTGGACTTTCTGGCTCAGGAGAAGATCTGGTTCGACAAAGCTCGCTACGACCAGGCAGAAAGGTGCTTCTACGAGCGGATGAACGGGTCCTCGCAGGTCCCAGCACAGGGACAGGTAGCTGTCGCTTCGCTTCGCTCCCATTCCGACTGTCAGAGGAAGCGGATGAAATGTTCTGATGAATCCTTTGGTCTTTGAAGGACGTTGGTGCCAACACCATCCTGCAGGACATAGCTCGGGCCAGAGAGAACATCCAGAAGTCTTTAGCAGGGGTGAGCGTGTTCTCTGCTAATGTTGCCTCATGTTTCATGGTCAAATGTTCTTGAATTTCAGCTGAACTCTACAGAAAAGAGATTTTGCCGAGCAGGCGCTGCGGTTTGCCTTCTTCTCCGCCCTAAACTGTTCATTTAACTCTTCTCCGTTGCGTTTTCTTTTGCGGTTCCTATTCCCTCCTTCCACCTCCCAGTTGAGGGCTTCCCTGCGTCAGTCATCTGTGAAAGGACAGTCCCCGTTTGTAAGTGGCAGCCACCGAGTGTCCCCAGAAGCATCTTCACAGCCTTTGGATGGCTTCTAGATTCCGGCGCAGCTTTTTCTCACTTGTAGCTGCATCTGTGTGGCATGGTCACGTTTGGGGGTTCGCGTGGTTGAAAGCGTGCTGGCATGAGAAGAATCTTGTTCCGGTTCCTCACTACGTGGAAACGTTTGTTCTGCGCAGAGCGGCAGCAACTCGGCAGACCAGGGAGAACTCGTTTCCCGCATCAAGAGTTTAGAGTTGGAAAACCAAAGCTTGTACAAAGGTGTGTGCTCGTCTTAGGGTTGTCATTTCTCGTTAAATGTTAGACACAAAGTAGCCAGAGGTAATAAAAAACGCTGTAACTGTTTTCTTTGGGTTTGAAACTCACAATGTGGATCTTCTCTGCAGTGATTGACGACTTGAAGGCAGCACTTTCCAAACTGGAAGGTCGCGTGGCGGTCCTGGAGAAGCCTCCTGCAGCTGCTGGCCGGGCTGCCGCTCCAGCGGCTCCTTGCACCAACGTGAGCCGCGTCTTTGAGCGGTCGGCCATCGCCAGCCTTCACCTGTCAGCAGCTTGTGCTCTGGTTTGTGCAGGGGACGTCTGTCCCGCAGAAGAGTGCCCCAGCTAAAAAGGAGGAGGAAGAAGATGATGATGATGATTTTGACCCGTTTGGTAGTGATGACGACGAAGAGGCCGAGAAGATCAAAGAGCAGAGGTTGAAGGAGTATGCTGAGAAGAAAGCCAAGAAGCCCGCTCTCATCGCCAAGTCGTCCATCTTACTGGACGTCAAACCCGTAGGTTCTTCTCAAGATTCAGCCTGAAACAGGCGCACAGTTAACAGATTTCTATTCCGTTTTGGTTTCAGTGGGACGATGAAACCGACATGGCGAAGCTGGAGGAGTGTGTGCGCTCAGTTCAGGTAGACGGTCTGCTGTGGGGAACATCCAAACTGGTCCCGGTGGGATACGGCATCAAGAAGCTTCAGATCGCTTGTGTGGTGGAGGACGACAAGGTGGGGACGGACCTGCTGGAGGAAGAAATCACCAAGTTTGAGGATTACGTGAGTAGAACACGTTTACTAGTCTGGTCAAAACAAAATACTGTTGGAAAAACAAGCCTAGTCAGGTCCAATATTGGATTTCCCTCTGTTTCAGGTCCAGAGCGTAGATGTAGCCGCCTTCAACAAGATCTAACTTTGGCGTCTTTCTCTGCTGTTTTGCCTGTTTTCTCTGCTCGTCGTGTCAACGGTTAATAAATACAAACTCTTGCACTAACGCTGTTATATCCCATTATTAAACACACGTGTAGATCTAGTCTAAATGGTTTTCATCTAGTTTCAATGTGATCACGTGTAAAAAAAAAAAAGACAATCCTAACAGTATCTTTAAAACGACAACACCAGAGCTTTAAATATTATTTGACAGATAAACATTAATTGACAATAAATAATATGCACGATCACAATAAAAAAACCTCAATCGGTAGCCGCGATAAATAATTTACTCCATTTACTGCCACCAAAACACAAATCCAAATGTGGTAAAACTTTGAGGACAATGTGAGAAATGAGCCGAAAACGTTTTAAGTACAACAATTTTAAGGTGTACTTGGCTAAATTAGATATGCACCAGTTGAACACAACAGATTTTTATAGAATTAAACCAAACAAACAAACAAACAAACAAACAAAAACCTTTCTTTAGGTTTCCAGGTTTACTCACCTCCAACAGCTGGTGGGAAGAACCGGAAGTCTCGGATGTGGTTTAGCGCTGCTTATACTGCCACCTGCCGGCCACACACACCAACAGCACCGTTAGTACTTGCAATTAAAGAAATTCATAATTGAAATATTTTACTCCAAAAATCTATTTAAAAGCTTGTCTGAATGGAGTTTCTGTTTAAAAAACTAAGGCGATTTTTCCAGGGCTTATTAAATTTGCATTAAAGTCTAGGTTCCTTTGTAGAAAATGAATAAATGCATCAAATCGTTGCTGAATTACTCAACAGTGACCTGACATGTCTCAGTGCCTGAGAGTTAGATAAAGAAGTTAGATGAAGAAAACCCCTCATCCTGCACCCGTTTCCTTTTTTAAAATGGACACAGTTACAAACAAGAGGGCAGCAAATTTCACCGACAACTGGAGGTGGACAAGTATACACCAAGTAGAACAAACAGGAATGAATTAAACATGAGTGTAACACCCGAAGCAGATAAATCTGTTGTTCTAATGAGACTGAGTTAAAAAAAAAAAAACAAACCCCAAGAAGATTTTTGGAAGGTCTGATGTGAAAAAAAAAAAGCTGTAAAACAAAAACAGAAGATATAAAGGAAAAATATCACACGACGTGAAATTGAAAACTCAAGGCTATCTGTTGTAAATGGTTTTTAAAATGAAGATGACACTATAATAGTTATTGCATCCAAATTTTATAAAGATTAAAAAATGTACAGATCAAAAGCTACTGACATTTGTGGCACCCTTTCATTATACCTAAGTCCCAAACATTTCCAGAAAGGACAGAAAAAGGCTGACTTTAGGTTAACAATAAAATGTGCACTTCTGCATCCTTCATTTGTGGTTCAGGCCCAACATATTGACAAGATAAAATGACATATAAAAGAAAATAAATCATAATTCAAACTTTGAGGCAGCTACAGTAAATGACAGCAGGTCACAGGACATACAGTACATTCTACCACTTAAAATCCAAATGAATTAATTTCCTTCATTGTCAGAGTAAAACAATTTGCATATTCACAAATATTATACAAAGCAACAGACTTTGTCCATTAAATGTGCACAGTCATATTATTTCCACACAAAAAACAATAAAAATATAAAAATCTTTAAGGTTTCTTTATAAACTGTGCAGAAAATCAACAGTATTTATATAAAAGTATCATTATTTTTGCTAAACGGAAATAAGTAAAGCAGCTGATGTGGAGTGAGCGGCGACTGAGGGTCAAACACAAGCAGCTGCCTGTTGCTTTTGGTTCAGTTTGTGGCATTAAACATCTTCCACAATGCAAATGATAAATAAGGTTAAATGTATGAGTGAAGTAATGAAACAGCCTCAACTGCTGCAGGTTCGGCGGGTTTTTTCCTGGTGTTCAGGATATTTAAATGTGTGTGTGCGCGTGTGTGAGACATTCTTATCCTTCTGTGTCAGCATCCTGATGAAAGTCTCAGGAAACTCCTGCAAAGAGACTTAGAGAGGCCTCGATAAATCTGTGTGCATGTTCATCTGGAGGGAATCCAGAAAGGCTGCAGCCTGACCTTTGACCTCCGACAATGACGCACAGGCTGCTCTCCTTTAAAAATGAGCTTGTTAAAGCTCCCTAGTTTCTCACCTCACTTTCCTCTAGACCCGTCAGTTTTCTACATGCATTCTTCTCTTTTTCACAGCAGTCAGAAAAAACTGAAAATTGTAAATATTCAGGTTAACAGATGGAGCCAATCTGGTCAAAAACAACCAACAACAAAAATAAAACAAACAAAACAAAAAACCAACTAATAAACAGGCTCCAGATGTGGTAAAACAGCTGTTTGATATTCTATTCTGACTAGGCCGAGCGGATTTCCTCCCACAGCCTTTCCTTATATTCATTCAGCCACTACTTCATTTTCTACAATATAAACTTTTAATCTCTTCTCAGAAGCTCTTTGTAATCAATTTTTTCCCGTTTTTTTTGTTTTAATGTGGACCAACTGCAACAACAGCATAAATAACTGGCTCTTATGTTAAAAATGAAAAGCGAGTTGAATTAGAGCTGATTTATATCGTGATTGATAAAGCCTGATAAATGATTGTTAGATATAATGAGAAATCTCATTTTGAAGATGATGATTGTAGTATATCTGTGGTAACAGCAAACATTAAATACACTGGAATAATTTTATATAAAAAACTCGTAGATGCTTTTCTTTTTTCATTTTCTGTCAGTGAAAATTTCCTTTTACAAACTATAACAATGAGATGAAAAGTACAACTCAGAAATACGGTCAGTCAAAAAGGACTTTGGCACCCGGGCCTCCAGCTCACGTTCTCTAAAAGCTTTTAAACGAAGGTCAAAGGGTAAAAAGCACCGATCCATGAGTTGGTTGGTTCCCGGAGGCTGTCAGTGACCGTCGGATGTGCAGAAACCCTTCAGTCTGCAAGAGCCACGTGGAACCTGGTGACCTGTGACCTCCAGCTCTACTCGAAGGAGAGCAGGTCAGGATGGGGCTCCGACTCCTCTGCAGCAACGCCGTTGCCTTTGCTGCAGGGGGCGCCATTTCCCAGCAGCGCCTCCTCTCCCAGGCTGATGCGGCAGGGAGTTTTCCCCGAGCAGGGGGTGGAGGCCAGGCGGGAGTCCGACACCTTCACCCACACCTCCCCGGGTCTGTCTCTGGACTCCAGCGGAGGAGGCTCTTTGTGGATGAGATCTGGAACGGAGAGCTGCAGCTGGAGCTGAAGCGTCTCCTCACCTTCCTCACTTCCCCCATCCTCCACATCTCCGTCACTTCCTTCAGTGGTTCCGTCAACCTTTTCACTCTCTGCCATCTTCCTGCTCTTCTCCTCAGTTTGATCTCTTGCGCTCTCCTGCACCTCATTCTTCTCAGCGTCCTGCAGCACCTCCTCGCCATCCTTCTGCTCCTCTTCGGCGTTGGGAAGAGGAGAAGAGAAGGACGGGGGATCGGTGTGGTCAGGGGAGGAGACCACGGGGTCGGGCGATGACACCACAGGGTCAGATGAGATCATCATGTCCTGGGTGGTCTTCAAGGCCCGGGGAATGCGCTTCTTCCCCGATGGAGGAGGCGGATCAAGCCGAGGGAAGGAGTCAAAGGACATGTGGCTGGAAGAGAGGGAAAAGGAAGGCATGGGGTGATGGAGGGATGAATTTCACCTTTCTACAACATGCATTCAGCATCAGTTTCTTCACATTCTGATGGAATGTGAACATAGCGGAACCTTTGATGGCTTCTTGTAGAAAGCCTCCAGGCGTTCAGAACTTTTAGTCTAAAGTAATGGACAGTCAGTGAAACGTGACACTCATGAGGAAAAGAAGAAAGGAAACCAGGCAGAAAAGGAATAGAGCAGAGACGGGAAACGTTTCATTTCCAGGCAGCTCACAACTTTGGTGCGTTATTAATTATTCAAGACCACTTTTCACAGGAGCCCCACAAATTGTCCACCTTTTCTGACCCTGATCCTAATTAGCAGCAAAAGACGTCTCTCTTACCACAGTTCATTTCATATTTCTGGAGCCAATTTGTGGAAAAGCGGAATAGTTGGAAAAGTGTGCTCGTTCCTGCTCGTTCACATGAGACAGAGCTTTAATACCGATGGATCCAATTCTGTAGCGTAACTTTACAAAGTTTTTGTGTGTGTGTGTACACTGAGTGCACGTGTACCTGTTACTGGGGGTCTGGTTCGGCTGGTCCATGCAGCTCCACACGTCCACATTCTTGTTGACCTCAGTGACACCGATGTCCCCCAGGTGGGTGGTGTCTTTTCGTCTTAACAAGTCATTGACCTGAAATTAAAAAAATCCTCATTATTTAAAAGCAATTCTTTAAAACGATTCATAAAAAAAAATCCATATTCCTGCAACGTTAGTTTTTGATTATCTGGGAAAATGCAGAAAAGATTTCATGTTTCGCTACACTTAATGACACTAAGAATCCCCGAGGGGGCGCTGTTGCACATGCATGGTGTCTGTAGTGTGGCCGTCTAGTGGACACACGCGGAACTGCACCACGAACGGAGTTTAAATGTGAAACCTGCCACATCTGCTTGTTAAAATGCAAAAAAGAAGACATTTCAAAGACAGTTTTAGCACTGACCTTGGCACCGACAGCTTTGCCCAGATTAATGGCATTTTTAAGCCTCTGTTGTCCTCCGGAGGACGGCGAGTCAACAGAACTAGCCCCCAGGTGACTGACTGATGCGGCAGACCGTCGGGCTGAGGGCTGGCCTGCCCTGGAGGTCTGGGGACTCTGCTGCTGGGCAATGGAGTTCTCAAACATACTTTGATCAACTGTAGAAGAAAAAACAATGTAGGTGACTAAAACAGTGATTTTGGGGTTTACAAAGGCATGCAAAGACCCTTCATTCAACACAGCTGAGATCCTGACAATGGAAATAAAATGCAGATGGGAAATTAAAGGAGCACTCCACCATGGATTGCACGGAATCTGCAAAATTTCAGGTCTGTACCTCCCAAGATAAACAGAAAAAGAGCATTAAAGGATAAAAGGTATATTTTTTAGTGGAGTATTCCTTTAACACTGAGAGGCGCACTGATGTTACACCATCACAGGAGGAATAAAAACAATAAGATAAAATGCACAAAACACATAAAGGTGAAATAAATGCAATTTGCACTAGTCAGGAACAGAACTCATGCACATGAACCACAGCAGCACAAAAAACAACCAGAAATGACAGAAAGCAGCATAGCAAAACATCAGAGGGGACTTCCTGTGGATTTTAAACCACTGCAACAAATATCTTACCTCTTGTAAAGAAATGTTTCTCGGGAAAGCATTTGATGGAAAATAAAAGCATCAGGGTGACTCACATCTAAAAATACGGATTATCGGCTTATGTAAAATTAAAAAAAACAACAACAAACGGTCTCGGTCTGAAAAACAGCCAGTGTTAGGGATGAAAATATTCAATCTGTAACCCCGAGTTCTATTTATAGCACAAACCTTTCCAGAGATGTTTAAAAGCCACATTATCCTCAAACTAGAGGAAACGTGAACCGTTATTCTGACGCGACATTGATGCAGAGGCCATTCAGACAGAGACAGAGAGAGAAAGACACATATTTACTTTACAGCCTGCAGGAACTTAATCTTGATGGAACAGTGATTCAATAGTTACCGGAGAGGACGCAAAGCCAAAGCAGACAGAGTCTTCCACCCTGGCAATGATCCGTGTCTGTGGGCACGCCTTCAGACATGTCTCCACCCTGAGTCAAGGCCGGACCAACGCCACTCTGCTGACTCGGACGTTGTGGCTCGAGCCTAAACGCTAGTGTTCTCGTTCCACATACAAAGGACTTCATTTACATGCGTTTGTGGATTATTCCACCCGTCTTCCAAGGTCGAAGCGGGGCACCAAGGTCACCCGGTCGTCTCTCGATTAATAGTGACACATAAAACACGCTATTAGTTTAAACGTTGGATGGAATTTTGTAATGCAGTGGAGAGAACCTCGAAATGGAAAAATGTTCATATTACACGCAAAACGATACACTCTGGGAAACTGGCAAACACAAGATGTTTTTTCAAGCTGCACAAACTTCATATCTGAGAATGTCTCTGCCAGACTGGCTCCCTGAAGAGCTGTGACATCCCCTGTGTACCGCTCAACGAGAGTAAGCGAAACATCATTTACGTAATGGTCATAAAAAAAAATCTGCAAGTTTGACAGTTAAAAATAACGTCTAACATCTTTTTTTGGTTTCATATTCTTAATTCGCCCTAGTCAGCGCACGGCAACCACCTGCTGAGTGCAAACAGCGAGTGTGAACCTTGTACAAACAGAAAAAGGATCAGTTAACATGTAAAACACCAGGTAGCGTGTAACATGCAAATATCTCCTTTCCTCCAGCTCTCCGTCCCTCCCAGCTCTCGAACTCGTTTCAAATGACCACGGCGAGCACTCAGGCAGATGTTCCACACTCATCATTTTCTGTGTGCTGAATCAGAACTCAAGGCACTTCGCTCCAGAGATGACGCCATTTTCACTACACACAGACCGAAGCGTCTGATGTGAAGTCCCGTTTCCTCTCTCTTCCTTACAACAGGCACTTTGCTCAGCTCATCAGAACATTCCCAGCAGCGTCTTCCTTTCCCAGGGGACAACTTTACTGGCTCTCATATTCACTTCATTAGTTTCATAGATGTCAAACTGTGAACGTCCCTCCACAAACTGCTTACTAGGACGTCATGCTTGATATTTTTGAAAAATAAAATATACCTGAGTTTGAGAAATCAATATTAGGTTTTTTTGTAAATAGGTTTTTCAATTCTCCCACTCTCGGGTAATTTGTCAATAAAATTTCAGACTGTGATCCATTGATCTGTCAGATATATATATAAAAAAGCTGAGCAGGAGCGCCGCAGCAGCAGGAGGAGCCAGAATCAGCCGGAACGGTCACGCAATACCCGGCAACGCCAGGGAAACTGGGAAATCCACCCAAAAAAGGACAAGTCAAGATGAACCTCCGAGTGTGAACACGTCCGAGTGAAGCATGGCCCCCTTTGAAGCTGAAAGACGAATATTTTCTCTTTCAACTATCAAGAAAATGAAGCTTGTTGCAAACTTGGAAATTCAGGAGAAAACAGGAAAATCGCTGATGAGATCTCTGGACAGGAACGTGTATTTGAATGCAGGTGTATTCTGAAATTATAAAACATAAGCTATTCACTGCTGTTACTCAGCCGGTTTTATTTCTGCTTTTTCAAATGAGGCCAAAGCCAAAAGCTGCTTGTCAAAAAACATTAATTATGATTGTAATCACAATTCAATTAAATCCTATCTGATGGCAACAAAACAAGCTCTGCCAACCTAATTAATGACACGGTTTGCATCACTTTGTGTCACAAAAAAGGAAACTAAACTTAGGCCCTCGTCAGTTAATTTGCTTTAGCTTTATTATTAACGCATTTCAAGTTATCCATCTTTGTTAAAAGTCCCTAATGTTTTATATAAAATATAGTTTGCAAGTTTATATTAGGTTTTTATTAGAGTTGCCATAGTAACCGCTGGAGGCACTATTCAGCCAGTGGTTATTATTACATCAAACTAGTGTCATTTAAAATTAGATTTTTTTTTATTAGTTCTGACATTGAGCAGATTTTTTGAGGCGTAAAAATGTAATAAAGTGAGAATTTATAACACTGGCTACTTCTGAAGTGCAGCGCAGAGAGGCTCTGCTGACATTTGGAGACGTGAAAACAAAAGAATGAAATCAGGCCTGCGGAAGCACAAACGTCTCGGACAGACTCGGCGTTAACGGGCTTCTCAGCCACACAAATGCAATCCGATTACCCATGAACGCATCAGACTGAACGGCTGTTCGGGCTTAAAACGCTCCCGACTGGGACGCCAGGCTCCTTTTTCCTCTCCCCACAGATGTCATCTATTTCAATTACCATTACCGATGAGTTCTGCTGTCATTAGGTTTTGGTTTTAATTACGTGCTGGTAATTGGCTGGATCAGCCCTCACGTAGCCCCTCTGTGACTGCCGCTTGTGATTATGTGGGCTGGAATCAGCGATCAAAGCGCCAGAGCCTGAGCTTTGTTCTTAGCCGAGGGTGACCCACTTCCAGGACGAAACTGATGGCAAAAAGCGAGAGAGTGAGGCCGAAGGACGGATCTGCGGGGCGTCCACGGGTGGAACACTTTCTTCCTTCATTCTTTGGTGGAACAATGTTTAGGGCAGCAAATCAGAGCAAAACACTGAGAAAAAAAGAGCAACCTGACACACACACAAACACACACACTTGCTCACAAACACAGCAGTCAGCAAGCCTGACAGGAACATTAAAGTACAACACTCTGAGTGTGTGTGAATGCAAACACACAGATAAGAGGTGGGGCCGCTCTACTCCAGGTGGACACAATGTTCAAGATATTCGACACTTAAATGCAGGTCTCTGGCACCATTCTGTGTCCCCACACACACACACACACACACACACACACACACACACACACACACACAGGCCATTAAAAAAAGCTGCTTTTCCCTTTCAAACACTGTTTATGTTTTGGAAATATATCCGACTCATGTTAATGGCCGCGGGCAGCACTTTTAGAGCTCAGCAGGAAAACAAAGCAACCAAAGTGAAACAGCTTCATAAATAAGACCGCAAATGTGCAGAACAAGAACAAATGAGTTCCATGATTTTTGTATTTGCTTGTTAATTTTCATCCTGTGATTACTAAATTCATGAAAACACGTATTAATTAAGAAAATAATGAACAAAGACAATCCAATCAGGACATGAATGAAGTCCATTTCCGATCTGGTTTCCCAGCACGATCGAAAAGCTTTGGAATTTTAATGACTTATCTCCTGCCTTCCGTCTCCATCTTATCTGAAGGCTGCTCTTCATCCCTGCTTTCCTCTCAGGCATCACTTGCATTATATCTAATCTAATTAGTGGGATCTGTCTGGGATGTGAATGCACAGCACTTTTCACTCTGCGCTGGCTGGAATCACGAGCTTCTGTCCTGCTGAGTCTCCAAACCTGCTCACAGCATCGCCTCTAGTGGCTGTTGGCCGTTTTTGTCAATGTACTGATTATATTGAGGCCTCATAGACACTGAAGAATTTGAAAAACTGATTCACAAACAGCCGGGGGTGTAATGGCCATCTCCCCGACACCGAAACAGCCGAGCAGCTGTTACAGCAGTTAGCGTCATTTGTGCTGCCCGTAACAACAAGCTACTCTGAATATTCAACGATTTCTCTGCTCCGTCGCCTCGGTGACGCCGCCTCTGATGTCTCCATCGACTGTGAAGGTCAGATGGGAGGCGCTCTCCTGCTGCCTTGCTAACGCTAACAATTCACCTCTTGTTCTTGCATGACTTTGCAGACCCCGTTAGACACCTGAGGCTGTTTTGGGGAAAAAAACGAGGCTCAATTATGATGTTATTTCCCACATACTGAGAGGGAATAACGCTCAATGTAAATCTACAGAGATAACCTCAACAAGGGCCGACCACGAGGGCGGAGCACAACCAGACGTGTTTGGGTTCCGCCAGTCTCCTCAGTATCAAAGTCATCAGATCAATAATTCATTCATCCATTTGCCACCAGGCTGTCAGCCTGACCCCGAGGCTCCCCGGGGAGCGTCTGCCAGACACCAGCGCAAGTGTAGTCAGGAATGAAGCAGCAAGAGGAAACGAAGCAGCAGGAAACGAAGCAGGCATTCATTCCCGATTCCGCCCCTCTTCTCTTTGGGTCCGGCTGTGGCTCTTCTTTATCTTGCGCTACAAACTTTTTCAAAGATACTTGTAGGGCTTCGTCTGCAACAACAGAAAGCAGTATGTAGACATTTTAGATTAGAATTTGGATTTTCAGTCAAGTCAGAACTGAAGTTGAAACTCCCTTATTTATTTATTGAGTCAAAGCCAAAGAAGGAAGAAAATGTTACTTTCCAGGACTAGTTTAATGTGCTCTCCTGAGCCTCCTCTCTGGTTTTGGATCTTGGCTAAAGAGAGCACTTATGTATACAGAAATAAGAAATAATCCCTAATTTTTAGCTTTATTTTTAACAAGTAAAGTGAGTTATCTGTTTCCCATAGTGAGTTTTAATGCGACGCTTCAGAAAACCGTGAAAAATGATCAAAGCCACGGTGTCAGTTCACGCTCGCCTCACTGGGAGCTGCTCCCTTTAAGACGATGCTCAAATGCGTCTTTTTAAATTCAGCGAGCGTGTCTTCCGTTTGTCAGCTTCCTTTTGTCAAGACGGAGAAATGCAAAGAAAATGGGATGTGGCAGATCTGCTGCCACCAGCCGCGAGGCAGATCTGAGGCCTCCTCAGAGAGACTTGGCCCAACTTTGGAGAAGCAGCCCAAAGTTTAACGATGTGAGCCGAGATTCCCAATCCAGCCGTCGGTTGTTACAGACACGCTTTCAAGGTCCACAATCCTGCCCCCCCCCACCCTTCTGGTCGGGATGAGCTGGGGGTTTTCCAGTCAGTGATGTCAAAGATAAAATTGTTAAAATCATCCACCCCACAAGAGGGCGCTCTAGGTCTGAGATAACTACCAATATGTGCTACTCCTGTACCACTGAATAGTAATTTAGACATCAGGTGAAAGACAACAGCGAAAGACTGAACACAAATGTCCCCAAATGAAAATCCCCTTCATCCTGGGTGAAGAGGAGAATATTCTTCATGCTATCGTGTAGCCGAATAACTGATCATACCCGACACCTCTTTAGCCTGTTGTTCAATATTCTGTTATTATTATAACTTGCCTTTCCGAAACCAAATGTCCTTTGCATGTCTTGCATTTTTTAAAATACATTTCCCAAAAAGCCTAGAGTCCAGTGTCACTTATATCTAATTTTTTGCATTTTCTGACGGATGCGACTTTTACCCGAGAGCGACTTCTAGTCCGAAAAATTAGGTGATTAAAAGTGGAACCTGCTGCTTTTATTAGCAGCCAGCCTGACTTTCAGATTGTTCATAGGTCTGAGTCGTTGGCCGCTTTACACCTCCACACTTGATAAACGGAACTCCCGGTGGGGATCACTAGCCTTCAGCCTAGCCGCCAAGGTAAAGGTCGCTGACGGGCGCTCTGTAAGCACACAACATGAAGCCGCAGCAGATAAAGCTGCTCCAGGAGACAGTTTAGATATACACGTTTGACATTTTGCAGATGCCAGAGAAGGGCACTGGGTTTAAGGGATGACAAGAAAAAAAGGTTATGGGTGTACCTGAAATATAAACGATGTAAAAATGGAAGCGGCAAAACAGACTGGGAGAATTTACACCAGAGGTCAGAACAAAGTTGTCGAGAACAATCTACAGAGCAAAGAGGAAGTTTTTTAAAACAGTGAGAAGACTAGCAAAGAACCTAGCAAAGGTGTACTTGTTGGTTGTTATTCCTACTTTTATGGTAATGTGCCATTAGTGTCAGAAAATGGAGAAAACACTCTGGATTCTCTGGGCTTTAGTCTGTGTTTCTAGTTCAACTAAAGTCTGCAAAGATGTATCAGATCCAAACTTGAGCTGCTATCTCTCTCTCTCTTCCTGTGAAACGTGCTAAAATATCTTTTCCTAATAAATATGACATAAACATCACCCCATTGGGTCCCTCCAATCCTGCCACAGACCGAGAGGAGACTGAAAAGGACAATCGGTCAAAGTCAATGAACAGAATGGGTCCTGTCAGTAAAGTGAGAACATTAGCAGCAGGAGACCACTGGCAGCGATCAAGGACATAACTGGGTCTGCACAAATGGCCCCAACAGACCTCCGTCCTCAGAGGATGGAGCGCAGAAAAGGGCAGAGATGCTGTTGTTCCCCGTCAAACAGCACCGCTGTCCTTCTGCATGTAGAACTCCACAGTGCTGATGAATCCTCTGGAGCTACAGATGAAGCTTCAGGACATTAGCCTGGAACCTGAGGTCACCTCTTCTAACTTTCACCTAAACGGCTGTCACAAAGATGAACTGAGCAGAGTTAAAAGTGATAGAGGACAGAAGTGCCCCTCTGGACCTCCCTCGGATGGGTCCTATCAGGCTGGGAGCCCAACCAGAACTGGCCCGATGCTGCGTCAGACACCTTTGCCAAAACTCTGGCCTGTGGGCGCTGATATGGCAGACAAACTGGACAGAAAGGAGCAGAAAGAGAAGGAAAGGCTGCTTTTCTCTGTGAAACAAAACAATCACTTTAATGATGGATTGTGCTTGGCTGCCGCACACAACAAAGCAGCCGGGTTCTGGCTGCTGTCTGTGAGCCACCTCTGTTTCTGGCACCAGGGAAGCTGGTTTTTTTTTTCTTCCCTTGTTTATAATGAAAACAAAACAGTCCGACTAATCCCAGATTTACATACGGTACATCAGAACAAACATACGCGCGGGAGAGAGAGGGCTCCAAACATGTGACTAACCAGCCAACGAACACCACGGGCTGCCTGCAGAGGTCAAGGGCAAAGCAGCCGGAAAAGTTCTGTCAGGATGTAGAAAAGAGAAAAGGTGTAGATGCAGGAATTGGCGTCTTTGAACAAGGCAGGACTTTCATCTCCAAACAGGGACAAGGTTAAGGTCCCACCCTGGGTGTAAGTGCTGCGTGAGGTCGGAAGAGTCTCGTTATTTCCAGAAAGAGCTCCTCAGTCCCAGACTGCAGGTTCCTGCTCAGACAAACATCCCTCATCCACAGAAAGAAGAAAACAGCATCTGTCCTCGGTTCACAGTCCACAACCACGCCTTCCTGCTTGTGCAATAGGTTGTAATTTGTAAACAAAGGAATATGCATATTGGGTGAAGTGGTACGTGATGTATTGTGATTAGCTGTCCTACTTTTTGTTACAGCAAAATGATGGATTTTCATCACTTCAAAGTGCCACTACTTCATCAAAGTATATGGTAAAGACCATAATATACACACATAAGATGTATCTGACAAAAATATTTAAGGCATAACAACAAGGACATGAAAATGATGTACTAATGAGGTGTAATCAGAAATTTATCTGAAAACATCCATAATTTCGAAACAGTTTTGGGATGCTATTTCTGTGTATTTTCCAATAAAAGTGATTATTAGGTATTTTCTGTGGTTTTGACCATGATTTTCTGTAGAAAATTGCATTTCTATGTCAGATTTTGCAGGGTATTGGTCAGGTCATCATGGAAGCTTTTAGCTGCTGGTCCTGGTTGGATTTGCATTCAGGTGTGAAATCATAAGAGGACGTAAATAGAATTCACGTTGGACATTAAGAATATCAACAGCTGGGGACCACCCAGTTCAGCCGTCCTGCCTGAAGCGTCAAGTCTGTCCCTGCTCTGCTAGATAACTGTACAACAGCCACCCAGCCCAACAAACACACCCGTGTGTGTCTGACAGAGGTAAAACTTCTACGAGGTCATTTTACAAGAGAAGTTTGACGCGACAGGATAGAAACAGATCAAAGCTCTTGCGTTTGCTGGCGTCACACCACGATCTGGTCTCCCAGGCACTCGGGGGTTCCCTGCTTGTTCAGAGCGTTAAGCAGCCTCAGCGTTTCCTCATCCGTCCCCCAACCGAAGATCTCCATCTCCCCCTCCTCCTCCTCCTCCTCCTCGTCCCCCTCGTCCTCGTCCTCGTCGCTGGTGT
This sequence comes from Tetraodon nigroviridis, assembly GCA_000180735.1. Lineage (NCBI taxonomy): Eukaryota > Metazoa > Chordata > Actinopteri > Tetraodontiformes > Tetraodontidae > Tetraodon > Tetraodon nigroviridis. Next base: position 247,942 of record CAAE01014546.1, read on the forward strand.
CCGTGTTGGACTCGTATTCCGAGGCGATGCCTGACTCGCGGAACCTGGCGGACTCCAGGCAGCCCGCAGGTCTGAGGTTGCGGGATGTGGGCTGTTCCTTGGGCGGAGCCTCACATTTGCCCTCTGGCCTGCTAGACTTGAGCAGCGGTGGGGGAGAGGGGAGTCGAGGAGGCGGAGGTCCCTGCAGAAAACGGAAACTTTCCAGTTTGAGGAGACATTGGTCCCTACCTAAGGGGCTTCCCAGAGTCCCGTTGGAGGATGAAAAGACGTTGGTGTTCGGGTCGGAGGAGACCAGGGCGGAGAGGTTGACTGCTGACACCTCCGGTTTAGGTGTCGTAGGGTCACAGATGACTGCAGGAACAGTAGATCGGTATGTGATCTCCAACAAACTGTCCTGAGATCCCACTGTACAGAGGAGATAAATATTAAAAAAAGAGAGCAGCCAAAAATAAAATAAAAAAGTCTGATGCATAAATATCATATATGGATATCTTTAACATTTTTATTATGTTACTGGACTACACAACAGGAGAAAACTGGAGGAAGCTGTTAAGAAACTCTGCACAGCCTTCGAATGTTTGACTGAAAAGAGCGATAATAAATGCCACCCAAAACACCTCGGAGAAGATAAAGTTGCTCTCGCTGTAATCGCAAGGCTGGTATTTTAATCCCAGCTTCCCCTGAACTCAAGAGAAAGTGTCCTTAGGCAGCAAACGAAGGTGCTGTGATGATCAGGGTCTCACATGTGTGTGAGCAGAGCTGAAGTGGTGCTGACACAAACTGCTGTGAAACCAACCAGCGGCACAGATGAAAAAAGTGAAGATTGTTTCACCTTGACGTTATTATCGCTGGTTCCTGCAGTTGCTCAGTTTTTAATAGCAGCCTCTGTCTTATAAATGAAACAAAGGTTTCTGCTGAAAAGTTTAACAGGGTAAAAATACTCCTATGAAATGTTCCCTTCTGCAGGGAAACCAGGAAAAAGACAGTCCCAGGAAAATTAATGATGTTTCTTTTCATTTAGGGATTAGTAAGATGTGAGCTAGCATGACAAATCCCCAGAGTTTTACACTCACACACACATTTGGGATGGCAGTATCCCCGCAAAGGGGAAAAGCCCATTTGTGTGAAGCTGTTAAAATTTTTCACCACCAAGTTTCTAATATCCGTGCAGAGGTTCCACGGAGGAAATCGGGTCTGTGCTGAACTCAGAGAAACACCGGCCAGTGAAAAAGCCTCTTGCAGATTGATATATAAATAAATCTAGGAGGAGCTGACTGTGATTAAAGATGGAGAGGCGGGAGTTGATTCAGTCTCGCACCAGTACTGACTAATCCAACATTAAAGCTCCCTGATATCGCGTGTGAGCAGGAATCCGTCTGTTTCTGTGGTTCTGTCTGTTCAGTGGGCTATTTTTGAATGTGTTCCCTCTTTTTAACTGAGTCCAGAAACCCCAAAAGGCCTATGTCACTGCACCAAACAACTCAAACTGCTGGAGGAATCCCAAGAGCTTTCCCCAGGACACATTAAACACACAAGGGAACGCCGCACTGATAAAAGGTTTGGACCATCGGCCGTGTGACCTGGTCTCCAAGCCTCTGAAGCATCATTCTAAGAGAAACCCAGTCACATGCACCCCCCCCAGTCTCGTCCACTCACTGGAGTAGGGCCCAGACATCTTGGTCTCCAGCTCCTGAACCTGTTTAACCAGCAGGGAGATGTGCTGCAGCAGGTCTTTGTTCTGCAGCAGCAGCTGGTGGACTCGAGCCTGCGCCTCCAGTCGGGCCGTGGCCTCCGCGCTCAGCTGGTCCCTCAAAAGGTGGACCTGCAGGAGATGGCAGGTTCAGGGGAGAGCGATGGAAATGTTTAAATGCAGGAGTAAAAAAATCAAATACGTGAACAAACACACAGCAGGCAGGCTTTTACTGGAGGTTGGTGTGTGTTATTGGCTCGACACTGAGCCGCACACAAACAGGGCAGGCTGGTGTTCGCGCAAATGTCACCATATCCTTCGAAAATTGGATTATGTGTAATTATTATGTATCTTCATGTCAGAAGAAGTGTGCAAACAACCCTTTCGTACACTAACAGATCCAATATCGGTGAGATTTTCATTTCCTGAGGTGGGACTGTTGTGAGGAGGCACCGGTGTGAATGGCAGAGTTGAAGAAAAGGCTAGTTCAGTCGACGCCGTTGTTTCCTCTTCCTACTTTGTATGTGCAGCCTCATCAGTCCCCACCCGCCCCTCCCCACCCGCCCTCAGTGTTGATGAATGAAATAAAAATTCATCATTTCCCTCATCGCTCCTTCACCTCTTCCACCCGCCACGCTTAAAGGAAAGTGGTGATGATGACACTCATCTCCTTCCATTATCCTTGCACTTAGCAACAAATGGAGGTGATTTCACTGCGGTGTTGGGGGGTCTGGCTGCTGCCGTGGACCTCATTTGTAAAGACTAACTCGCCGATGACGAGTTTGGCTTCACAGCTGACAGCTTCTTAAATGGACTGATAGAAGGAGGCAGCGCGGCTTTGACAGATCCTGGTCTGCTGACAAATCAAGCAGCATATTAGCCACGCTAACATGGGTCATAGCGGGTCCTCGAGAGCAACTGTCACATCGGCCCTGATGCTGTCCACTCTAAGTGTTTTAGCAGTCACAAAAAGAGCTTTTCTACTAAAACGGGCGTCGTCGTGTCAAAGCTCAGATTTATGGATGACAGACACTGAGGCCCTTGGATGTGCTGCGTTGAGGCTGTTTGGACTAGCCCAGAGTGCTGAGCTGAACCAAAGCAGAGCTCTTCTTCGGCCGGTAACCGATGGAGAACCTTCTTTTGCAGGTGGTGCAAATGTGTTTCTCTGTAGTGGTACTCTGGGAAAAAACCTCCTGAGCTTTGGATTCCAGCCCTCTCGTCGGAACACAGGAATGAACCGAGACCTTCAAGTAATTGAAATGAATCCTTGAAAACGCCAATTAGTTTTCAACAACCCTCTGCCGATTTATGGCTGATCTGTTCAAAACAAACGCTCAAGGACAGTTTTCACGTCTTTGTAAATGTTCTGTCCTTACACACTGTTTGCCACAAGATTTGCGGCTGATCTAATAGAAACAGGTAAATCGTAGACACTAAATGGTAAAACGGTTTGAAATAACAGCAACTGCTTTTGAACCGAGACTGTGACCCAGCGACTCCGTTTGGCTTGTTTGTGAAGACGTTCTCTTCACACGGGATTACCGTCACCGCACCGCCTGCCCACGCCACGCCGCTTTGATGCTCAGCGCTTGAACCCCCTCCAACCCTTTTATCTAATGTTTCGAGCAATAAACGGAACCTTTCTGCTGGTGCAACGATAAGGAAGAAATGGAAATTCACTGGGGTGTGCTGGAGCAGCAAAGGTCTGAATCAGAGTTGGAGAACAATGAAAAATATCCACAAAAAAGAGAAAGTAAACCCAGAGGAGGAAACGAAGACTCAGGAAGAGGGATGTGACTGACAGCATTGTGTCATGGCCAGGAAATACAAGAAATAATGTTTTTCCTGACGCTGCCACAGACCCCTGTGTCTGAGATGACCCAGACCTAAAAAGGAGAAACATCTACTCAGATTCTTCGTGCCTGAAACAAAAGGCTCGAGCCGGAGCCAGAAAGGTGACTTTGTCCTTCACACGCGCACCTACACACAGATAATCTGTCTGACACACGTTATTAGGGCATCAGCAATGGAAACCTCCTCCTTCATCTTCAAACATGACGATCGTTTGACAAACGAATACATTTTTTTACTTGGTTTGACCTTCAGCGAAAGAAAGCTCTCCTCCCTCCTGGAGACGGTTTCACGTGGGAGGAAACTGGTCATGACGGTCAGAGAGAGACAGGTTTTTAAAAATATCTGTAATGAGAACAAACATTGCCTCCCTTTTCTTCTCTTTGGGAGCTAAATGTGATAAAAGATTGTATATTTATTAATCCACATAGAGTTTAAAATTAGTCATGAAGCCGAACAACGGTCTCATCAGAGAAACTCATCATCCTAAATTAAGTCTACTTTAAATTTATTTAGTATCTGTCAGGCTCAAGATTGATGAGGTCTTTACAGAAACCCGGAGCCCCGGGGACAAGAAACAGCTCAATAATTGCAGATTCACGAGCTCTTTATCCATGCTGCCAGAGCAAACGGTAGAAACAACCGTTTCATACAACCGAGCGGTTTGTTTACTCCAGTTCAAAAGCCCTAAAAACCATTTATCGTTTCATCTCTTTGTTTTGCCAGAACCTGTGAGGTTTGGAGCGATAACAGCAAGCCGAGCAGAACTTCACCATCACACTTTACACCAAATTCAACGCTGCGTTTCATTAAAACTTCAGCCGCGCGCCGAACAGGTACGAGATAGATTTCACTGGGGGATGGCGAGACATGTCAGCAGCAGACAGGGACGAAGACAAACATTCCTTGTTTGATGACTAACAGGAAAGATGACATTTTTCTGAGACTCGTGACACCAACTTCTGCTGGAGACTCTTCAGAAGTGTCAGAAGTAATTAGTGTGCTGTGTGGAGCAACTGTTGAAACGAGTTGGAAAGTCCTTGTGGAAGAGTTGAAAGGACTTGGAATCACCTCAGAAAGGCCCCTCCACCTAGCATGCTAACAGGTCCTCTCAAGAAGGTGGGGCCAAACATTATTTGGAGCTTCATCATCCATCTCTGGTCAGACCAATTTACAGCTCTTCTAAATATTTTCTCACTCGATAGTCCATCAAGCAGGATGGCTCTGTCAACCATTTTTAGCCCCATGACTGACCCAAACATCAGTGTGTGTAACATGGATGAAACAGTGTGTGAAGGTTACCTGGGCAACGGCCACTTGCGTCTGCTGCTGCTGCTGCTGGAGCTGCTGCTGCAGCAGCTGGATCTGGTGGTGGACCGACAGCGGGGCCCCTGGCGGCAGCGCGCCGGCCGCGGGGAGGAGCATCCGGGGACTGGACACCAGCAGAGACGCCTCCTCCGAAGCCTGGAGGAGTGACGGTTGAGATAATCAGCTTCAACTTCCAAATAAAGTTTGAGGACCCAAATAAACAGAACACGGAGCAATAAATAAAAAAAAAATGAATAAATTAAAGCTCTAATCAGAGCAGCAATCAGTATCAATGATATGCCACAGAGGACAAGCAGTCATCAAAACACACATCAGAATTTGGAATCGCTGATTAGACACACCAGCATGGAACGAGGATGCAAATCAGTTTGGAAACGGTCTGACAATAATGAGCTTAGGGAATCGCTTCTTCATCTAACACCATCAAGCAGGAGAACGGCTTCACAGCTTTGCTCTGCGTGTCCTCGCCAGCGTTCGGCTGACCTGGGCGTAGTTCTTCTTCCTGTTATGTAACACACACCGTAACTTTGACAAATCCTGAGTCTGTCCGGAGTCGGCTCAAAAAGCAAAGCGCTCATTTCATGCAGATGAGAAAACGTGCACTTTAACGGGCCCGCTGGGGCATCTGTCCGTGATGGCTGCACAGCTGGAGGAGCAGGAGTCTCCCTCCACTGCCAACAAACGCAGAAAATACACCCCCGGAATGCAGGTCTGACCATCGGAAACGAACCTTTTCACTGGCTGCGTCTTAAAACTGACCGATAATTATCTTTGTTCACAGAAACTAAACGTGTATCCTCCTGAAGAAATGAAAAAGTTGAATTTCTGCTTTGGCAACAGTAAATCTTTCAGACAGAAGGACGGGTAAGGGAGGAGGAAGGACAAATGAAAAGGAAAATGAATACATTTAGTTCTTGGCTTCTTAACCAGTGAGTTTGTCTCTGAAGTAACAAGAGAGGAAAGTTTTGGGATACAAACTCTTTAATTTGGCTATCTGCACACTGGAGCGCTGCAGCTGGAGTTTGGAGTCAGTTCTCACTTAATGAGCCACACACACGCTTCACACCTGAGCGTGAGAACCCAGCATGAGGTTGAGAAAAATAAGGGCAGGAGTAGATGGAGGGAAATTGAGCTGATGAATGATAAGCAGCAGAAGATAGATGGATAATAATACTAAATGCATCGTTTCATCATTTTGCATGAACAATGTTCAGGTTCTTCTGGGGACGTCCGTATTAATAGAACTGCAGTGAGAGCACAAACAGACAAAATGAATCTAAACGAATGCGATGCAGCGCCTAGGAGCACTCTCTTCCCCTGGGCTGAATGCTGTTTCTGACTGAATATCAGGCTAAAATTTGTCCCCTTGCTTTGACCTGCAGTTATGCCAACCCGGCGGGGCGATTTGCAAAAAAAAAAAAAAGAAGAAGCAAAAAACACTTTCAAAAAGTAAAAGGAAATTATTCTCTGGAGGTGCCAAGTGCTGGAAATTTCTCCTCAAAGATAATGAGCCAGAAAAGAACTGAAATATAAAAAAAAGATCTATAATGCTGTACTGAATGATGATTGCTGAATAATCAGACATTTAGAACCTTTTGCGCTTCAATAATTAAAAAAAGAAAAAAAGTACTTGTGAGCAGAGACAGAGATATCCATCACTTTCAGAAGTGATTATCGGGGTGATTATATGGCTGGCTGGCTGAAGAAATTAAAAAATGTAAAAGAGTAAGAGTGTTCATTTTTTAGTTTTTAGATGCATTCGGATACCAGGTACCGAATCTATGTCGAATGTTTTTATTGAGAACAAACGACATGCACACACACACAAGGTCCCGAATATGCAGACATGGCCGTGCTTCCTTTTTTACAGACAGTAATACGGAAAAAGGCGAACATCCAAAGCCACTCAAAGCCGATTCCGAAGGATTACAGACAAACATGAAATTCCTCATGATCACAGCTGCAGACTGGCCTGCCAAAGAGAAACTTCCACAACTACTCATTTATGTCTCCCCCGTCTGCATGCTAATGCAGGCTTTAGCGTGCGGCTGGACTACGCTTCACCTCCATAAATCACCTTCATTAGATTTATGGAGGTGTAGGAAGACACCAGGAGCAGAAAGCCGAGTCATCCAACGTGACCACCAGTCATCAGAACATCATTTGGTATGTTTGCCTTTCTCCATCCTTCTCAGGTCCAACAAAATCACCAGGATGTGGCCTCCAGACACAGCTTGTTAGGAAATATCTTCACCTGGGCAGCAAATTTCCGCCTGTGCTGTCTGATTATCTCAGCTTCCCTCATTGTGCTCTTCCTCAATTATTGCCGCTGTCCAAATTGTGTCAAATGTCACTCCTGTTTCCAAGGCTAATGGGCTGCCTCGTTAACCGCTAATGATGCCGTACGCCCACAGAGCTGCTTCCGCTCCTTTTCACCTCAACACTTTCAACGATTCAAGGTTTAGGTTGGGCTGGTTGTCCAAGGAATGAAGAACCCTGGTACCTGTGAATATCCTGCAATAAAAAATGTCTCTGAGCAAATTATGGGTGCAAAGTAGTTAATAGCTAATTAATATTTTAAGGACCCCTGATTTAAACAGGGAGTCTTGAGTTAGGCAGAGCTGCGTCTAAATCCACACACTTAAAATATATGTAGGTTTAATGGAGGATGAGAGTTACAACCCTAAAAATGTATTCATCTCCAGGTTTGAGGAGGGAAACGAAGTGTTAAAAACTGTCTGGAATCTTCACTGAGTCATGAAGAAACAGCACCAGTTGGAGGGGGAACATATTGAATTTAAATGCAAAACAAATTGAATGAATTGTGCAGTCTGGAAGAGAAAATATGTTCATCTATCCCTCAATTCAAGCATGATAAGAAAATATTTAGTTTGACTGTAATAAAAACAAAAAACTGGCACAGCGGTGAAAAAAAACAGGATTCCTTCCATGGAGAGTTCATCCTTTTTGAATCCGACACCACGATTCCAGGCCAGAACTGGCCCACTTTTAATGGCTGTGAATTTAAAAAGAAGGTCATTTTTGCTAAAGCTTAGTAGATATTCCACATATTTAAAACTATGATTCTTTTTAGTTAATTCTCTTAAAAGAAACACAGGATTGTTCGTCAAACTAAGAAAACCATGGGAGGGGGACCCATCTACGTCAGGTTAGAGCCCTACCTGCACTTTATATGTCAGAACCAGGCGAGGAGCACGGCTGATGGGAGAGGAAAGTGCTGTCAGTGGCGTAACTCCTGTAGGGCAACACTGATGGATCACAGTGTTTACACCGACACAACGGTCAAAGTCAGCCACGGGCAGAAGCTCTAAGAGGATTCACCAGCCTCGTGTGTGCAGACACGCACAGACACTACACACACAGCCTTGCATCTTTTAGGGGACCTATACGATGTGTAGTAGGAGTGGGAAGATGTAGATCCATTATTTACCTGGTGGAGATGTATTAAATAAGAGACAAAGGTGCCGATCGACCCCTTAACGCTTTCAGCAAAGAGAGGCCCATAACACAATACAGAGGCTGTAGCGCGTCTGCACAGGGTTTTATGAGCCAAAAATAGTCAACACTCCAGCAGAATGTCAAGCGGTTTGAAGCTATTTGCAACTGAAAAAGGTGGAGGAATTGTAAGCGTTTGTTAGTGCATCACTTCACCTGGAGACCAGACTGCAGCAGAGCTTAGATGGGGTAAACCTTGAGTGTCCTGACTCAACCCAAAGGCTACAAAGCTGGCGGCAGGATTTATGTGCACGCTACGAGTCCCCTGCGACCAGCCGGAGGCAGGAAGGTGGAGGGATTTGTCAGCTGAACAGGAACTGACAAGAAAAGACCATTCTTAAACACTCAAGTGCACATTTACCTTTAAAGAAAAGCTGCGCACAATCAAATCCTTCCACTCACACAACAGCCAAAAAAAAAAAAAAAAAGGAACAGAGATACCTGCATAAGGGGCTTCTGCTCGACTCTTTTCCAAAAGAGAAACCCAGATTCCGGACTAAACTTCTCTGGTTTTTGGAGATTAACCTTTGATTGAACAAAAGACTTCACCCAGAAGCTTTTTTACTGTGATATAAAGAACTTTTCAGTCAAATCAATTTAATTAACTCTCATAACCGACTTGAATAAGGCTGTTCTAAATTGCTTCTTTTAGGCAGCAGGTGAACTTTAATTGTGAAGATAAACGTGGAACATCTTGCACTGCGTATTGAGGATTTGCTGTAGACCGCTCCTGATCTGGAGATTCCATGCTTTCCTTTTGAATCGAGAGCTCTAATTAAAAGTTTAAAGATATTAAATGGGACCAACAGACTGTCATAACTCCTCCCCCTCCTCTTGTCATAACTGGTTTTAACTCCATAATTTACCCCCAATGGCGTCCTGGATGTTCTAAGTCTCCGTCTGCAAGCACGAAACTGAAGGCAGCAACATCCTCGCTGCTTTATTGTGGGGTCATTAGCTTTGGCTAATCCCATTTAGCTAACATGGATTAAATTTAATCAGGAGAATCAAGATTTTACCTACTGATTACGTGCAATGTTAATTTGTTCTAGCTGTAGTCTATTTGTAGAAAAGAGCTGAGATCGGGGAACCAAACTTGCAGAATCTTTTAGTGACAGCGTAAAAAAATAAAAATAAAAAAAGAACTCTTTCTCAGTGAATCAGGTTGCTGGTGCTGTAAGGCAGACTCAGGATGATAAAGGTCTGGCAGAGGCAAATCTGGCTTATGGAGCAACTTTCCACTAAAAGTTGGCAACCTTTCTGAGAGAAGACTGACTTCTGCCCTGTGATAAATCTGGTTCAGGCTTTTGATGTGGCGATCAATACATGATATCGAGTTCAGCAGCGAAACTCTGCAAAAAATTCTCCTGTATCTCACCCTGAACGTCCCAAAAAAAAAAATCCTCTCCATGTATTCCTCAGTCAGCAAACAAATTAGCAGTGATACGAAAAAAGCTTTTTCTTTTAGTTGAATGCTTCAGTCTGCATTCATGTCTGTCCAAGCTGTCACTGAAGGGCTTCTAGAAAGATGTTTTTTGTGTTTTCAACTGAGAATATCAAACATATGTGAGACAATTTTGGAGCACTCTTTGGTATGAAGGAGGTTCTGCATCAGTAAGCTTTTGATTTAGTTCATCAATCAATCAGTCAGACCACTGGGCCAATAAATGACTTTATGCGAAAGCTGTGGATGATGTGACTCCCTGCAAAAATGAACCTCACTGGCTGTCAGACTGGAGAAATTACATGAAAAGTGCTAAAATCAACCTCAGTCAAAAGTGATTAATATTATTTAAAATTAATCCAGAGAAAGGCTGATGTTTACAGACAGACGTTAGAGAGCCCCCGTTTGCCCACGACTCCCCCCTCTTCTAAAACATTCAGCTGGAACCATTTATGAATCACAGCCAAATTGATCGTGAGCCCAGAGAGAGTGTGTGAATAGTAAACATCAGCCCTTCCATCGCTGCCTCCATCAAAGATACACTCACACCCCTGCCTCCGGTAAATGCCACCGACCCTGGCAGCTGCTGGGGGGCGTCCTGGGGGCCCGGGCAGTATTTCAGCCTCGGCGGGGCAGAGAGCAGACTGCGAGTATCAAATCTCCAACTCGACGCGCTCCCACAAACCCAAACATCTCGGTCGCGGGGGCTGGCGGAACAGCTCGGGGAGCGCCGAGGCCGGAACGCCACCGGCTGCTTCTGAATAAACCCTCCAGTAGCTGTTTCCAAACACATGGAATTTTTGTTGGTCAGTAAACGCACCTTTTCTGCCACCCAATGGCCCTCATTTACGTGTATGGCAAAAAACTGTGCGCATGGCCATTTTCATGCCTAGTAAATCACATATTTTGTACAGATTAAAAAGTTAACAAATTTCACTAAATAAAATACTTAAATATGTCTGTTTTATACAGACATCAGGTGTTATCAGGTGTTTTGCTCCACCTGATAACATGGCTTTTCCTTCAATTTGTGTTTCTCATGTAGTTTTTTGGTGTAATTATTCCAAATTTTAAATCTCTTTTGCTGTTTTTTTCATTTTTTGGGTAACCTTTTCCATTTTGTCAAAGTAAATGTGTTCCGTTTCTTTTCTGCCGTCGTTCTCCAGACTGCGTCTTTCTGGCTCACCAGTTTTATTGCTCCCAAACAGGCCTTCTTGTTTAACCTCCACCTCAGACTCAAGGGAATCAACTTCCAGCTGGAAAAAAATGGTTCTTTTTCAGGTTTCTCCTGAATGATAATGTGAAAAATGTGTCAGTTCTGACACATGTGACAGTAAAACATTTTAGCAGATGAGCGACCCCTTGTCGAACAAATACACAAAAACACACATTGAGAAGAGCTCACTTTGCTTTCTGCGTGATTTGGCCCAGTGGTGTTGGCCGTGGCGTCGAGATCCCGTCACTCCCTCCGGTTGGAGTCCCGACTCCCTCCCGCTGTCGGGACCCTGGCTGACCTTCCCTCCCGCATCCGATATCCCGTCCTCCTCCGGTGACCGACACCGTCTTCTCTCCACCTGTTGGCTGGCGATCTGAACCCGAGGAGAGTACATATACATACAGGTGGATAAACACGCACGCCTGCACACACACACATGGGCATGAGCATGTACGCACACATACACACATGGGTGGACACACACAAACGCAACAAAGTGAGAAACACAGCCAGTAAAATCCTTGCATGTAGCTAAAATGTTGCATGCATAGGAGGCAAAAGAGGGGAAAGATCCATTTATATAACCTTTTATAAATAGATCCTGAGGAGTTCATATGTAAAGATGATATTTTTTCTCTCTATATATCCTCTACATAGAACGGCATTTGAAACCAGGGAACATGCCTGCACTAAAAATATATACACTTGAAGCCAGTGAAGGCAGGCTCGCATAAATGAGTTACAATATTTCGACCCAGAATAGAAGAGTAGAACTCAGATTTACACATGGAGACCTTAAAAACTCTAAAAATACTCAGTCAAAGTAGAGATTCACATCACTTCTAATGTATATTAGTCTATAAATAGGAAAATATCACTCAAACTGGGCTGCTCTTTCTCTGGTGTTAAAGTATTTTGCAGTCTTGTGGATCAATAGAATACACAGAAAAAGAGAATCCACATTTGGAGCTTGTATTACCAGAATGAAATCTGCCTAAACGAGTTTGTTATGAGTTTTTCCCCCCTGATCAGCACATTAATATTTCAGAAACTGCTGAGAGTCTGAAAGCAAATGTCCTGGAGGTTTTTAGTTCAAGGCTCAGTGGTTTTGTTTTGTACCCTGCTAATGTGGACTGTCATTCTTTTCTGCTGATGAGCTTTTGCAACATTCTGTTAGCTTGCAAACACAACGAGACTCTTCACTCTCTGAACTTCTGAAACGCTGCATTTGCAGCACTGGCCTCCCACGATGTATCCTTCTCTCCTGGTGTCCTTACTTTTCACCCGCTGCTCCATCCTCTCTGATACACATTTCTTTCTGTCCTTCACAATGCATTTTTATCCGCCCTTTCTTCCTCTCACCCTCCATTGTCCACTCTCGCTCCAGCTCGGTTCCTCTAATCCACAGCCTTCCAGCCTCCTCTGCTCTCTCCTTTTATTGCCATGATAATTAGTTCTTGAGATAAGCTGGCTGGTTGTGCACACAGCTCTTGTGATGCTCAACACACCGTGACGGAGTGTGTGTATGGGCACAAGTCTGTATCTGTGTGAGGTCCTTTCTCTGTGTGAGTGTAAAGCGGGTGATCTCGGGGCTCATCAGCATGTAAAAGAGAACTCCTGAGAAGAGCCAGGAGGTGGCTGCGGTGATAAAGTCCGCCGCTCCCAGATCGGTTTGACCGGCTGTGATGACTGCCTGGATGGTCCTTAAAGAGCCTTGCTGAGGTGAGACTGACCCCACTAAAGCGCAGCGGGCCCCTGGGCTGCAGCTCACTTCATCCCAGCCAGCAGATAGTCAGCCAGCAGTTGTGCGATGTCCCTATTTTTAAGGTCGCATGCGTGAAAATCCCAATCCATCTGCCAACGGCTGGGACGCGGTTCCGTCAATGAAAATCTGATTTGTACCATCTCAAAAAAATCATTGGGTTGCTAAAGAAATCCTAAATATATTTACATTTCCCTCATTCATTTTATCGCCACGCTCTCCAGTTGGATGTGTGAGGCGAAATCGGTTCTCCTTGCCACGATCTGCTGTATTAGATGCGGGAAAATTATTGACATGTCAGCTTGGAGCCCCCTAAATGCAGCGTGATGCATTCAAGCGACACAGTTTTTACAAACTAAGTGGATTTTTTTTTGTGACTGGAGATTAGCTGGAGGCAGAGGGGGCCAACCAAAACAAGGCAGCTAACGTGAGCTGTCACAGGAAGTTGGATTCTTTTGGTGACGACTGCCTCCAGTTATCTCGTGCACTCACGAAACCATCACAGGGCCCTAAAACTGCAAAAGGGCTTCGCTTTAAATGTAGAACGCTACACTTGACTTTTGTGAGGTAATGATTGAAGTAACCAAGCGGAGGTGTGTGTAAAACCTCCGAAAGACCAGAAAGGCCCCGAGTGACTCTTCAGATGCAGCTTTAAAAATCTAGATTCTGACGGATAATTTGTTTTTTTGTGAGCAACTGGTGCCTGATGCATCTTTGACTTGAAGAACTTCTTTACTCTCACACCTGACATCATGTCCGCTCGCACATCTACATGGATATCTAATTTTAGCTGGGTGTACAGTTTGTCCTTAGTGTCACATTAGTGCTGCTTGCACTTAAGAGTGTGACGTGACATTCAAAGAGGGTGTGTTGGGGTAGATTACCGCGCAGCTTTTCGTCAGCTCTATTTCATCAGGCTTTTTCTGTGTTTTACCTGCCTTTTGTTGTTCAACACGCAGCACTGCAACGGGAAATGCAATTTTCTGCTATTTTTCCCCTGGATTCTCTGAAGTCAGAATCCAGAAGTCAGCAGAGCTTAACGATGTTGGATAATCGAGCCAGTTTCACAAACGCGTGTTTTCAGACAGCAGCCCGACGGGACGGCTGCACGGCTGCGGCTGCAGGCAGCTGAGTCTGTGTACCTTTGGCAGAGGAATCGTTGCCGTTCTTCTCGCTGCCGCAGTCCTCTTGTCCGTCTGCATTCTGCTGCGCGTGCTGCAGACTCAGCTTGTGACAAACCTCGAAGGCCTGGCCCACAGTCCGAACGATGCGCATGGCCTGACTCTGGCAAAGCAAGGAAAACAGAGAAAAACTCATTTATTCTCTAAATATTATACTAAATATAATCATTTTTCTTGGAAATATTAGGTTTCTGGTGGCGACACTTTTATATTCTACATTTTTATAAACTTGAAGAGTCAAATTCCTATTCATGAGTCACTGAATATCAACGATGCGGTGCCTCTCTGGAATTTTTAATTCGGAGTAATTTTCTATTCTTTATTAAAAACAAACTTTCTCAACTTTTCCTCGTTTCTCCATTAACACTGTTCAAAGTTCCAGCCAACAGTCGATAAACTCTCTTCTCATATTTTGGACATTGAGGCTACGACCTGTGTTTGTCAGAGAGCGAATCACAGAACAGATAACGATGCAAGCAAACACACATTTGAGCGCAGCACAGATTGTTAAAGGAACTAATCTCCAGTCTATGCTGCGCCTTTGCATCTGACTTCAGTTCAACCTTAAATAGTCTGGTGATGATGACGTTGGCTCATCAGTCACTGATGACTCGGGTGAGATGAAGAGCACTCCTTTGTTGCCTCAAATTCAAGCTGGAAAACTGGAAACATGACTAAAGATGAATGAATTAAAGACTCAATTCTTCCTTATAACACATCCTTTAGAGTCACTTTATGAGTCTTAAAAGGAAGAAGATGCCTGCTGTTCTTCTGTTGTGTCATACTTCGCTCCCTCTTTAGAAAAAAGAAATGTCAAGTAAAAAAAGTTCAACCCTGATTCGTCTCCGTGCTTTCAGCTTTTCAGATGAAGTGAAAATGGAAGTGTTATCGTTTCCCTTAGGCAGAAGTAAGCGAAACCATCTCAGAGTGCTGCAACAACCCCGACTGGTCTGCCTCGTCGCGGCTCTGAGGTACAGAAGAAGCTCACACACACCCGCTCATACAACCACCCGCACAAAAACGAGCAGAACCGATGCAGCGTGGAAGGAAAAGCCAGAAGAGAGTCAACACTGCCAAAGGACAAAATCCCTCCTTGTCCCAGATATGGAGTCTGGAGCAGCGTCATGTTTAATCCCTCAGTGTTCCAGTGGTGCACATTCCAGAACCAGTCACGAACATCCTGCGACTGCTGGAAGTTGATTACTCATCACCATCGTTGAAGGCATAAATTACGGGACAAAGTTTTTTGTTTTGGACTCCTGTTTGCTGGTAGGTTCCATTCTGGCACTAAACACACACAAAGTTCACGACTAATCATATTTATGAGTGAAAGTAACGACATTATTATCATTATAGGCTATCATTGGCGAATCATTGCTCTGTGGAACCTAATCAGACAGCACCTGCCTCACTAAATCAGTGATTAAATGCTCCCGGTCGGCGTGACAAGACCCGTATTCATCACACCCCTATGTTGTGATAGATGACAGACTGTCCACCCCCAGAGTGGACCACAATGTCCTGACTCTTTAATTTGGACTTAGGTGTAGCATCTTTGCTAGCAGTAACAGCTTCCAGCTTACTTGGGTTTGATGCCACAAAAGTCGAGTCAAATCAAGACTCCACCCTGCTAATAAATAATAAACTGTTATTGGAAAATAGACAGAAAACATTATTAACAGCATGGGATGAAAACAGAAATAAAGATAAAGGAGCGACTGACATTATAGAACATGAAGAAGAAACAGAGAGACTACTGTCTAAACCTATTTTAGCTCTGACATCTGTGTTTGGCCTTTTCACATTCTCTAGTCTACTCCAAAGTATTAATATCCTAAAAACAGGACAAGGCAGTTTGTTCTACTGGAGCAGAGCAGAGATAAGAAAGATGATCATCAGAAGAGGAAATCACATTTGCGTCTGCACCTAACACGTAAAGTAAAGAATCCAAAGACTCTTTTGTATGTTTAACCTTGAACCTCTTTGAAAACTGTCTGCTTTTCATAATAAGTCTGTTTATCTTTAATCTGTGGAACCTATAAAATTTTAAAACATTTAGTTTTAATAAAGAATTATGAATTAAATCACAACGTTGGCCTAAGACAGGCATGGGCAAACTACGGCCCGGGGGCCACATGTGGCCCGTTAAACGTTTTAATCCGGCCCGCCGAACTTGAAAAAATTAAATGACAGTAATTTAAAAAAGGCACATTTTATTCATTTGATTTTCAGTGTTTTGAGACTCATTCCAAAGTCAGATATTTTGTTCTAATGTTTTTCTTCATTTTCATTTGAAATTAAATCACATGTTTTCTCCATATCCCAAAATGTGTATTTTTTCTCCAATGAGGTGGGGTACCAAAGCACTCCATCCATCTGCTCCTGGTCCGGCCCCTTTGTCAAATGTTAGAACCCATTGTGGCCCACGGATCAAAACGTTTGCCCTCCCCTGGGCTAAGACCTCATTTTATTCTACCAATCCTCCTAAAATGCTTTGTCTTCACATTTTCTTCTGCGTTTATCAGCTAAGATAGCATCAACCATCAGTAATTCCTGCTTCTTCTACCTCTTGTTTCCACCCCACACTCAGCTATGAGTCATTCCCAGAGGCAGGAATAAAGGTGACGAGTGTAGATGTTGGCGCTATTGTAGACGATGAAAACAGCAAAGGATCGAGCTCCCCTGACAATGATGGATGTGAGGACAGAACACAGCTCCAAACTGTGCGAGACCTCATTTCTGTGCAGTCTTTTATCCAGTTTGTCCTTTTGAAGTTTCAATTTAATCACAGTCACAGGATGAGGACGTGAGGTTCTGCAGCCTCAGAGCCGATAACCTGGAGACCTGTGGGGACTTAGATCTTCTGATTGGGTTAATGGCATTTCTAAGGAACTTCGATTGAAAAAAAATACAATTATTTTTAATAAAACTCCAGCCCCTCAGGTGGCAGACTGGCATATGTCAGACTATCTCCCTAATTTGCAGAGTTTTTTAGATTTAAGAACCACAGAGATGGAAACTGGTGAGTTGGTTCCACTTGAATCTGCCACTTCCTCAAGGTGAGATCACTCCGAAATTCAAACTATTCAATTTTGTGTGTGTGTGTGTGTGTGTGTGTGTGTGTGTGTGTGTGTGTGTGTTGCATGCAGTCAGGGATTCTGGGGGACAGTGAAAGCACCACTGAACCGTGGTGGTTTATCTGGGATAAATTATGTACCATGAAAAAAACACGCTGCAGGATTCCAGCTCTATGACAGCCTGCATATGAGAGAAGAGAGGAGGAGGAGGAGGAAGAAGAACGAGGCAGGGTGGGTTTATTTATGCAGCAGAGCTGACGCCGAAGAGCAGAAATGAGAGCATGAGAAAGTGAGCTCTTCACAGAGCGGACGACAGACGTCCAACTCCACTTGCGTTTGTTTCCTTGCAGCAGGTTACCCAGGCTCAGTCCCGTCAGCTTCCAGGATCTATGCTCGGAGCAGCAGCGTGGATGCAGATCACACATGCTGATTCAATGTGACGGAGAAGACGAGATGGAAAACGCTGCTGCAGTGCTTAGCACAGTCACCTCGTATAAGGTTCTGGGTTTGATTCCTGTCAGATGGGCAACACTGGACCCCCTGAAGCAGCATAACGAGATTAATAGTTTCATCCCACTCAGATGCAGACAAAGCCGGGGTCGGATCTACAAATCTAACTTTACCTTCATCTGTTTTCTTTAACATCAGGAAAAGAAAACGAGTATTATTGAATTCTGTCATCCAGTGCCTCGTGTTCAATATTCCAAAGCACAGACACATGAAATATGTATAATTAACATGCTCAACTGTGACTTATTTACATCCCTGCAGCCCTGACTACTGAAGGAGTGAATTAATTTGAGCATGCACAAGAGAGAAAAGACGGATGGATCATTTCAATGAGGTAGGGATATTCTATGTGAAGTGCTTAAGGCTCATTAAATCCTGTCTAAACCGAGCTGTCGAGAATGCTGTGAGTTCTTATCTTTGAAGAGCCAAAACTGTCCACATGCATTCACATATTGGCAATTCCTTCAGTGATGAAATATTGACTCGTCTTTTTCCAGAGCGATGCTTCACCCTCTGGATCTCTATTAAAAAACTCTCTCTCTTTGTGTACAATGGAATTTTTCTTTTAGGGCTGGATTGCGTCACGCTTGGACTGATCCAAATAAAACTTTGGATTCAAAGCTTCTTTCTTGTTTGGGTCATTAAACCAATTTGAATAAATTCCAAGATTTTCAGGGAGAAAAAGTGAACTTTTTTTTTTGCATTTTATTTTGAGAATCAAGGTCATTGAAATGATAATTACTACCAAAGACGGTACAAACCCTGGGATGGAGGCGAGGACACTGACAGCAGATGGACGGAGGGCATCTGTTCACCAAGGGACTCGGCCCCATTAACCTTTGACCCTGTGTCCATAACTCACTATGTCATCCAGCTGGAGGAGCTAGTGGTCTCCAAATATTACACCAGAATTGACCAACAGCAAAAACAGGTGTCCATTACCTGCTCGTAAGAGTTAGTCAGAAGCAGATAATCTTCATAATTGGAAGCTGACCTACTAAAGTTGCTTCAGGTGTGGTAATTGTTACTTTATTTATTGTTAGTAAAGTGAATGTTGGACTTCAAGTTTCCGTTACCTGATATCATCTACAAGAGCCTTATTTTTAAAGATTGAAGAGGATCACTTGTGCTATTTCACCTGTAAAAAAAAAAAAAAAAGGGAGCACTTGGCATCTGTTCTTATCCTTTCGGCTTCTTACTTGAATATCATTTTTTGAGAGCACCAGATCATTTTGGTTTTTTAAAACAGAGAAATACACCTAAAACTACAGATGGATGATCTGGATCTGGAAAACGTTTGTTGCACTGAAAGGCATTAATATTATCTCACTGGATGAAGGCTTTTTCTGATGTGCGCTGGCCTTGTTCAAGATCGCTGGAACTACCGGAGGTCAGTCGTTCATTATGCTCCCGCAACAGGATGAGTTCGAATGGGACACACACACACACACACACACACACACACACACACACACACACACACACACACACACACACACACACACTTTGAGCATTTTTATGGCTCTGAGATTTAAAGCAGGGCTGCTCGTTCACTGCAGGCAGTTATTAGGAACATAAAGTCTGTCTAATCTTCTACTTTATCATCATCGCAGAAGGTTGAAACAAAAGAAAACAAGTCTCTCGGTGCATCTGTGAGATGTGTGAACTATGAAACATTTTGATTTACTGCAAAAAATATTTAAAAAATTCGCACTGTGGCTAACTTCATCCAACATTATCGGCGGTGCAGGTCTGAGAGGTCATCGCCTCACCGTTTCCGCCTGTTTTCAGCTGCATGGTTTGGTTGCATTCACTGTAAATTTCCTGCCTTGAGTCCTTTGATTCTTACATCAAATAAACATTAATAGTAGCCTTGTACACCACCCAGGCCCTATCAAAGTAACAGATAAGAGATCACAACAACAAATAAACAAGAAAATTCCAGAGAAATGCTGACAGTGTGCCAGGTCTGAAGGTTGCAAGCAATTCATGCAGGCGGAAAACAAAAAGAAAAGAAAAAAGAAGCCATTAACAGAAACTGAAAAACACCCTTTCAATTTGTTTGATTAAAACTAACAACATCAGGACGGGGCCTGGATCCCAGCTGCCTCCGCTGACATGATTTACATGTCTGACAAAAGCCGTGAAAAGAGGAGACTGATGCAGTTCGCTGCGTCAGAGACTCGCAGAGATAAAGAAATGCAGACACTGATGGAACCCAAAGCAGAGCCGATCGCCCCGCTGCAGCCAGCCTGCAGGCGAACAGCCTCCCGCAAGCACATGTGGCAGGTAAAGCTGCCACATTCCACTTCTGTCTTACAGAGACCGGAGCTGATTAATAAGCTGCAAAAGTAAAACAAAAGCCAACGTGAAACAGATAAAAATAGAAACATTCACGCAGACGCCACAGACATTACAAGGACTGTGTTTCATTTTTTTAGGACATCTGTTTCATCCAGGCTCAGACGAGGGAGCAGAAACACACAATTATCTTCTGTCCTCCGTTCCCAAGGATCACTGGTCCTGATAAGATGGCATGTATGGGTGGAGTGTGTGTGTGTGTGTGTGTGTGTGTGTGTGTGTGTGTGGGGGTGGGTCTGTCTCCAAGTGATAGTCAGACACTGTTTCACCCCGCTAGACCCTGGAACTCAGAATCAAACCCAATAAACGAATGCGAAAAGCTGAGCTCATAGTTTCTGTCACACTGCCATCTCTGACATGTTCAACACAGCTCTCCAACAACACATCTGCCTCCGGCGGACGTCCACATTGGTATTCAGGCCTCAACAATGAGAGGCCTGTAGTTGCAGGACGACTTATTGCCCTGCGACAGGCGCGTGCCTCTTTATTGGAGGTTGTCAGGTTGGCTCAGACGGCAACATAATTTAGGAGAGGAGGAGGACTCAGTGAAAGCTGTGCAACCAGAATGTGGAGGTTGGTGGATTGGAACATTTAAGGGCTGCTGCTTCCCTTTTTCTACCTGTAAAATGTTTTCACTGGTGGGTGGGTGACATAAACAGATTCACTGACACAAAATAATCTCAAATTTTTCACAGATGCGGATGGTTTTTTTTTTTTGGATGGTCCTAAACACTGCTCCTCGCCTTACCTTCTTCTTGGACTTGAAGACGTTGCAGCGGAAGACATTGCTCTGTCCATCTCTGGCGATGTAGCTGAAAATCTTCAGATCTTGAGAGTCATGAGACACGTAGAATATCCTAAAAAAAGAAATTAAATAGATCAGAAATGGGAGGAAAAGATAGCAAGTCTAAAACACAAAGCACAACGACTTGAAATGGGAGGCAGCAGCAGGCAGCACGTCAAGAAGTGAACTTTACCAAAAGACGGAAAACACAATTCCAGTGTGTGGGGGCAAAAGTACTGCAAATAAAAACATCCTGTGTGACTGAAGCTGCAGGGGAATTTATGTCTGAAACAACAAGCGTGCTCACACTGCGTGCAACAGCGAAGAGCAGAAAATTTCCCGCCAGGCAGGTGTGGAGAAAGAAATAAGCTACAAGAGTCAAAGTACACAGAGAGCCGCAGGAGGGAGAACATTGCATAAGCGTTAAAATGAACCGCACTCCTAATGATGAAAGAGCAGCTGGAGGAGAGTTGTCTGCAGCAGAAAACCCGGTGACAAGTGATGGAAAACAAAAACCAAAACCAAAAATCTAGATCAAGATTCTGCAGAGAGAAAGACCTGTTCGATCCTAAAATAAGAAAATGTGTGTTTACTCTGTTACATGTGAGTGGAATCAGGCACTCCTTTTTACTGGCAACATTGCTTTCCACAACAGGAGGAAGAAAAACACTTTTGAAGCATGAAACCACCTCATCAGACTGGCCTCTGACCTCCCCTTTCCTTGAGATTTTAACAAACCTGCATGAAAACCTGGACCATTAGCTTCACCACCTGGACCATTAGAAACCAGAACATTCGTTTAAATCAAATCTGATGCTACTTTGCTGGCTCACTTGTCAGCGTAGCAGAGTAAGACAGTATTTAACAACGGCCTACCCCTAACGAGGAACTTAGGGAAGCACAAAGGTCAGGCAGAAGCCTGCTGTGTCCAGAGTCGGTCCATTATCTGCACAGCAGGCATCCGTTCGGGCTGCAGCGGTGCGTTTGGACGGCCCTGTGATGGAACAGCCATCATATGGAAGTCCTGACACACACTTGCGTGGTTGTGGAATCAGAACCCAAAGGGACTGTGATGTGGGCAGTGAAGCCCCTGGACAGCAGGAGGTTGTTTTAAAGCTATAACCTACAGATTAGCATCAATAGAAGAGTAATTTGCAGCAACAGCAGCAGTTTTCTGCATTGGCTCACCCAAAAACAGCAGTGAAGCGTCTTTACCACTGGAGACAAAGTCACTTTGGTTTTCCTCCAATCAGATATTATCACATTTGATGAAGACTACCACATGCAGCGACGTAAATCTGACATTAACCTTGTTTACATACTGTGAATACATTAATCAAAGCGCAGTTAGACAACAAGCCTAAAATTTACAGTAGTTAGAGGAAGTATGAGAAACCTAATCATATAATTAGTGCTGTAATGAAGTGACCTGGAGGCAAACTGAAGGCAATTTATCACAGAATGACGTGTGTGTGTGTGTGTGTGTGTGTGTGTGTGTGTGTGTAGTAGAAACAGGGGACTGTTTCTATTCTAACCTGACATTTCTATGGTATTTGTTTGGGTGTTTTTGTGCTAATAACTAAGTCTGGTGGCCTGTCTGTGTTGACCTGATGACTATTGAAATGCCAGTCAGGTATAACAGAAGGAAAGAGAGAAAGAGAGGAAGAAAACCACAAAAAGACTAAGAAGAAGGTCAGCCATTAGGCTCAAAGTTAAACAGTTCATTTTTCTAACTCCCGATTTTGATTCACTTGCTTTATTTAAAATCTGATTAACTGAGGATGGAACAAGAGGATAAAACTGCAGCACTTTTACACTTTGATTTGGTTTGAATCACTTTGTCCCTGAGCGCTGTCAAGTGAAAGAGCAAAAAAGAAGAAGAAGGCATGTTCTTAGCGAAGATAACATTTAATGCCAGACTGCTCAGATACGCAGCTGAATCCCATGACCGCTGCTCTCAGACACAAGTATTTCAGACACAAACTGTCAGGATGCATCATCAACAAAAGACTTTTAATCACAACTTCTTACTTCACAAATGTTCAAGCGACACCTCACTGAAATAAAAACCACTAGCTGCCCTGGACCAATTCATCACCACCTAATGAGCTTCTCAAGCAGCCCAATGGGAATTTTAAATATGCGTACAGATTCAAGAAAAATGTCACATTTTCTTCATGTCATGGAACTGGAATAATGTGAAACCTAAATCTTGAGCCGTTTTAATTGCTCCCAGCAGAAAAGGGAATCACTTCACACTGTCAGACAAGTGAAGCTCAGTAAAAGAAATGACAAAAGTAAAAGAATGACAGTTAACTGTCCCCCAGCAGCCCAGAGGGCCTGTTTCTGATCCAGCTCCATCACTATTCTGAGACATCCAGGTGTCTCATCTTGGCGAAGACGCGAGCGATCAGGTGCGAGCTGAAGAGGTAGGCCTGCTGTGAGCGTTCCATCAATGGTGGAACAAATAACACCAGAGCAGGTTTCGCTGGGAAGAAAGACTTTTAAAGAAAAGGCAGTTTTAGGAGCCGCAAAACCAGTCAAGACACTGATGACACTGCATTCAGAAACCTATTGCCATGATTTTGTTTTGTAGGACAATTAATGGGGGGAGGAAAAAATAGAATGAATAGGAAAAAAAGACACTTAGAGAATGACAATTTGTAAATACGCAGGATCACCTGGTCAAGGAGACATCTATTATAAAAACCGTTTTCCATTTACTGTGCTGGAATTCCATAGAAGCCACACTAGAGTGGACTGGATGGAACGATGTGCAGAGTCTTGGAAATAAGAACATTAAGGCAAATTAGTCATTAGCCCAAAAGTGTCAGAGGCTCCATTCACCCCATTTCTGGACCATGACTACTGGGTGACACTTAAATCTTGAAATAAAGGCTTCATAATGATGCTACAGAGATATAAAAAACTGCATGTTAGATGTAAAGTTTGACTTTTATGTGTGCATGATATTTATGGTAACTCTAAATGTTAATTAAAATTTCCTCACATGATTATATGAGCCATTTAAAAAGACAGGTGGCCTGACTGTCGGCTGCACAAAAGGAAAATAATTTCAGAATCAAGATAGGTCAGACAAAATGGTCTAAGGTAGCAAGGACCAACAGGTAAAAACATTAGAATCACCTAGGAACACTACAACAGTTGACCTAATCTGAGGCTAAATGTACTCAGGCAGGGTTATACTGAAGGAAATTTTGGGTCTAAATGCTGTTTTAGAGAGGAACACTTGGAACAATAGTTGATTTGTGAATTCAAACAGTTAGCAGTCAAACAAAAGCAACTTAACAACGGTGGGTGAAAAAGGGTGAAAAAGTCTGAAAAAGGGTGAAAAAGTCTTCAGCTCTGTTACAACCACATCCACAACAACACACCTGCTCAACAATTATGACAAAAGAAATCCCAATTTTCTACAACAATTGTCAAGGTGAGAAAAGTGTTTATTCACAAAAATTGCGCCCATTTTAGATGGATATAAACACAGTTTTTTTTTTTTAGCATTCGATTCAATAAACTCGAAAGTGCCTCGACGGAGAAATTAAAATAAATTATTTATGTCATATTCCAATATGCTGCCTCACAGGTGTGACCCTGAAGGGGACCCTGAATTCTGCACTTTACCAGACATCAACATCCACCATCAGCTGGGGTGTGAGGCTGAAACGGGAAATCCAGTCTGAAACAGCTTAATTTACAGCAGCTGTTAGAGAGAAGACGAAATATAGAAACTGAAAGATAAACTGTGAATTCCAACTGGGACACAGCACAGTGCTATAGGTGGTAAAAGTTTTTCTATGTGTAATCAAATGCAAAAAACTCTACGGCTCAAACAATTCTGACAGTCTCAGTGAATGAATACATTCTTTGTTTTAGAGGACAATCGCGCTGACTAAAGATTAGCGGCAGCGGCAGAGCTGAAAGAGTCATAAAGCGAAATATTCCACCAGAATCATCATAACTTGCTGCTTTTAGACTCCGCAGCAGGAATATTTGGTTTTGGCTGCCCTTCAGCCACAGTAAAATCATAACAACCTTCGAGCTCCGCCCGCTTCTCCAGGCGCCATCATAAACTCAGGAATGACTGTGGGTTTTGCGAGACACAAAAGACATTTTCTTTACTGCAAATTGGATATTTCTGAAGCAGATCAGATGGAAATTTCACAAACATAGAAACAATAAAATTGATAAAGTAGCCATTGTCTGCTACGTTGCTTTTTCCCCCTTGTCTTTCTCTTCCAGGCTTTTCTTTGGTGATGAGCAGCCTTGCTAACGTCAGACTGGTTGGTCTATTAGTTGGGAGAACAGACAAACAGGATGCTGATGGACTCGACTGAATGAGGTTATTACGTTTGATATTTGGTCGCCTCACACTGCTCGGGGACCGTAATCAGGACTTGAGCACAAAGATAATTCATGTCACCACGGAGCTCTGCTGCTCCAGAGTTTGTGTTCCATATCTCATAATCAGCTTGTTTCGGCACACAGAACAACCGAGTGGATGTCAGCTCGTTAGCGGAAGGGTTGGAAGTGAGAATAAAGGAACGCACTATGAATAAAGACTGCAGGATGCCAGTCATCAAGGTTGGCCTTTGGATGTCTGGTACCACAGAGGAGGGCTGTCCTCAGAAAGGCGCCACACCAAACTAAACATGGATCCAATCTTTCTGATAAACAGACAGATTCACAAAATCAGTCAGCTGAGATGCTCAGATCAAATACTAAACACTCTGGTCCTGGTTGCAACTAGAGATGATAAAAGAGTCAAAAGTCTGTTTTTTAAAAGTGTCAAGCTACTAGGGTTAATCAGTTTATCCATGAATTAAAGCAAACACTGATCAAAGCAAAAAAATAAAATTTCCTGAAAGTGCTGAGATCAGCATTTGTTTGACAGATTATACTGAAAAACTGCAAAAGTGCACAATTACTTTGTGTGGAGTGTTCTATACAGAACATTCCAAACATCTGAAGGTTGTTGGAGGGTGACACCTAAACTCAGCTCGAGACGTTACTTCAACTGTTGAGATCATCATAAGCACTCTGATGAAGGCTGAAATAAAGACAGGACCCAGGATCTACTGGGGCCTGAAAGCAGGATTTTCATTAGAGTCATCTGAGGGATCATCAGGGCTCTCCTGGAATGAAGAACACGGTTTAATCTCTGTCATATAACATCTGAATAATGACAGAAAGAGAGTTCTCATGATGTACCCCCCGAATCTCATCCATGGGATGAATCACATCGTTCCCAGCAGATGCGGATCTAATTGTTGGAGGTAATTCTCTTCACTCTAAAGGAAAATTATGCAAAGAAGATCAGCCTGTTAATCTTCGATGTTTATCCCACAACAACAGAACTCTGAGATTACTTTCTGTCCCTGCTAGGAAGTTTATCACTGCTGGGTGACTTTTTTTTAATTGTCTGTTAAAAAAAACTTCTGCCCCAGCTGAACAACGGCCGTGCACGTGGCCGATGTGGCAGAGCTCCAACACGCTGCGAGGTCTGATGCTTCAACAAGATTAAAGGTGCTTTCAAGCAGATGACGCTCATCCTCTCCAGGCAAAGTCTGTATCAGCAGAACCGCTCTGCTCACGATGGTTTTCCCCAGTAAAACGGGACCTTGAACGCCAACAATTGCACGATCGACTAATTAATTCAGTATGAAGCATCTGAAGCTGAACCATCCCTTCTAATTTTTGTTCTGCCGTTCAGCTAATGATTTCAGCTTATATCTTCCCCTTTTAAGGCATCTTCTACCCTTATCTTCAAGTCTTCTTTCATCACATTCGTAAATCCCCGTTGGTGACCTTCTTTGCCTTCTCCTCTTACATCCACCAGAATCATCTCCATCTCACTCAAGCTCTAATGAAAAACTCAAAACTTTCAAGGCCAGAAATCTCCTCAGACTCAAGATGGGATCACTGAAAACACAGATCTTCATATATCTGCTTGCACATTAGGTGATGACACACAATAAAAAGTGCAGTTTATAGATGAGGACACAGATGGAAGAAACCAGGGGTCTCAACCTTTTTGACCTCTGGGCCCAATTTTCCCAGCACAAACTGGCCCGGGGCCCAAAATATTAAATACTAGCATTTTCGTTTCAATTGATTTCAGTCTTGCTTGATTTGCATTCAATAACTAAATGAAGTCCACTTACAAAGTTTTTAGCGGCCCAGTGCATGGAGTTTACGGCCCATTTACTCAACAATAGTAAATTATGATACAGTTTATTACATTTTTTTCCTGAGAAATAAATACTGGTTTGTTTTTTGGTATAATTATTTTTGTTTTTCTGACCTGATTTCTTTCCCTGTCTTTGTTTGTTTTTTGAGTAATCTGGTTCATTTTGTTAAAGTAAATGTTTTCTGTGTTTTTCCTGCTTATTGACAGAAGATTTAATAACTGGTGAAGCTGCCACAGAGCAGCAGAGCAGCTTCAACCGTGCACACACACACGCGTGAGTGTGTCGAGCAGCCACACGTCTGCTCATCCACGACCAGTTTTAATGCTTCCAGACATGCTTCCTTGTTTAACCTCTACCAAGGGGAACAACTTCCAGCTTCTGTTTCCTTCTCAGAATTCTCTAAACCTTTGACCTTAATGGGTGGGGCCTCTAAAACCTGAATATTTAAGGGCGGAACCTCAGAATGAAGACAGGTAACAGTGTTTGTGTGCAAAACTAGATTTGTTGTTCTGAAATTTGCAGATTTGGAACTCGGTGGAATATCCCTTCAATCTGTTTACAGCTCACCGTGTAAATGACCATGACTGTGTTTGCTGGCGTGCCAGCGCTGTCAACGCTGGCGCTGCGTTCCAGGCGCTGGACGGCTCCAGCGGCTGCATGCCAGCAGTGCCCAGTCGAAAAATGAAGAAAGAAATGCAGAAGGAATACAAAGGCTAAAGTTGGCTGAACACTGAAGGAGCAGATCTGCAACGAGTCAACCTTGAATAGGGCTGTCAGGGAAAGGAATTTCTGGAGATGGATAATTGTCAGGATAATTAGGGGATTGACGAATGCAGTATATTATCTATTTTTTTCCCAATTCATACACATTCTGTACTGTCCTGAACATCTTAATAAATAAGCGCAGTTTAATAACTTGTCAAACATCCAGAAACAGTTGGGCGTGTTGCTGTGGATGCTGGGTCTGTAAACGGTGGTTCAGATTTGCTGTGTTTGAGTGGCATTTTGTTACGGCAACATTTACATACGTCTTCCTCCAGGTTACTGGGCTCTCCTTTGTCATTAGGCCAAAAACCAAAACACATCCCCAGCCGTGCGTTGGTGGCTTTGCAACCAAAACCTCCCCTTCCTCCATTTGTTGTTATCCTAGCCATAGTTGGCAGCTGATCTGAAGACGAGAGGGAAATAACATGTGGCTGCGATGGGGATGCTTGCATGCTGCTACAATAATTGACTGTAATCGCAAATATGAAAAACATTCACAGATATGAAAAATAGTTGCGATGTTCAAATACTGTAATAACTGCAATACTCCCCTGAGTGTTTGCTTACATGAGCAAACTAAGGTTTGAAGGGTTTGGTAATTAGACTAACCCTTGATGTTTATTATTAAGACCATGTTTTTATTCTCTAGCTCTGGAGCTGGAGGCTGCCCTAGGGTCAGGGAAGGATGGACACATGCTTGTTGCACGTTGGTGGTCCTGGAGGCCTCTCCAGCCAGATGTTGTGAGATTATGTGGGAAAGGAGCTGTCAGCAGCAAGAAAGACTCAGGCAGAAAAGGAAGACACACTCCTGTAATCATGGAACCAGGCCCTGGTCTTCAGAGTTATCTCTGCAGTTTTCATGAATTATTCCAGGAATCAACGACGTACAACAGCAGACATAAATCTTCCATGGGAAATCTACAGAAAAAAAGACTGCTCTGAAGAAAACTGAGGAGCAGAGAAGCAAAACATTCCATAATTTGTTCAAGATTCCGTAGTGTCAGTAAATAGTGTCAGTGTAACAAGTTTACCGGAGGGTTTTACCCACCAGTGGGAAACAAGAAAAAATGGATCTGCTCATCTGGTGTATCTGCAGATGGTCACGGCAGCCGATGGCCTCCAGCACAGTCGCCACCTGCTCTATTTTATCAGGAGGAAGCAGGAACAGCTTTATAAAATTACAATATTAAAGTTAAAGTCAACCTGCAATTTGCTTTACAGCGTAGCTAAAATTTGTTTTGCTCACGAGGATATTAGGGCAGCATGATTTAGGATGTTCTGAGTGCTGAAACTGACCTCGTGGGAATTAAACAGAAAAGGCTCAAGTGCAATGAATCAAAGCAGAAAGCAGACAGCCCAGCCCGGCGCCACTGACGGGTGGGGAGATGCATGCATATGCACAACCCAAGAGTCAACGATGCATCTTCAGGATCTTTCAGATTCTGCTCCACACAGGATAGTGAGTGACTGATGAGGCTCACCCGTCACTGGCTGCAGCAGACTAATATCAAAAACTGTACACGAGGCCCAGGTGAGAAAAACGAGATAAAGTGGCTGAAACCAAACACCATTAGTGAGAGGCTCAGAGGTCCTTGAACAAACAGCTAAGAAAATCCTGCTGGACACACTTTTGAGCTGTGCAGTGCTGGAAGAGATCAGATAGGAGTCATTCATCACACCATGCGGGGCTGAGAAGGGCTTTTTACAGTTTCATTGATGAATTCCTCACTCATCCACCTCCAGCCTCCACTGGCAGTCTGTGTTTGTGAGATTAGAGAGGATAGGATCATCCCTTCGTCTGCTGAAGGTCCCTCCCAGCACTGTGGGATCGTGCTGGTTTGAATGTAATCTGGTCGTGTTTGCTCTGCTAGTCCTCTCTCTGCATGTCAGCCTCCAAAAAAACCAAACAAACAACACAACCAGACTGTAACTTTCACCAGCTCTCATGCCTCCCTCTAATGGCGTGGTACCACCTTCTCCACTCAGATTAGAAGGGGTGGGACTGCTTTGCTTTGGTCTGAATCCTCTGGAGCTAATGGGGTGTCTCAAAGCAAGCTGTCATCATCACAACGTTCAGACTGGGAGAAGCAGGCTAAACAGCTGTGTTCTGACTGTTCTGAAGAGAGACTTTAATGAATGAATGAATGAATAAATTTGCCACTGGCTCACCTGTAAATGGGGTCCTGCATCACTAACATCTTGCTCTCATCCCAGGTCCACTCTTTTTTCTGTGGAAACAAAAGGAAAGCATTTCTTTTTTCCACATTTATTAACAAAGAAAACAATCAGATTATTCAACAGTGTCTTTGGATCATTCTTTATATTTTCAGTTATTTATGTGGCAAACTGCTAATTTATTAGTTATTAATAAAATAATTTTGAGAGAAAAACATAAATACAAACATTCTTTGGTGCCGATCAGCTTTGTAAAGGAGCCTTTTCGGCTTTACAAAGTAACACAACTTTCCACACAGCCTGAAACCATCAACGCTGACAGTTATTGATGTTATATTAAACACTTCCATCAGCGGTTGCTTCAGCAGAGCTGAGGGAAAACTGGCTGAAACGGAGAACACTGGTGAAACGAGCAGACGCCCACTTATTCGTTTCAACTGCCTGTCAAAAGCTCTCAGCGATCCACTAAACAGAGGCCTGCTTGTCCTCTTTCACCTTTCTTGCTTTTCTTAAGCGTATGTTTAACATCAACAAAAACAAAAATAAAGGATGATGATGTGGAAGAGCAAAGGATGTTTCTAAAGACTCCTCCAAGCTTCTTCCAGAGGCTAAAGACAGCGTCATCGGCACAGAGGTAACAAGAACTCACCAGCTGCAGGAAGGACTCGAATGACAATAAAAAGAGGGAACGATGGTGAAAAAATGCAAACAAGCTGGGCAAGAATGAACAAACCTGCAGACAAAATAAGGACCAAACAAAAGCAAGCAAAAAGGCCATGTGACAGTCAGCCACAGGGGTTTCAGAGGGTATTTCAATTACTGGAAGAGGAAATTAACAAAAGGGTAAAGTGGAGATGAAAAAGAGATCTGGAGGACATCCATCTGTGGCTGAAGAATGGTTCTCAAAGGTTTTGAGAAAACTAGAGAGACAAATAAGGGCATAAAAACAGCAGATAAAGATCTGACAGAGGAGGGAAAAAAGCAGATCAAGTGAAAACAAAGGTGCAGGGAGGTGGGTGATACACCTGACTGATTGACCTTCTCCAACCTTACATCCATCTTCCTCACCCAATCCTCCCTCCAGCATCCAACCTCTTCATCCACCCATCCCCTCTTTTTTCCCCAGAGGGAAAAACAAAGTGACATTTTCATTGTGGTTGTTCTAAATATGGTGTTACTATGCTGTGTTTTTTGGGGAAGATACTGTCCTGTTGCTTCAACACCACCGCAAAAAAAACTAATTTAACTTTTTTAGGATTGTCAAAAAAAAAAGAAAAAAAAAGAAATGGACTCACTTTTTTCTTTTTCCTCAAGTTGACTTTCACACCGTCCACAGAAACCACAATGTTGACTTTCTTCTTCTTGATGTTTTTCACCTTGAATTCATACTGCGGAGATAAAACGAGAGGGTTTATTGTAAACAGGAGATCAATGTGAAGATCTGACTGCATCTGTATTAATCGACAATTAATCAATACTAAAAATAAATGTTAAAAAACACTACGCTTGTAAACATGTTTTTTTTTTTATTCTTTATTTCTCTAATAAAACACATTTTTATAATGCTGAAAAAGAGTTTTATTTGGAAAAGCAACTGTCACTCATCAGCTTGAGTATTTCTTTTCTGCAAGCTCAGTTGTGGGAAATCACTGGAATTCTGAAGAAATAAAACAGCAATAAAATGTTGGAAGATTGGTTTTGCCAATCAGGATGCAGAAGCGAACGCAGCAGGCAAAGATTGCAGATGTGGGCGCCGCATCTTCAGCGCCACCCTGGACAGTCGCGCCCAGCAAAGATGAGCAGGAAACCGAATTGCCGGCCCACACTTGCAGAGACACCAGAGAGGCTGCTGGTGCGTTTGCGGAGCGATGAACACATGAATGTGAGCTTCAGCAAAGGTGCTGCAATAATAAGACGTAAAAATGTCTATGATGAATACGTATGTAAATAACAAAACCCCAAAGTGAGAGTAATTTAAAGTAGGAAAGTTTTTTTTATGAAATGACCACTTAATAAAAAGATACTTTAATAGCGTGGCAGGAAAATGGGTCAGCGCCTCAACAAGGGACAGAAGCCACCAGCCACAAACACCTCTGGAACACTTTATTTATTATACTCCGGTCTAAAAGTGCAGTAATGTTTATGTGAAGGAGTTTACGGGCATTTTTATGGGTGAATTGTAGAATTGCAGCCTTGTTGCCAATGTTGCAGGATTTAAATGGTAATAAACCTGATAGATTGCATGAGTGACCTTCGAGGAGAGGATTACAGCTGCTGCGTGACAGATTTCATGCTGCGTTCAAATGTCTGGTGCGCGTGCAGCATGTATGACGGAGAGCACTTAACTCTAATAGGCCCGTCTCCTCCTGTCCGACACGGCTGCATGAATCCAGTCACAACACTCTCAATCCCCCCGATGCAACGATGCAGCATCGGCGTAATAAATGATAAAACCCAATAATCTAACCGAATACTCATTTGTGTAAATAAAATACATATACATATAGTATATCAATGTAGGGGTTTGAGTTACATAAATTTAGCTATTCACAACAAAAATAAAAACAGTCACAAAAGTGTGGTACATAATTTAACCCCAGTCATATATTCCCATATTTATAGCATATATGCAAACAAACCCAAACAATCATCCATCAGTGACGGTCTCATCCATCATCCAAATAAGTCATACCAACATTTGTTCCGCCTCCGCCTGGATAGACGAGCTGCTGTTTTCAAAAGGTTCTTTTTGGTGTTGCTGGTCTAATCCATCATGGTTGCAACAAAGACAACAACCTGCCAGCATCATAACGTCCCCAGCCAGCAGCAATTTTCACTCACAAAAGTCTTAACAAGGAGCCAACAGAGCACAATAAAGGCCACGTTTCTGCTGATGGCATTTATTACACAAAGAGGACAAATGAAAGACGATAAAATGTAAATAAAGACAAACACTTCAGACAAAAAAAGTTCTTTAGGGAGCGTCTGAGTATTTGAAGTCAAAAAGGACCTATTATGGTGGTATACAAGCAAAGGAGGGGACACACGGCAGTTGGTGTAACGGTATTTTTGCAAGAAAGCTTCTTCTGGGACATGCAGGTGATCACGCAAACACACGTCGAGAAGATTCACTTTACCAAACGACGAGACCCTCTGGGTCAAGAACATACATCAATTACAATCGTCTTTCTGCTCCAGGGGAAAGAAATAGGTAGAGAAAATGAGACAAAAAAGAAGAGGTGTGGAAAATAACAAAGGAGGAAGTTATTAGCTAAGATCATTAAAGTCACACTTAAATGTAGGACTCATACAGACGAAAGGGTCATGTGGTCTTCAGGGGACCTGGTGAATGGAATGCATGGGGCTTGACCTTTAGAGGCCCGAGGTTAGGTTGCAGCTCAGACTGGCAGATCCACTGGGGTTCCCTAATTTTCCACTACGGCTCAGATCCAATTCGAAATATTCATTCTGAAAGGCCGTCGTTTTAAAAGGTTAGAACTGCAGCATCATAAGGACATCGCAGCGAAACATCAGTTGTATTTCATGGCATTTCCCAAATAGATTATGTTGATGGTAAAAATGCGATCCTGTCTTTTCTTTAGACAAAGAAATGCAGCACTTCTATTGTTCTGGTAA